>SZWC01000842.1:45532-102809 GCA_023375785.1 Penium margaritaceum
CCACAAATTGGAAACGCCGCTCCGGCGGATCTGGCGACTCTAAAGTTGCTCAGATCCTAAAATGGAGGATTGCCCCTAAATTTTGACGAGTCGCTGAATCCGGTGAAAGTTGTTTCGCCGGAATCGAAGAAGTATCGAGGAAGATATGGCCTTCCAAAGTTGGGGTGTGCGCAACGACTCTGGGAGCCGGCTGCGACACGAAATCTGGTGGATAATCGACCGGATTGAGTAACAAAAACACCTTCTGGAGAAATTGCTCCGGAAGGCCTCCCGAGGCGTCCGGTGGATAATCCACCTGATCAGGTGGATCATTCACCGGATCCAGTATTGCGGGTTGTTACTGAGGGACTTAGCCAAAATCATGGCTCGACATCCAAAACTCAGTAGTACGTTTTGTTACTCGGGGACTTCGTCAAAATTCTTACTGCAGGTCCGCGGACAGGTTTCGACCTCATCACACCCCATCACCAAACTCGACCCAAAAGTGGGTAGGGTGCGTGGAAACAGTGCAGGGGACCCCTACACCATGTGCAAGTGGACCTGCGCCTTGGGAAAGGCGCTTCGCACGTGAAGGAAGGCGCCACGGCGTGTGCGCGCCATGGAGGCATTAGGCGTTTCTGTGGTGGGTGAGACCTGCGCTTCGGCAAGCATAACTTGAGCTACGCTTGGCTGAATCGCGCGCGGTTTGGTGCATTGGAAAGCTCATGACTAGCCCTATAAATAATGTGATCATGTTTATGTTAAAAAACTAATGCAAAACGACGTTATTCCCTTTGCAAACTGACTGTCTCTAAGTTCCTACTCACATAGCGTGAGGCGGCCAGAAAGCTCACGCTCAGTCTCAGATTCGCCCAAAACAGTAGACGTGAACCACTAGAGACGATCAGACAAACGTCGGGACCGCACCGTGCGGATTCCATCCTGACAACACCCTGGGGTTGGCCCCCAGGGCTTGGTGGCCCCGTCTACTTCGGGCCCCCTTCTGGCTTCTACTCACCTCCACCGTGGGCTTCCTTGGGTCCCAATCCCCAGCGCCTCTCTTCTGGCGCACTCATCACCGGGCCATCTGACGACAACCGCCAGCTGGACTCTACACTCTTTCACGCAGTTCACCAACGACACCTCCGTGATCAGGGAGGTGAGAGTGTGTATTCGGTTTAGGGTGGGTGTGCGTGTGTCGTTGATTTGTCTCTTCGTGGGTCTCCCCCCGGTCATGTTCAGGGTTGTTCCCCATCTGATGTCCCGTGGATTAAGCAGTGGCAGTCGCACAGTCTTCCTCATTTTCTTGCCGCCTGTGGTCAGCGCCTCACTCCTCGCTCTGCTATTGTCGCCGTGAATCGTAACCTTACATCTGTCCACGTGACGGGTCGCTTCTGGATCCTTGATTCAGGGGCCACCCACCACATGACCTCTTATTGCTCCTCGTTCGTGTCTTTGGGTCCCGTTGGCTTTGTTCACTTTGTTCGCACTGGCTCTGGCCAGCTTCTTCCTGTCCAAGAGATTGGGGTTGTTTGCTTCGTTGGCCCTGGGGGGGAACTCTTCCTCCCTGACGTTCTTTACGTGCCCGCTCTTGAACTGAGTCTGCTTTCTGTTACGACTCTTGACGACGAGGGCATGGACTTCTCCTCCAGCCGTGGCATTGCCTCTGTTTTGCATCGTACCAGTGGTCGTGTTCTGCTGCGTGGCAATCGCTATGACCGCCTGTTTCGTGTGCCCTCATTTGCACCCATCCTTCCTCGACCGCACTTGTTCATGTTGCCCGCTCACTTACTCCTGCCCACGCACAGTTGCTCCATCGCCGCCTCTGTCACATTCACACTACTGCGATTGACAGTCTGCTCCGGGACACGCCCGCTCATGGCCTTGATGTCGACACGTTCTCTGCACCCTGCCCTACTGACTGCCTTGATTGTGCACAAGGCAAGATTCATCGCTCCCAATTTTCCACGTCTGAGTCCTGCACTTCTCACCCACTTGACCTACTGCATGCGAACGTCATGGGACCCCTTCCCCATGACGTTCTTGGAGGTGTTCTATCTCTCACAGACGACTTTTCTCGCAAGCGCTGGGTCTTTGCCCTTTGCCAAAAGAGTAATGTCTGTCCCACTCTGAAGTCCTGGCTGCCGCAGGCTGAACTGGCCTATGGTCGCAGACTCAAAGTCTTTCCCTATGATCGCGGTGGCGAATTCATGGGTCCCACTGCCCACTTCCTGACATCTCCTGGGGTGTGTATGGAACCTTCGGCTCCCTACACACTGTTGGCCTGAGGGTGAGTGTGCACCCTGGAGGGTCCCTAACAATGGCTGGTTCACACCACCAACTGTTTTTGGAGAGACTGAAACTGTGAAGGCAACTGGTGCCAAGGATGTCAGATAACTGGTCAGAGAGTGAGGCAATAGTTTTGGCCTCAATGTACTGGGAATGAAAACTTGATCAAGGCTCATAAGCAGTGGCATATTATAGCCACTGCTCTAAGCTTTCCAGAACACCAAAGCATGCCAGATTTGAAGCTTCCTAGCAGATTCTATGGCTTCTAGAGTGTCTATTGGTAGGCTGTCCTTTTTCCCACCTAGGAAGGCATCCCTTCCCTCCTCTAGAAGCTTCTATCCCTTCCTCGATTCCTCAGCTTGCTTCTAGTGGGAGGGAAGGTGTCTAGAAGACCAAGACACCTCTAGATGCGTTGTAGGACAAGTCACCCCTTCGAAAAGGTGTGCCACCTTCCTGGACCCTCACATGCCCTCTAGAAACTTGAAGAGGAACTCTAGAGGTTGAGCTAGCTTCCTAGCATCTATTTTCCACCTCCCTTGAGGCAGGACAGAAATTCATCTTGTGGGACTTAAACCCGGGCCCCTGCCTCTATAGGTGAACACCATTAACCACTAAGCCACCTTGACTTGTCTTTTTGGTGTTCCTTTTTGGAGTCACTCCTGCCATGGTGAGGAGCATCATTCCAACAATCTCCCCCTTGCGCGTCACCCATGGCAGTTGTCCATGCTCAGCCTGCAACTCAAGAGGCTTGGGAAAGCCCAAGCTCCATACAAGTAGCATCATGCCTGTCCTTGGGTTGCGCCTTTGTCATGGCATCAGCAAGAATGTGCTTTGTGCCGCAGTGCTCAAGCACCACATCACCCTTTGCGACGAGGTCTCGTGCAAAGTGATGCCGGATCTCTATGTTCTTGGTCCTCCGGTGTAGCACAGGGTTCTTGGGCAGGCTGATTGCACTCATGTTGTCAACATTGAGTGCCGTTGGCTTCTTTTATGGCATCCCAATCTCCTTGAGCAATCGCCGCAGCCACAGTGCCTCCTTTGCGGCTTCCGCGAGCGCAATATACTCTGCCTCAGTGCTGGATAGAGCCACACTGTCCTGCTTCCGGCTTCCCCAAGACACCGCTGCACCACCAAGCAGAAAAACATAGCCTGATGTTGACTTGCGGTCATCAACGTCACCTGCCCAGTCAGCATCAGAGTAGCCAACCAACTCGAGGGAGTCAGTCCTCGCTCCCCCTCCAAACACAAGTCGTGAATGTGTCGTTGCCTTCAAGTAGCGGAGGATTCTCTTCACCGCTTGCCAATGTAGCGGCCCCGGATCAGCAACATAGCGGCTCACTTGTCCTTCAGCAAAGGCAAGGTCAGGCCGCGTCACCACCATGGCCTACATTATGCTGCCAACTACGGACTTGTACGGTACTCCAGCCATCTCCGCCTTCTCGTCCTCCGTGCTCGGGCCCATACTCGAGCTCAGCTCACATGTCGTTGTCATAGGTGTGCCGATGGGGTTGCACTCCTCCATGTTGTAGCNGACAATTTGGTGGAGTCCTGGCTGATTACGCACGTACACGCTGTGATCAGCCTCGCAGCGCTTGAAGCCAAGTTCACCCATGAAACTATCCATCTTGAGGTACCATATGAGTGGAGCTTGCTTCAGTCCATAGAGCGCCTTGCGAAGCCGGCACACCTTCCCTTGCGGCGCATCCACCCCCTCTGGCACCTCCATGTAGACTTCCTTGTCCAGGTCGCCATTGAGGAACGCGGTTTTCACGTCCATTTGATGGATTTCGTAGTCGCGTGCCGCTGTCACCGAGAGGATAGTACGGATGGAGGCAAACTTGGCAACTGGTGCAAAGGTCTCGTCGTGGTGCTCCCCTTTTCTCTGGGCATATCCTTTTGCCACCAGCCGCGCCTTGTACCGCTCCACCTTCCCCTCCTTTGTGAGCTTCTTCTGGAAGATCCACTTGGAGTCGATGATTTTCTTGCCATCCGGCCGGTCAACCAGCTCCCAAGTACCGTTCTCCTCGTGGGAGGCAAGCTCAGATTTCATTGCTCCCTCCCACTCAGCCCTATCATTCCGCTGCAGTGCCTCCTTTACAGATTGAGGCTCCTCTTGGGTGAAGAAGGCTTATGAAAACCCAGTCCAAATGCCCTTGTCAGCATCATACCTTTTTGTCCTTCTTCGCACACGGTTGCTCGTACGGGACTCTTTAGGCGATTGTTATTGTTGCTGTCCCCTTTCGGCACCATCCTCTCCAAGCGCCTGCTCCCCCTCTCTTGGAGACATTGGAGACAAAAGTCGGCTCCCCACCTCCATGTCCATCTCCGGTGCTTTGGATTCCTCATCCGAACTGGCCGGAATAAAGTCTGCCGCTCGCCCATCCCGCAGGCGATACTCTCCGGTTGGTGGTGATGCGAGGATTTCACCCTCATTCACGTCCTCCGGCGTCTCCCCCTCAAGGAGTGGCATCCACTCCCCCCTCTTGGAGAGACCTGCCTCCTTGTCTGTCCAACGGCTTTTCTCGTCGAACGTGACGTCGTGACTCCGCACAATCTGCTGCCTCCTTGGGTTAAAGAGCCGATACGCCTTGCTTCCGCTCTCATATCCAAGGAAGATACACCGGCGGGTACGCGGGTCCAGCTTGCTCCGTCCCTCACGTGCCTGCACCATTGCATGTGCAACACAACCAAACGTGCGGAGGTGACCCACCGCTGGCTTCCTCCCGCTCTACACCTGTTGTGGCGTCTTCCACGCCTTGCTCTCTTTGTCCTTCAGCGGCTTGGTCGGCATGAGATTCATGATGTACGCTGTTGTCCTTGCCATCTCCGCCCAATACCGTTGTGTAAGGCCGGCGTCGCTCAACATGGATTGCACCATGTCCAGGATTGTGCGATTCGCTCTCTCTATGACGCCATTGAGTTGTGGGGAGTATGGAGTTATTTTCTGCCACTCAATCCCCTTGCTCTTCATCCACCCAAGGCACCCCGCAAATTCACCGCCGTTGTCACTCCGAAACGCCTTCACCTTCAACTCTGTTTGCCGCTCCACATCAGCCACAAACTCCTGCATGCATGCAACGACCTCACTCTTCCACTTCATTGGGTAGAGGTAGAGTTTCCGGTTGTGGTCATCGATGAATGTGAGGAAGTAGCGAGCTCGGTCGATGGAGCTCTCAAGCGGTCCACACACATCTGTGTGTACCACGACCAGTTTTGCCGATGCACGCGTCCCCTTGGCGACAAACGGCTGCCGAGTTGATTTTCCAATGATGCATGGCTCACACACGGTCTCCTTGGTTTCATCAAGGCCGCTGATTTGGAACCCCGCACCACTTCCCTCTTAGCCATCTCCTTCACTGTCGATGGAGAAATGTGACAGAGTCGGCGGTGCCATAGGTCCAGGTCTCCTCCATCCTTCGTTGTAAGATTGGCGGCATTGGATCCCAGCCGGCTGCTGAGGATCTTTGCACGTAGCAGGTACAAGTCGTCCTCCCTCTTGGCACGCGCAATCACCTCACCTTTGCCCTCCTTGCGGATGACGGCCTCCTTCTTTGTGAAGAGCACCTCAAGTCCCTTGTCGGTAAGGCAGCTAACGGAGAGCAGGTTTGCCCCAAAGTTGGGCATATGCAGCACATCGTAGATTGTGCTTGTGACAGATTTGCCATCCACAATTGGTTCAATGCGGACGCTACCCTCACCGGCGGCCACCTCTGTTTTTCCATTGGCCACCATCATGCATCTCTCTGAGGCGCCGTAGGTGACAAATGCCACCCTGTTGCATTGCGTGTGGCGGCCTGATCCGGAGTCGATGACGGCAACTCTCGGATCCTTCAAGTTGGTGGAGTTGTACGCCATAAGGGCGTGCTCATCTTTCTTCCCGCCCCGCTGCGACCGATTTGTTTTCTTCTTGGGACAGGTGCGCGCATAGTGGCCCTCCTTGCCGCAGTTGAAGCACTCCTTCTTGTCACCCTTCTTGGTGCCCTGTTTGGCACCCTTCCACTTGTCGCCTCGGCCTCCACTTTGAGGATGAACCGTGTAAGCTGAACTTGATGCCGCTGCACGCTCTCGACCGCCACGTTGCATCCACTCATTGCGCACGTACTCAGCAACCTTCGGGTACTTCAGCTCGTCCGAAGGCCAGCCAGCAAGGACTGTGATCATTGGACTCCAACTGTCTGGCAAGGTTAGAAGGAGGATCATAGCTTGCAACTGAGAGTCAACCTCCCAACCCGTGGCCACACACTCCGCTGCGAGCGACTCAATCTGCTGCATGATCTCCATGATGTTGTCCCCTTCGTTGGCTCGGAGGGTGACGAGCCGTTTGAAGATGAAGAGCTGACTGGCAAGGTTGCTTGACTGGTAGATGGAGCAGAGTTTTGACCACGCGTCTGTGGCCATGGTGCATCCTTGGATGTGCCCAAGTTGTGGTGGGCATAACGCGGACACAAGGAGCACCAACACCTTTTTGTTGCGCTTCTTGTATGCCTCCTTCACCTCAGCCGTTGCAGTCTCCGGTGGAGCAGTCTCATCACCTTTTATGAGATCAAGCAGTCCCTTGTTGTCAAGGAAGACCTCAAACTGCCACCTCCACAAGGCAAAGCCTGTCCCATCAAACTTAAGGACAGCGCGGCTGCTCTCTTGCTCGCTGGTTGCCATGTCTTGCTATTGGGAGCGTGAAATCAAGCTGGCTTTGAACCCCTTAGAGGCGTGGGCCTATAACCCTTTGTTGGCCTGAGGGTGAGTGTGCACCCTGGAGGGTCCCTAGCAATGGCTGGTTCACACCACCAACTGTTTTTGGAGAGACTGAAATTGTGAAGGCAACTGGTTCCAAGGATGGCAGATAACATGTCAGAGAGTGAGGCAACAGTTTTGGCCTCAATTTACTGGGAATGAACACTTGATCAAGGCTCACAAGCAGTGGCATTTTATAGCCACTGCTCTAAGCTTTCCAGAACACCAAAGTATGCCAGATTTGAAGCTTCCTAGCAGATTCTATGGCTTCTAGAGTCTCTATTGGTAGGCTGTCCTTATTCCCACCTAGGAAGGCATCCCTTCCCTCCTCTAGAAGCTTCTGCCCCTTCCTAGATTCCTCAGCTTGCTTCTAGTAGGAGGGAAGGTGTCCAAAAGACCAAGACACCTCTAGATGCGTTGTAGGACAAGTCACCCCTTCTAGAAGGTGTGCCACCTTCCTGAACCCTCACCTGGCCTCTAGAAACTTAGAGAGGAACTCTAGAGGTTGAGCTAGCTTCCTAGCATCGATTTTCCACCTCCCTTGAGGCAGGACAGAAATTCATCTTGTGGGACTTGAACCCGGGCCCCTGCCTCTATAGGTGAACACCATTAATCACTAAGCCACCTTGGCTTGTCTTTTTGGTGTTCCTTTTTGGAGTCACTCCTGCCATGGTGAGGAGCATCAATCTAACACACACCCCAACAAAATGGCGTCTCTGAACGCTAGAACCGCACCCTTGCTGACGGTGTTCGTACTCTCCTCAGTCAGTCGTCCCTCTCCCCTGTCTTCTCCTTTGAGGCCATGTGCTACATGACCTGGGTGTGGAACCGTGTCCCTCACGGTCCTCTCCCTCGCCACGTCACTCGCTTTGAGCGTTGGTATGGCCGCCATGCTGACCTTCGTGTGGCGCGTGTCTGGGGCTGTGTGGCTGCCGTGTGGTTGCCGGAGGACTTCTGCGACGGCAAACTCAGCCCTCGCGGTCGCCTTAGCACCTTTCTTGGTGTCTTTGCCATGTGGAAAGCATGGCGAATCTGGGACCCCGACCGTTCTCGCGTCATAGAGTCGCGTGACGCCCTCTTCTTCGAGGATGTCTTCCCCCGTGACCTGTCTCATGCCCCTCCTCCTTCCTCTCTCTTCTCGCTTCGTCGGCTTGGGGGGGGTGGCTCTGCTCCAGCCTCCGATCTCTGAGCGTCCTCCTCTCCCTCTCACACGGCGTCCCCTACTATCACTCCCACGGACAGTGACAAGGACTCCCTTTCCTCGTCCTCGGGAGCATCAAAGCCCTCCTTAGAGTCCGTGTCATCCTTGCCCTCAGCTGGCAGCCCCGCGTCCTCACCGACCACATACAGTCCCGAGTCCTCACACTCAGTACCCTCTCCTGCACAGTCCACTTCCCACTCTACTCCCAACACTCCTGACCCTGCGTCCCCTTTGGCGCCTGACACTTTTGTAGGTGACGCTCCTCAGGCCTTGATCTCCGGTCCTGAGCCCTACACTCGTGGGGGGAGAATGCGTGCTCTTCCTCCCTCTTTGTCCTCTCAGTCTTCGTGTGAGCGCCCCCGCTCTTCCAGGACGCCTTTTGAGTCCGTTCCCGTGGATTCGCCCACTGCCTCTCAACCCACTCAGCGGGTCACCTGCTCCAGATTCTCATCCTCTGCACTTGGTCCGTCAGTGCGACCCACCGGCCTTGATGCACTAGGCCTATCTGTGGGTGTTGTACATCCCAACTCTGCAGTTGGCTACGCTCTTGTAGCCCATGAGTTCCATAGTGCTCTTGAGTCCTCTGTCGCCGGGTATGTCGCCGCATGCTTCGCGGCCGTTGGCCTTCCCACTCTTCTCCCTGAGCCAACCACTGTCCGGCAGGCTCGTGAGGCCGCACACGCTGACCTTTGGGAGAAGGCCATACAGGATGAGCTCACAGCTCTCCAAGAACATGGAGTCTTTGAGCTTGTGGATCTACCTGCAAGCCGCAAGGCAGTCTCTACCCGGTGGGTCCTTTGGCGTAAGCTGAAGCCCGATGGAACCGTGGACCGGTACAAAGCTCGCCTCACGGCTAAGGGGTTCTCCCAGATCCCTTGGGTCGACTTTGATGAGACCTTCACACCAGTCGGGAGGTACACCACCGCTCGAGCACTGTTGAGTCTTGTCACCCAGCACGACTGGGAACTGGAGCATATGGATGTCAACAACGCCTTCCTGCATGGGAAGCTCGATGAAGAAATCTACATGATACAGCCCCCGGGCTTCACTAATGGCACGAACAAGGTTTGGCGACTGCGCAAAGCTCTCTATGGGCTCAAGCAGTCACCACGTTGTTGGAAAATGGAGATGTCCTTGACTCTCATGCGAGGAGGTTACCGTCGTAGCACAGTTGATCCAACGCTCTTCTTGAGCGCCCCCTCAGAGCCCTTCGTGGCCATACTGGTCTACGTTGATGACCTGCTCATTGCCTCACCCAACCCAAGAGCTGTCCAGTCAGTGAAGAATCTGTTACAGTTTGCATACAAGTTGAAGGATCTAGGTCCTGCGCAAGTGTTTCTGGAAATGGAGCTTGAGCGTGATCGTCAGCGTCACACCCTGCACGTACACCAGGCTGCATACATCCGCACACTGGGGGAGCGTTTTGCCTCCCTGCTTACAGACATCCCCACCGCATCCACACTGATGACTCCAGCAGGTCAGCGTCTGCTGAAGTCGCTGGATTCAGCACAGCTGGGGGAGCCTGTTGACATCATTGACTACGTCAGTGTGGTGGGCTCCCTCATGCACCTTGCCACCACCACTCGGGCGGACGTGGCCTTCGCGGTCAACTTCCTTGCCCAGTTCTCCCAACAGCCTTGACAAAAACACCTCGAGGCTACACTGCGTGTGATCCGCTACACGTTGTCCACTACATGCGTGGGACTCTGCTACCGTGCCCAGCCCTCTGTGGTCATTGACGGCTACACAGACAATGATTGGGCACATGACACGGATGCTCGTAGCCGCATTGGTTACATCTTTCTCGTCGGTGGAACTGCTCTCTCTTGGAAGAGTGGAAAACAGGGCTGTGTCGCTCGACGCTCCATTGAGGCTGAGTACGTGGCTCTGGGCGCAGGTACGTGTGAGAGTGTATGGCTGTCCCGCCTGTTGCAGTAGTTGCATGTCCCCATTCATTACATCACCCTGCATTGTGACAACCAGAGTGCAAAGACAATCGCTGAGCACGATGGCATGCATCTTTCTCGCACAAAGCACATCAACATTGAGCATCATTTTGTACGCAAGCGCATTGCTGCTGGAGAAGTTCAGGTTGTCTAGGTCGACACTCGTCAGCAGCGTGCAGACTTTCTCACTAAAGCGCTCAGCAGTGGAATGTCCAAAGCAGTCGTGCATGCTGTTGGCCTGCTACGCTCTCGTGATGCCCCAGGTTGACGTGAGTCCTGTGATTTTCTCTTCGCTCTGTGTTCTATGTGTGTGTGGCCTGTTCGTCTGTGGGTCATGGGGGAGTGTTGGTTATGGTCATGACACACGCAAGTGCCCTCTTGTCTCCTTGTACACACACACATCTCATCACTGCAGGTGATTAATCTTGACTAAGGCTCTTTAGTGCAAGACTGTGACGTAGCATGGGGCGCATAGTGATAGTGGCACCATCAAGTTGCAGAGTGATGGCCACAGCACCAACATTGTCCTCATGACGAGCCCTAGTTTAGTGATAATGACACATGCTGAAATGGGGGATACACTTGTTGACATGCATGGTTGTGGTGTGACTGGTTTCCTGCACACTTGCATGCTTTTAGCATAGTGTACCGGGTTGCTGATCCCTCGGGACCACACGTTCAGTTCGTGTGAGAAACCGCCGGGAGCTCGCTTGCTCCAGCGCCAGGTTGGATCCCTGGTTGGCGTCCGGGCCCCACGTCGAGTGATTCGCGTGGGTGGCCAGTCAACCGGCTATCTTCACTTTGCTCACTTGTTACCCCTTCACACTTACTAGCTTTTTGAGCTTTTCCCACCCGATCCATGGTTTCACCTGTCGCCAACTACTTGCTTGCTGCTTACTTGCTTGCTTGCTAGCTTAGCATTCAAGGCTACCTATAGCAAGCACCGGGGACGTCGTGGCAGTCGTCTGGCAACTGCTGCTGGATGGATCCACCGACCGTCAGTGCTCGGATGGCAGGTGGGCCCGCATCACGGATCTGCACGAGCATGGAAACCTCCGAGTGGTCACAATAAGCTGTACAAATGTGTTGGTTTTTGTGCATCTATTATTGTACTCTGTTGTGTCCTCCCGGCTTGTGTACATCGGCGTGTAGATGATTGACGACGAGACTTGATGCCGCTGGAGTGTCGCTTGGTGGGGCAGACGCACGGTGAGGTCCACTCACCCCTCGCTGGAGCCTCCTCCATCTGGCGATGCGCTCAGCTCCATCGGCAGGCCTCCTTGGTGGTCGGGCTGCCGACGGTCACTGCCACTGCAAATGCTGTCTGCATGCACCTAGCGCTGTGTCTGGCTGTGGCATTCCGTCTGCGGCATCATGCGATACGTAGGGTCCATGTCTCCTGCTGTATAGCCCTGTTTGACATCGCTGACTGTCGTAGGCACTGCCTGGGTTCGGGCTGCCATAACTCCTTGCTGCTATTTTTCTAGCTGATTCTGACCGCACGACTGCGTTTGCAGCGTCGATATCATGGTATGGTCTTGTTTTCAGGCAAAACGGATGACGCCCGGGTTTTGGGCTGTCGGGCGTCTGGCAGGGCTCTTCGAGAAAACCTTGCTTGCAAGAAGATAGGTCTAGGACTATTTTCTGATTGGCTGGTTAGCTGAGTAACAAGTTCTACACTAGTGGGGGGAGCTAGAACTTGGAGGGGTTTCCCATTGTTGCTCATTCTTCATTCCTAATCAGTTACTTTCAGTTTTCAGCTGCTTTCTGGCGCAAACACTGGCGCACGCGCTTATGAGTAACAAACCCAGAGCTTCCAGACTTAGACTCTAGAGTAGCAGATGGAGGGAGCAGCAGACTTAAGCAACGAGCATGGAAGCACCCACGCTGCATCAACAATGCCGCTGCCCCAACCTGCTGCCTAGGTAGTCCAGCTAAATGGACGGAAACAACTCACATCACAACAATGTAATATCGGACTACCAGCTTGATGTTGACTGACGACCGTTCCAGAGCTCTGGACGGTACCCGGGACCTCCTGGAGTTTTTGTGCTGCACACAAGAGTTTATCGATGGACTGGCCGTGGGCTCGATTTGCATGTTTTTGCATTGTGAATCCACCGTTTGATGCAGGATGCATGCATGTGACCAGTCGTAGCGTCTGGTTTTTGATTATGCACGTCTAAGTTCAGATGGCGTAGCGCTTTGATATGTCTGTGCAGAGTTACGACCAAAATAGTGGTTTTGGGCCGGTTTTAGGACAGATCCTGCACTGTCGCGTGCGACACCCGCCGTGCGCCGCGGCAGGTGAGAAGATGCTTGGAAGCTTCCTAGCAACACTGCCGCTGACTAGGCGTCAGTGCCAGGTCAGACGGTGACTACTGTCACAAGTCGTGCACACAACGGCAAGGACCTGGCTAGGAGACAGAAGGCAAAGTGTCAGAATGCTTTAATAGCATTTGTATAGAGAAATGACAAATGACAGGTCCATGGTATAAGTACCTGCCGCGGCGCACTGCGGGTGTCACACGCGACAGTGCAAGATCTGTCCTAAAACTAGCCCAAAACCACTGTTTTGGCCGTAACTCTGTGCAGACATATCAGAACGCTACGCCGTCTGAACCTAGACGTGCAGAATCAAAAGCCGGACGCTATGACTGGTCACATGCATGCATCCGGCATCAAACGGTGGATACACAATGCAAAAACATGCAAATGGGGCCCACGGCCAGTCCACCGATAAACTCCTGTATGCTGCAGAAAAACTGTAGGAGGTCCCGGGTAGCGTCCAGAGCTCTGGAACGGTTGTCGGTCAGCTCTAGGCTGGTAGTCCGCCACCACATGATGCACGGATGCCACCAGGGTCCACATCAGGGATCTGCACGAGTATGGACACGGCCGAGTGGTCAAAGTAAACTGTACAGGTCGACAGGAACGTCACAAACCACAACACTCCCCCATGACCCGATGGTACACATGTCCATACGCGTGCAGTACTGAGATGAGTACAACAACTGTTGCAATGACAAATGTGAAACAAACACAATCACACCCCACACTCAACCACTCTCAGGCAAGGGGCAAAGTCGAACAAAACGAATGGCCACCAGGAGCTTTCCGCGTGCAAGTGCCTTTGTCAAGAAGTCAGCACGTTGCATGTCAATGCCAACCCAAATGAAGAAGATCACGTGTTGCTCCACGAGATCACACACAAAGTGATGCTCAACCGCAATGTGCTTCGTGCGAGCATGGAAGATACCAGAGTTCTCCGCAATGGCAAGAGCACTCTGGTTGTCGCAACGAAGCACAATGGCGAGTACTGACTGGCCAAGCTCAAGAAACAGGCGCTACAGCCATACCACCTCAGCAGCCCTTGTACCTAGAGCAACGTACTGTGCCTCCAATGAGCTACGTGGAATGCAGCCTTGCTTCGCGTTGCGCCAGGACACAACGGTCCCACCGAGCAAGAAGACGTAACCTGTGCGACTGCGTCCATCTGGGCTCCAAGCCCAGTTGCTGTCATTGTAGCCGTCAAGTTCCACTGAACACTGCCGGCGAAAGTAGAGTCTGAGGTACGGTGTGGAGACCAAGTACCGCACCACTCGTGCAGCCGCGTGAAGGGCTCTGGCGCATGGAGCGTGTAAAATATGGGTAAGGAGGTTTACGACAAATACGATGTGAGGACGTGTGGTAGTGGCCACGTACATCAGAGATCCGATGAGACAGAGGTACAGGGTCACATCCAATGTCTCCCCTAGTTGTGTGGGATCGTCCACCTTTAGGGCATCCAACCCGTCAAGCGTGAGAGGTGTGGAAGCCGTGGACACTGCACCAAGAAGGTCGCTGAAGCGTACCCCCACAACACGTGCGTATCGGGCCTGATGTAGTAGTAGAGTACGATGTCTGCGGTCTCGCACGATCTCCATGCCAAGAAACACCGCTGCAGGACCAAGGTCTTTCATCATGTAGGCATTGTGGAGGACAGTCTTGGCCTCCTTCATGGCCTCCAATGAAGGAGACGCGATCAAAAGGTCGTCGACATAGACCAAGATGGCGGTGAATTGCTCAGGCGTCCGTCGGATAAAGAGAGAGGGATCTGCCTCACTCTGTACATATCTTGCACGAGTCAGGGTGCCAATGATCTCCTGGGTCCATCACCAAGGAGACTGCTTGAGGCTGTATAAGGACTTGCGCAAGAGCCAGACCTTGTCATCGTCCTCAAAGCCTGGTGGGTGAGTCACGTGAATCTCCTCATCAGAGAGCCATGGAGGAATGCATTGTTCACATCCATCTGGTGCAGTTCCCAGTAATGCTGAGCCACTACACGGAACAGAGCTCGAGGTGAGGTCATGCGACCGACAGGGGCAAAGGTGTCAGTGTAATCGATGCCCTCAATCTGAGAGTACCCCTTGACAATCAAGCAAGCCTTGCGGCATTCCAGTGAGCCATCCGGCTTCACTTTCTTGCACAAGACCCATTTGACCTGAAGAGCCTTCCTCCGAGGTGGAAGGTTGACTAGCTCGTAAACTCTGTGCTCTCGGATGGCGGAAAGCTCATCCTCGCAAGCAGCACACCAAGAGTCAACATCCTATGACAAGAGAGCTTCCCTCAGTGTGCCCGGGTCAGGCACCATAGAGGGAGAGCTCTGCGTGGCAAGAGCGCACGCCTCAGTGCTAGGTCTGACGACCACAAGATCGGCTGCTGCATCACAAGTGACATGAAACTCGCGAGTGAAGAGGTCGTGCCCTACGGGACATGCTGGATGTACCTCTCTGTGCTCAGTGGAATACTGAGGCCTAGGGCTTTTGTGCCGGGATCACCACTCGCGATGCTGTGAGCGGAGCGCCTGGGTGCGGCACCAGACACTCGTTGAGCTTCGGAGTTCAATGGTCAAAGACGACCGCCAGGCTCACGGGAGTAACCCGGGCTCAAGGGGCGTACCTTCGGCTCAGGAACGGGCACAATTGCAGCTGGGGAGGGCTGAGGCAAGGGAGCTGGTGATGCCGTGCGAGGAGATGTGAGTGTGGCCAACACGGGACTCGATGTGACAGTAGGAGCAGGCCAGGCAGGTCCACGCTCAGAGGGAAGACTGCCGGTAGACATAGGTATGGTAACAGGAGTACGCACAGGTACAGAATCATGGGTATGCATGGGGTGCGAGGGGACACGAGTAGAAGCCGGGGGTACTGGAGATATCTCTGGACCAACAGCGATGATCGCTGAGTCACCAAGAGCCGAAGAAGTGGAGGGAGCTCGAACGGACACATCAGCCTGGCGAGTGGTGCTTGTAGGCGCAAACTCCCCCATCCGTTGAGAAACCTCACACGTGGGAACGTGTGTGACGGACAGTGATGTGATCAAAGTCAGATCACGGTAGGTGAGGGACTGAAAGAAGAGCACGTCGCGAGACTCAATAATGCGACGACGAGCAGAGTCCCAAAATTGCCATGCCTTCGACCACGGGGAGATGCCGACGAAGGCACACAAACGACCCCGCGGTGAGACCTTGGACCCCTGCTGGTCCTCGGTGTACCACACAGAAGCCAAGGATCCCCAGACACAAGCGAGGCGCAAGTCAGCACGGTGGCCAAACCAGAGCTCATACGGTGTGACGTGGTCCGGAAGAGGGCCGTACGGGAGGCGGTTCCAGACCCAAGTCATGTAGGCAAAGCCTTCAAAAGTGAAGGACTCCGGAAGACCACACTCAGACCGCATAGTGCAAACCGCATCCTCCATGGTGCGGTTCCAGCGCTCAGAAACACCGTTCTGCTGAGGAGTAGCAGGAGTGAAAACCTGGTGAAAAATCCTGTGCTCGGTGAAGAACCTGTCCATCTCGCCAAGAAACTTGCCGCCGCGATCCGAACGGAAGGTGTGCAGCATGTGGCAGAACTGACGCTCAGCCATCACTAGCGAGAGGCGAACCGCGAGAGCGGTGTCACTCTTCTGGCGTAGGTTGTAGACCCACCGCATCCGGGTGAAGTAATCAGTCAGGGTCAGGACGTATCGACCCTGATCAGACAGAGACTCGATAGGGAGGGGACCAAGAAGGTCCGAATGGACTAACTCGAGAGGGCAAAGTGCGCGTGAACGGGAGTCAGGGTAGGTGCAATGATGCATCTTACCCTGAGCACAAAAGAGACAGTCGGTCTTGGGCGGCTTCTCAAAAGAAGCCGCGTCAAGACCGAGAGCGGGCTGTGTCCAAAAGAGCTTTGAAACAGTGTCGGAGCCAACATGACACAGGCGACGATGAAGCAATCGTTTGTGCGCAAGAGATAGAACACTAGTGACAAAAACACGAGTGGAAGAGGAGGGGGAGCAAGGAGTAAATGTCCGAGAGACACAATACAGGTCATCCACAAAAGAGGCACAAAGAACAACGCAATGAGTGTCAATGGCAGTCACAGTTGTGGACTTTGCAGTGTGCTCCACAGAGAGTCCCACCAGTGTGCAAGCACGTACTGAAAGCAAACTAAGCTCAAGGTCAGGCACAAACAGCACCTCAAAAAGATACAGGGGGCCAGACAGACCATCGAAACATACGACCCCAACACCCTGGACTGGCAAGGATTGACCAGAGCCTGTGCGGACGGAATGAACAGACGCAATAAGGCCGAATACAACGAAATCACTAGGACGACAGGTCATGTGATGAGTGGCACCGAAGTCGATGATCCAAGTGCCACTGGAATCACGACTAGAAGACAACACTGTATAACGGGCAATGGAACACTCGGCCTCATACGGACGCTGGGCAGCAGGTGGGGAGGAACGACGAAGGGTACAAAGGTGAGACTCATGAATCCAATCTGTATAGTCAGGCCAATCGTGATCACATGCCGGCTGTGCTCCCCCACATGAGTCATCCCGAGCTACAAGAACAGACAAACAGACAGTCTGTGAACCACCCGGCTGTGACAACACACTTGCACCTCCTTGAAAGCGAAGTACCAAAAGGTGTCGGAGCTCGGCAATTGTGCGGTCATGTGGGTCTGGGTCACCGTTGGTCGCCGGTGGTGAGGTGGGAACTGCTGCGGTCGTGGTTGCCGTGCGTCCGGAGGATGTACTGCTCGATGTTGACCGTAATGCGTGCACAGCCTGGAGCCCGTGAGTAATCCGCACCCAATGGAGCGGCAACTGGCACTGGGTGTAGTGATGGACGCCTCCACAGTTGTAGTAATGAACGGAGGGTCCACTGCTACTGCCTGATGATGGCTGCTGTTGTGACTGCTGCTGGCCGGAACCATGCCTCCGTCGCCCTTTCTTCCCCTGTAATGTTGCTACGACACCCAGTGTCTGAGTTGGTGTAATCGAGGTGGAAGGGGAGGAGGATGACGTGACAGAGGATGGAGAAGGAGTCTGCGTCAAGGGCGTCGGTGGTGATGTAATGACTATGGCAACAATGGAGGTCTCCTGATGAGCCATGGCTGCCTCACGGATGAAAGTCACCTGGAGGATGAGCTGGTGTGCCCAAGGAAGAAGCTGCAGTGAAGCGAAAAAATGCTCGAGTATGGCGTCGGTGTACCTTGTGAAGATGTCTGTTCGCTCAAGGTGAACCCCGAGCATGATCGTGCGGAGTGCCCACAGCTGTGTACCTCCTGAGGTCCCAAGGCGCATGTAAATGTGCATGGCGCATCGCCAGTAGTCGGCTGTAGGCTCGGCAGGCCCCTGACAAAGGGAGGGAAAGGCACAAATGTGCGCGGCGTGGGTGGCGTGCGTCTTTGCAGCAAGCAGGGACAATGCTAGGTCCCAACCTCCGCGTGGATCAACGCCGGTGCCTGTGTCCGCCTCGCCAAGGAACGAGCGGAAGTCGATGACGGTCTCGCGCGGCATGGCGTAGAGAAGTCCGCGCATCGCCTTAGCCGCTGTCATCACCTGAGCTCAGTCTGTACTCTGATACGGACTGTGGTAGTAGGGCCACACGCCCTCTGAAGTGGCCCAGACCTGAAAGAGGATCTCCCAGCAGTCAAAGCCTTCCTCGCTGACATACTGTGGGGGCGGCGTCTCGAAGTCCTTGGGTTGCCGCTCCATAGGGAGAGCAACCATAGGTTGGGAAGGACGAGGGATGGGAAAGACGCCGGGAAGAGGGAAGTCGCTGGGGTGGAGGTCAGGCAACGATCAAAACTCGGGAAAGCGGGATGTGTGTGGGGGCACAGAGCTCGTCTAAAGCTGGCGGAGATGCTCTTGAAGCACACAAATCTCGTGCTCTGGGGAGTCGCCCTCGATGCCTAGCATTTCTGGATCCTTGTCCCAAGGATCAAGAGGTAGCGGGTCGGCTCCAGCTCCTGTTTCCAGTGCTGGAGCTCACTGCTGTGTAGAGGGTGCGACCCTGGCCTCTCCCTTAGAAGTATGTCATGGAGTTGTGGAATGTCCTCGAAGAAGCTCGGTGACTGTAAGGATGGCGTCAGTCTGCTCCCACTACAGGCAACACATCTTGTCCTGCTGGCTCCGTAGGTCTTCAATAGCCTACAAATGTGGGCTCATGACCCCTGAGGAGGAAGAAGAGGGATCTAGTACCCTTTTTCCCTTCTCACTGGATGGAGCCATGACGCCGCTCATTATGGGCCGAGAGGTCAACGTGGTCGAATTGCAGAAACGTGAGCGTTTTTGGAGGAGCTGAAACACCGGCAACTTTTGACCCTCCGACCAAAATTTTCACTAAGGCAAGTGTTGACGTCAGCAGAAAGTTGCTGATGTCAGCATGACATGATGACGTCAGCAAGGAAAATGCTTACATCAGTTTGCCTTCCATCCTTTTTTTGGGGTTCAACGTTCGCAGTTGCTGCGCAAGCAGGCCGCCGCTCCATAGCAGCCGCGCGGAAGCTGAGCGAAAGCCACTGCGTAGCTTCCGCTCAGCTGTTGTTGCTACTACGCTGTCAGCTGTAGCACCAGCCGCACGGCTGTGTGCAGGGCAGCTAAGTGGCAGCTACGTGCCCAGATGTGGCCGCAGCTGCGCGCTGCTGTTGTTGCTGCGCGCTGCTACTGCTGCTGCACACTGTGGTTGCTGCACGCTAGTGTCGCCACTGCAAGCAGCTGCTGCCGCCGTTGCTGCTACCACTACTACTGCGCTGCTACTGTGCTACTGCTGCCCTTGCTACTACTGCTGTTGCTACTGTGCTACTGTTGTGCTGCTGCCACTGCGTGCTACTTCTCTGGTGCTACCGCCGTACACTGCTATTGCCGCCGCGCACTGCTGCTGCCGCCGCGCACTGCTACCGCTACTGCTGCCACGATGCTGCTGCTGCTGCTGCTTAGTGCTATTGTCGGCCGCTGCTGGCGACTACAGTGTATTACAACTATAACTTGCTGCTGCTAGCAGCTGCTGCTGATGCAATCTCACGTGGTGATGGTTAGCGACGACGACGGCGATTTGCTGTTGTCGTCGATAGGTCCCTGTGGATCTGCTGTTGCGGTGACTCTCACTGCTGCTCCTCTGTTGTGTCTCTGCTGCGCAGCTCAGTGAGAACTATCTCACTGCTCTGATACCATGAGAAGATGCATGGAAGCTTACTAGCTACACAGCCGCTGACTATGCGTCACTGCCTGGTCAGACAATGACGACAGTCACAAGTCGTGCACACTACGGCAAGGGTCTGGCTAGGAGACACAAGGCAAAGTGTCAGAATGCTTCAATAGCATTTGCAGAGAGAAATGACAAATGACAGGTCCATGGCATAAGTACCTGCCGCGGCGCACGGCGGGTGTGGCACGCGTTAGTGCAAGATCTGTCGGCGGGTGTTGCACGTGGCATTGCCAAGATCTTGCACTGCCGCGTGCTACACCCGCCGTGCGCCGCGGCAGGTACTTATGCCATGGACCTGTCATTTGTCATTTCCCTCTGCATATGCTATTGAAGCATTCTCACACTTTGCCTTGTGTCTGGTAGCCAGATCCTTGCTGTTGTGTGCACGACTTGTGACTGTCGTCAACGTCTGACCAGGCACTGACGCCTAGTCGGCGGCTGTGTTGCTAGGAAGCTTCCACGCATCTTCTTAGTATGGGCGGGCCTCGTCGGCGCAAGCGTGGGCCTCGTTGTCGCAGGCGCGGGCTTCGTAAGTGTAGGCACAGGCCTTTTAGGCACAGGCACAGGCACGAGCCTTGTAGGCGGAGGCACAACCCACTAGATGCATGGGCGGGCCTCGTCGGTGTAGATGCAGGCCTGGTAGATGCAGGTGCGGGCTTGTAGGTACAGGCGCGGGCCTCCTCGGCGTAGGCGTATCCCTCCTTGGTGCAGACATGGGCTTCACGGGCGCATGCGCATGCCTCGTAGGCGCAGGCACCGACCACGTAGGCGCAGGCGTGGGCCTCCTAGGTGTAGGTGATGGCCTCGTAGGCGCAGGGACGGGCCTTGTAAGCGCATGCCCAGGCCATGTAGGTGCACACGCAGGCCTCATAAGCACAGGCGCGGGCCTGGTAAGTGTAGGTGCGAGCCTCGTAGGCATAGGCACGGGCCTTGTACGTGCAAGGGCGGGCCTCGTGGGTGCAGGTGTGGGCCTCATAGGAACAAGAGCGGGCCTCGTAGCCGCAAGCACTAAACTTGTAGGCATAGGCATGGGCCTTGTACGCGCAGGCGCGTGCCTCGGAGGCGCAGGGGCGGGCCTCGTAAGCGCGGGCGCGGGCTTTGTAAGTGCCGAAGCGGGCCTCGTAGGTGCTAGAGAGGGCCTCGTAGGCACTGGAAAGGGCCTTGTAGGTGCAAGCGTGGGCATCGTAGGCGCAGGCGTGGGCCTCGTAGGCACAGGCATTGGCCTTCTAAGCTTAGCTGCGAGCCTTGCAGGCACAGGCACGGGCCTTGTAGACGCAAGCATGGGCCTCGTAGGCACAGGTGGGGGCTTTGTAGGCATAGGCACGCGCCTCATGTGCGCATGCGCGGGCCTAAGAAGTATAGGAGCAGGCCTCGAATTAGCAAGCGTGGGCCTCGTAGGCGCAAGCTCGTGTCTTGTAGGCACGATCCTAGGCCTCGTAAGCACAGGTGAGTGCCTCGTAGGTACAAGTGCGAGCGTCATATGCACAGGCACGGGCCTTGTAGGCGCAAGAACAGGCCTAGAAGGCGCAAGCGCGGGCCTCATAGGCGCAGGAATGGACCTCGTAGGTGTGGCAAGGACCTCGTTGGGACAGGTGTGAGTCTCATAGGCGCAGGCGCGAGCCTTGTATGGGTAGGCGCGGGCCTCGTAGGCGCAGTTATGGGCATTGTACGTGCAAGTTCGGGCCTCATATGTGCACACGCGGGCCTCATTGATGCATGCACGGGCCTCGTAGGTGCATGCGTGGGTGTCGTAGGCGCAGGCGCGGACCTTGTAATCATAGGCACGGGCCTGATATGCACAAGCACGGGCCTTGTGGGCGCAGGCAAGTGCCTTGTAGGCATAGACAAAAGCCTCGTAGGCGCAGGCACGGGCCTTGTACGCACACGTGTGGGCCTCGTAGGCGTAGGTGCGGGCCTCGTCCGCGTAGGCGTGGGCCTCATAAGCTCAAGAGTGGGCCTCAAAGGCATAGGCACGGGCCTCATAGACGCAAGTGTAGGCCTTGTAGGCGCAAAATCAGGCCTCGTTTGCGCAAGCACGGGCCTCGCAGGCAAAGACACTAGACTTATAGGCACATGCGCAAACCTCGTGGGTGCAAGTGCCAACCTCGTAAACGCAAGTGCGTGCCTCTTAAGCATAGGCGTAGGCACAAGACTCGTAGGCGCAGGCATGGGCCTCGTTGGCATAGGCACAGGCCTTGTAGGCGCAAGTGCGTGCCTCATAGGCGCAGGCGCAGGCCTCTAAGGTGCATGCGTGGGCCTCATTGGTGCATGTGGGGGCCTTGTAGATGTAGGCACGGACCTTATAGGTGTAGGCACGGGCATTGTAGGCATAAATGCAGGCCTTATAGGCACAGGCGTAGACCTTGTAGGCATAGATGCGGGCCTCGTAGATGCAAGTGCGGGCTCGTAGGCACAGGAGCAGGCCTCCTATGCGTAGGTGCAAGCCTCCTCCATACAAACACGGGCTTCACAAGTGCATGCGTAGGCCTCGTAGGTGTAGGCACAGACCTTGTAGGCACAGGCGCGGGCCTCTTATGCACATGGGTAGGCCTTGTAGGCGCAGGCGGGGGTCTCATAGGTGAAGGCACGGGATTTGTAGGCACAAGTGCGGGCCTTGTAGGTGGTGGCATGGGCCTCAAAGACACAGGCAAAGGCCTCGTAGCCGTAGGCGCTGGCCTCGTAGACATAGGCACGGGACTCGTAGGTGCAATCGCGGGCCTCACAAGCGCACGCGCAGGAGTAGGCCTTATAAGTGTGCGAGCCTCATAGGCGTAGGTGCGAGCCTTATAAGTCCATGCGCTGGCCTCGTAAGCACAGGAGAGGGCCTCGTAGGCGCAAGCGTGGGCCTTGTAGGTGCAGGCGTCGGCCTTCAAAGCACAGCTGCAAGCCTTGTAGGTGCAGGCGCAGGCCTCGTAGGCATAGGCACGAGCCTCGTAGGCGCAGTCTCGAGTCTTGTAGGCATAGGCACGTGCCTCATAGGCACAGGCCTGGGCCTCATAGGTGATGGTGAGTACCTTGTAGGTACAGGCGCGGGCCTCATATCCAAAGGCGTGGGCTTCGTAGGGGCAAGCACTTATCTCGTAGGTGCAGGCGCGGGCTTTGTAGGCGCGGGCACAGGCCTACAAGGTACAAGTGTGGGCCTCATAGGTGCAGGTATGGACCTCGTAGGCATAGGCAAGGGCCTCATAGGCCTTGGTGCGAGCTTCGAAGGCGTAGGCGCGGGCCTCGTAGGTGCAGGCGCAAGCCTCGTAAGCACAGGTATGGGCATCGCAGGCGTAAGCTCAGGCCTCGTCGGCGTAGGCACCAGCGTCAAAGAGTGCATGTGTGGGCCGTGTAAGTCGCGTAGGTGCAAACACGAGTCGTGTAGGCGCAGGCGCGGGCCTCGTACTTGTAGGTGCAAGCCTCGTAAGCACAGGCGTAGGCTTCGCAAGTGCAGGCGTGGGCATCATAGGTGCAGGCGGAGGCCTCGTATGGGCAGGCGTGGGCCTCTTAAGCATTGGCACGGGCCACGTAGGCCCCAACATAGGCCTCAAAGGCACAGGCATGGACCTTATTGGCGCAGGCACGGGCCTCGTAGACACAAGCGTGGACCTCGTAGGCACAGGCACAGGCCTCGTAAGCATAGACATGGGCCTCGTAGGCGCAAGTACGAGCCTCGTGGGTGCAAGCACGGGTCTGGAAAGTGCAAGCGTGGGCCTCATTGGCGTAAGCGCTGGCCTTGTATTGGTAGGCGCAAGCCTCCTTTGTAAGGGCAAGCACGAGCCTTGGAGGCACAAGCATAGGCCTTGTAGGCACAGGCGCTCACCTCATCGGCGCAGGCGTGAGCCTTGTAGGCGCAAGCAAGGGCCTTGTAGATGCAGGGGATGACCTTGTATGCACAAGTGTAGGCCCCGTACGCAGAGGGGTGGGCCTTGTAGGCATAGGCGCGGGCCTCATAGGCATAGCTGTGGGCTTCATAATCATAGGCACGGGCCTTGTAGGCGCAGTTGCGGGCCTCGTAGGCGCAGGCACAGGCATTATAGGCACATGCACCGGCCTCGTAGGCGTAGGTGTGGGCCGCGTAGGTGTAGGCGCAGGCTTCATAGGTGCAGGCGTGGGCCTCATAGGTGCTGGCATAGGTCTCGCAGGCATAGGCGCGGGCCTTGAAGTCGCAGGTGCGAGCCTCGTAGATGCAGGCGTGGGCCTTATAGGAGCAGGCATGAGCCTCGTAGGCACAAGTGGGGACCTCGTAGGCGCAGGTATGGACTTCATAAGTGCAGGCGTGGGCCTCGTAGGAGTTGGCGCGGGCCTCGTAGGCCCAGGTGTGGGTCTCGTAGGCGTAGGCGCAGGCCTCATAGGCAGAGGCGCCGGCCTTGTAGGTGTAGACCTAGGCCCTGTAGGTGCAGGCGTGGGCCTCGAAGGCATAGGCGTGGGCCTCCTAGGCGCAAGCGCAGGCCTCGTAAGCATAGGCTTGGGTCGCGTAACCGCAGGCGTGGGCCTCGTAGCCGCAAGTGCGGGCCTAGTTGCCGCATATGCTGGCCTCATAGCCACAGGCGCGGGATTTGTAGGGGCAGGTGTTGGCCTTGTAGCAATAGGCGTGTGCTTCGTAGGTGCAGGCGAGAGCCTCATAGCCGCAGGCCCGAGACTCCAAGCCATAGGCGTTGGCCTCGTAGGGATAGGCGCAAGCCTCGTAGGTACAGGCGCAGGCCTCGTAAACGCAAGTGTGGGCCTCATAGGCACATGCATGAGCCTCGTAGGCATAGGTGCGGGCCTTGTAGGCAAAGGCGCAACCCTCATAGGCGTAGGCACCGGCATCGTAGGCAGAGGCGCAGGCCTTGTAAGCACAGGCGAGGGCATTGTAGGCGCAGTCGTTGACCTCACACACATAGATGCGGGACATGTAGATGCAAGAAAGGGCCTCGTAGACGCAAGCGCATGCCTCATACGTGCGTGTGCAAGCCTTGTAGGCGCGGGCGTGGGCCGCATAGGCATAGGCACGGGCTTTGTTCGTGCAGGCGGTGGCCTCATTGGTGCAGGCGCGGGCCTCGTAGGTGCAGGCGTGGACCTCGTAGGCGCAGGCGCGGGCCTCGTAGCTGGAGGTATAGGCATTGTAGGTGTAGGTGCGGGCCTTGTAGGTGCAGGGGCGGGCCTTGAAGGCGCAGGTGCAGGCCTCACTCATTCTGTTGCATTGACTTCTATAGTTTCAAGTGTTTCTTTTCCATCCCTCCATCTTTTCAAGCACCGTCTGTCGCGTTGTACTCTTCCACATACTCTCTCAGATAGAATGTTGCCTAGGGAATGTGTTCATTTCCTCATGGTCAAAGGGAATTAGAGATGTTATACCTTTGCACCCCCACCACACAGCATGAATCAGTGACGTAGAGAGGTATAGGCAGAGCTAAGGTTGGCAATGTGGGGCGTACAAGTCCTAGCAACATGGAGGCTCTATGTGGTTGTTTTGGTAGTTTCTTGTCGTGGTTTCTATTCCAGTAGCAACGTTTTGTATTGGCGGGACTATACGTTGCCACAATAATACATCTTCCAAATGCGACATAGATCTTGGGCACGTAGTTCCATGCTGGCGGTGTTCTAGGCCACCACAACAACACAAGAACACGCAACAACAGGTTTCTGCTGTAGCGTCGGCCAATATCTATAAGAGAAATAGTTGCAACATCAGCTCCTACAACAGCAGTATCTCCATCTTGCAGCACACAACCTGTAGTGGTAGCGTCTACTGCACCTACAAGGACAACAATAGCTTTAGCGGCCACAGAAAATGCATTCAGCTGCAGGTGCACCATCACCCGTGTTTTGACCATTGCATAACTGCACCCCGCCGTGGTAGCAACACAAGCAGCATTTTTAGCAACATTTGCAACACCACCATACAACGGCTGCAGTTGTCCTAGCTGCACATAGTACAGACAATAGCAGCAGCGGCAGCGGCGTCCACAAATACCTCTATTACCTCAAACTGCTATTGTAGTAGCGACTATAGCTGTTGCATTAAGCTAGCACTTCAGCCTTCATCTCCAAGCCAACAACCGCAACAGTAGCACAACCTTTGCAGTCCATAAGTGGCAAGCTCAAGATTACGTCCTAAGAAATCATAGCAACGTGCATGTTGTAATAGGAGAAACTATCTGTTTGTTGATGTAGTCTGGGAAGCTGCTTGGCAGTTTCCCTCCTATCCTTAGTCGACGAGCCTGTTCATTGACAGGTACATTGATCGACAAGCTCATCGGTCGGTGATTCTTGCTGGTCAATGAGCCCGTCGATCGGCGGCAAGTCTCGCATTTGCTTGCAAAGAAGTAAACAAAGACAAGGGCCACGCTAAACTCGGGTCCACCTACTCTGCAGCCACTCTTGGCGGCCACCTCCACAGGGCCTCAATCCCTTTTCTTATTGATTATTTCATCTTTGTACAGGGAAGAAATGATGAGGAATATACAGAGACAACCCCGACTGGACAGTTCACCGTCACGCATGTCATCAGGAAGCTAGATTGTAGCAACACAGCCCTAGACGTGAGCCAAGCGGGGATCAGCACGACACCCAGTCCAACGCTCATAGTGCGTGATGTCATGAGGAAGAGGACCATGGGGGACTCGGTTCCACACCCACATCACAGAAGATATGGCCTCAAAAGCAAAAGAGAAGAAAGACCAGAATCAACAAAGAAAGAGAAAACACCATCAGGAAGAGGAAAGTTCCAACGTTCTGACATACTATTCTGTTAGGGTGTATAGGGAGCCGATGACTCCACATGCATCCCATGAGAGGTAATAAAGCGAAACGCGGGACCAAAAAATTAACCACCTTGAATAGAACAAAGCACATGCAGCTGACGTTGGCTTGCACGTTCGACGTGAGGAAGCCACTCGGCAAGCACATAAGTGACTTCACTCTTGTGATGCAAAGCAAAGACCCACCGAACATGCGAGAAGTAATAAGTGAGACAGAGAACATAGTGGCCAAGGCCATCAAGAAAGTCACGAGGAACTGGACCCATGACATCAGCGTGGACAAGTTTGAGAGGATGAGAGGTGATGTGATCAGATGAGGAGAGCAATGCAACTTTCCCTGAGCACTTTCAAGGTAATCAGACCTACAAGGAGGTGCAAAGAAATTGAGACCATGTGTAGGGCACATGCACAGCAAGCTGTCGATGGCGACGGTATGATTGTGGCAGAGACAACGATGAAAAAGGCATGTGTGCTGTGGAGACAACGATGGTGCGACATGGACGAGTGTCGAGGCAGCTGAAGACGAGAGAGACAATGGAACACAAAATAAATGATCATAACGAAGACCATGCAGCGCAACACGGCCAGAGGACTATAACAAGACAGTGCCAAAACTACGGTTGGACAAGAATTTCATACCCTGGTCATCAAGGGTGTTCATGGACAGCAGGTTGACCAGCAAGCTACGCTTACTGACATGGCAATCATCGTGGTGACCACCATCATAGTAATCACCACATGAGCGATCACCATCATGCAGCCAGAAGGGAAATGCGTAGTAGGCTGACGGAGGTGCGTAGTACGTGTCTGTGTGGGGGGAGTAAGCCAGCCAGGCCGGAAAGTGCCAGAAGGCTGGACACCGACATGGTGAAGCTGACCAGAAGCAACAGAGGAAGATGAGATGCCAGCGGGAGAGGCATTTGCAGATCCGGCGTAGGATGGCGATGAGGAACTGGTGGACAGGCCGAACGCTTTGGTGGTGCGTGGCCATGGTGCATGCACAGTGGCAAGCAAACGTGCATCATTTGGTGGTTGAGGACATTTCAGGGCATAGTGGCCAGTCTGGCCACACTTCCAATGGGTTATGACAAGGGATTTGGAGGCAGCACAAGAGTTTCCTTGACCCTTACCCCCACGACCCCCACAGTTTTCAGCACCACCACCATGGCCCCAACACCACGACCACAACACGCAACCAGGATGGCATGAGAACCACCAACCGAGGAACAGGTGGTGCCAGAGGAGTATGAGGAGGTAGAGACAGAGAATGAGGACACAACAGTGGTGACAGCAGCGACAACAGAGCGATGCAGGCGCTTATTCTGCAGATCTCCCTACCAGTCGGTGAGGAGTATAACGGTGAAATCACAGAGTGCACCGGTGTCGAGGGGTGCATCAGCAGCAACGGGCTCAGATGGAAGGTGCTCAAGTTCAGAGCAAGGAACACGGAGAAAGAGATCTGAGAGCTAAGAGATAAGGCCAGTGATGATGAAGAGACATGCAAAGAGCTGCCCACGATTGCCAAGAAACTAGATGCTGCAAGCACGGTATTCATCGAGCGTCTCATCATCGCGCATGTGGAGCTGCAGAGGTCAACCAGCTTACATGCTGTAAGTGCAATCTCTGCAGCATGGCTGGTGATGATGTTGCAGTGGTGGATGAGTGCATATGCGCCTATAGAATCTCTGGTGGTGCCACGTGCTGTATCAACATTGTATTGGCCTATGTCCTTAGTGCGGTTGTTAGGACCAGCAGTGATGAGAGTGCAGACAGCGTGTGCTGGCTCTGCAGGCAACGGGACAAAAGGTGCGGCAGCAATGGCGTCAGGTGGAAAGTAGTATTGTCAGAGCTGCTTACGTTGTGCCCAATCACTAAGGCACATCTCCCACAAAGAGAAGGTGAGCTTGTTAATGAAAAAGAGTAGCACAGTCTCAAAGTCGCACCGGCGAGGAATGGGCAAAAGGGTGCGAGCGAGAGGAGTTGTAGCAGCAAAGGGATTTGTAACACCAGTGGCAGTTGCAGTTGAGGAGGATGAGGCAGCAGCATATCCTAATCCAGAGGCCCTAGTGGTTCCAACAGCATTGGAAAGAGAAGTAGCGCCAGCAGCACAATTGCAAGCGACAAGCAGACGCAACATGACAAGATCAGCCATTGCTTCAGCAAGCTCAGCCTGAGTACTCAGCATGAGGTTGCGTAACGAAGCAAGATCCACATTGTGCATTGTGTTGGTGTATGGGCCTTTAGCTGTCTGTCTGACTGTCTGACTATCATACAGTGTTGTGTAGTGAGAGCCTCCTAGTCTGTGCTGATGGTTCTCTAGCAGTTACATTTCTTTCTGTGGCACGTGTGGTACATTATAGCAGCTCAGTTCACCCATACATCTCTGGTAGAGTTTTTTTGGTGGTCAAGACCCGGGTACTTGGTGGTTTGTACTGGTACCTTGGAAGACCCCATAAAAATATGCCGCATAGTCTCTCACGGGTGATGAACTCTCTCTGTGGTCAAGACCAGGGTACACGGTGGTTTGTACCGGTACTTCGGGAGACCCAGCATTGATTGGTTCAGTCCTTGTTGACCATTTCACAGACATAAGTAGTTTGCATGTGGCTGAGTCCGGGACACCCGGTTGCTTGTTCCGGTGTCTCGGGAGGCCTAAACTTGCCTAGCCTGGCTTGTGGGTGATGCTATTGTCACAGTAGAGTGTCTGGATGTATTAAGGGTACAATGCATATCTTCCCCTCGGTCGAGATCCGGGCACAAGGTTTACTGTTCCGGTGCCTCAGGAGACCTCTATTGTTGGTTTCATGTTCTGTGACATGCATATTCCCCGTACGTACCTTTTGGTGTGACGGGGATAACGGGGCCAAGTGGGTTAGCCGCCAGTCCCCAGTACATAAGCCCCCAGTATGGATCATTGTACTCTCTCCTTGATTCTTAATTCATGCGTTCTGGACATAGCCAAATCTTAGCACTGCCATTCTCGCTCACCACCAGAGCTCATGACTCATTGAGCATGGGCCTGCATGCCCTAGACTCATGTTAGCTCATTGCGCACTAGGTGTAACCACCGCCACCTTTGGGGTCGAGCTAGACCTTGCAAAACATTCCTCAAGCCAGAAAATCTGAGCATGGCCCCAAAAGGATGAGGAGTTCACACTGCCCACACAATTGGCAACTAACCAACGAAATCCACACCCAAGAATCATGGAAATCCACATCATCCTAAAGGTGTATTGTTGGTTTTTTCACATCTCTTATCATGCTATGTTGTGTCCTCCCGGCTTGTGTACATCGACCTATAGATTACTGACGGTGAGACTTGATGGTGCTACAGTGTCGTCCGGTGGAGCCGACGCACGCTGAGGCCTACTCACAGTTCGTCGAAGCCTCCTCTCTGCGGCGACGTGCTTAGCTCCATTGGCAGGCATCCTCGGCGGTCGGGCCACTGAAGGTCACTGCCACCACAGACGCAGTCTGCATGTGTCCAGCACTGGGTCTGACTGTACCATTGCCTCTGCAATGTCAGGCTTTGCCTAGGACCCATGTCTCATGTTGCGTGGCATCCTTTGGCTTCATGGACCATCGTAGGCACTGCCTGGGTTTGGACAGCCATAAATCTTCGCTGCTGTTTTTCTAGCTGATTCTGACCGCATGACTGCGTTCGCAGCGTTGGTATTTTGGTATGGTCAAGTTTTTAGGCAAAACGGACGACGCCCGGGGTTTGGGCTGTCGGCGGTATGGTAGGGCTCAACGAGAAAACCCTGCCTGCCAGAAAACAGGTCTAGGTCTACTTTCTGATTGGCTGGTTAGCTGAGTAACAAGCTCTACAGAGCTGGGGGGGGAGCTAGAACTTGGAGGGGTCTCCCATTGTTGCTCATTCTTCACTCCTAATCAGATACTTCCAGTTTTCAGCTGCTTTCTGACGCTAACACTGGCGCGCGCATTTCTGAGTAGCAAACCTAGAGCACTTTGACTTAGACTCTAGAGCAGCAGCAAGAGGGGGCAGCAGACTAAGCAACTAGCGTGGAAGTCCGCACGCTGCATCAACACAAGCAATGCCCCAACCTGCACTCTAATGTAGTTTCCATTTAGGTATCAGCGCCAAAGCATAGCAGCATCAGCAGACGACAGGCGTACAATTGCCTGACTATGCCGGCAGAACCCCATAAGTGCCAGTGCAGGGGAGGTGCTACTGGATCTTTTCCGACAGCATTGACCTGCCTGGTGGAGGCGTCAGAAGTTTTTGCACGGTCACTGGGCCACGGGAAATGCTGCCGGATGTTTTCCGGCGGCATTGACCCCCGCGCTGGATGCCAAGAGGTGAGCGGCAGGCCACGTCAGGTGCTTGCTGGCGACTAGGCACGCAGCGACGTCATCCGGATGGAGTGTCTGGCAGCAGCAGACCGTAGTAGCAGCAGCAGCTTGTAGCAGCAGTAGACAGTGGCAGCAGAAGCGAGCAGCAGCGGTGCATAGTAGCAATCGGCAGCAACAGCAGCTCGCAACAGCTTGTAGCAGCAACACCTAAGGGTGCACACTGGATCTGATCCGCGGATCTGGAGTCAGATCCGGATCCGCGGGGCGGATCGCCTCCGGCGATCCGGAACCGCGGATCCGGATCCGGATCCGCGGATCCCAGGACTCTCGGATCTTTTGATCCATGCATCCGCGGATCCTCTCAAGTGCACTAATGTGTAACGTGCCACACACACACTTTTGCACAGAACGTTAACGACAACATGGACAACCATGTTCTTCAAACCCCCACCATTGTCATTTTCCCATAACAATGGTTTCCACCAGTAGTGCATATGATTGGATTTTACACTTGAGTCTTGCATGTCAATGCAGTTATTGCCATGCAATTGGTTCACCAAAGTCCTTCACTCACTGCCATACAATTGGATGACCTCATTGCATCACTTACTACCATTCAATTGAATGAACAAAATGCATCAGTTATTGCCATACAAATGCATCACTCATTGGTAAGCACAAATCCATGTCACTGTTTGTGAACTTGAAGTTTCTATGTACTGATTTTGTTGTTATGAAAATAACACATGTTTCCTAGATCATACACTGTCAAATGACAACAATGCAACGAGCACAAGAAGTGGAAAAAACTCAGAGATGGAATTCAGGGGCAAACTGTCATTGGATCACATGACATCACATCTCTACCACATCATCGTCTCCCACTCGCTCATCCCCAAGCCCCATGTCCCCCATGTCTTCGTCCTCGTCATCATTCACAAAGAGACTGAGTCCTTCCAGCTCTTCTGCCGCTGCTCCAACCAGGGACTCCCTCGCCTTCTTCCGGAGCTCATTGACACGATCCTCTTCGTCCTTCAGTTCCTTAGCCACGACGCCATGGCGACTGACGGGGAAGTCTCGCAGCATTGGCTTGTTGATCCAACTCTTCATGGTCAGCAGGTTCTCCACTGTCAAATGCGCCAAGGAGTGCCGGAAGTCTGTGATGACGTGCCTGCCCAAGGAAAACAGCCGTTCAGAAGGAGTGGAAGTGCCAGGCACACAGAACACATCCATGCCGAGGAGGTAAAATGTTGGAAACTGGTTGTGGAGCTTTCGGTAATGCTTCAGGATGTTTGTCTTGGGATGCTTCTTCTCGAGCTTGCTCCACCTATCCACTTCGTCCTCCAGGCCACTCAGTTGCACTTCTGCTGCTGGTGGTGGCACTGGTGTCTCGAACATATCAGCCATGGGGTCCGTCAGTGCTGCCTCCAGTAGAGCATCGTCCTCTGCTCGCTGCTGCTCTGCTCTCGGGCGCAACTGCCGGGCAGATGTAGAGGCTGAGCTCTGTCCGGCAGAGCTCTGACTGTTGTTCATGCCTGGCTCCTGGTTTTGCTGGTCTGACGATGCTGCTGCTTCTGCTGCAGCTGCTGCTTCTGCGCGCTCTTGCTCGACACGCTCATGACATGGCCGCATGAGCTGCAGCAGCTTCACCTGCAAGGCTGCTGCTGACTTGATGCCCATGAGACCGTGGGTTCTGCCGTAATACTTCAGCCTGAAGCGGGGGTCTGCGGCTGTCGCCAACACATGCTTCTCAGTCAGCAGCTTCGCGTACTTCTCAAGCTTCGCCAGAGCGTTCTCAAACCCCGGCAGCAACTGTGACAGCAGCTTCTCCTTCGCGTCGAGCTTGCCCGCCACTCCTCTCCTTCTGCTTTTTGCNAAACATGGACTCAAAGAAGGGAATCACAAGGTTGAGGGTAGGGTACTTGCTTCCACTGACATCATCAGTGTAAGCCTTGAAGGGCTTTAGAATGAGGGTCATCAGGGCAATGAGAGTCCACCCATCAGACGTCAGTTTCAGGGCTTCACCATCCCGGCCATAGCCGTCAAGCCAGCTGGGGAGAACAGGTTTCAGGTGCAGCACACGCTGCATCATGTCCAGGGTCGAGTTCCATCTCGTCTCCGTGTCCAGATGCAGTGACTGGTAAGCGAGTCCTTCTGCAGCTGCGCGGTTCACCAGCAACTGCTCACGTGGTGTCGACCGTGTGACAAAGACTGCGATGCTGCGTGCGGATGAGATGACTTCGGCAACAGCATCGAGGTTCATGAGATCATTCACGGCAAGATTCATGATGTGGCCTAGGCATCTGATATGCCCGGCCTTCTCAAAGGAACAGTCTACAGAGGGGACAATGAAGTTGTCTATCATGGCATCATTGGCGCTCTCGTTGTCCACAGTCAGGCAGAAGATGCGGTCCCACAAGCCCCAAGACTTCAAAGCCGAAGAGAACACCTCAAACATCCTAACAGCAGTAGGATTTTCAGGCACAGCTGGGAAAGACAGAGCAATTGCCTTGATGTTCCAGTCCTCCATCCAGTGTGCCGTGACACCTACGTACTTCATCCTGTTATCCCCCTTCCAGCCGTCTGTGGTGAAAGACACAGCAGATTTTACCTCAGACAGCTGCCTCCGGATCCTCATGCGAAATGCGGCTGCAGCAAGCACAATCTGCCTGGAGATGGTCATCCGCCCCGGCATCACCGCCGCTGGATTTGCGTGCGTGAAGGCTTGCTGCAGCCACTACGACTCCATGCTGAGGAAGCTGACGTTCTTGTCGATGACGTGTTTCTAGACACAAGTCTGGAAGTACTTCTTATCAAAGAGAGCCCCCACGGCCGCTACACCACGCGCGATGATGGTGTTCTCCTCGTTCACCCCCACTGCGCCCTCTGCTTCTGCTTGTACGGCCACCGCCTGGGACGTGGCCATCTGGAGCGCCTGGGTTGCGGCCTCCTCCTTCAGCCACTTGTAGACTATGGGGTGCTTGTTGCGCATATGTTTCCACATGTTGCTGGTACAGCCCTGCTTGCGGGAGTAGTTCTTGGGACAGTGGTTGCACTGGGCCCGTGGGTCATCTCTGGTGCCGGTCTTTTTGAACTCCTGCCAGATGACTCACGGTGCGCCTGTTTCATCCAGCTCCTTGCGCTTCTCTCCTTGCGTCTCATCGCCGCTATCATCCTCGTCGTTCTCTGAAACCGATGGGCGAGCGTTACCGGACTCGGCGACAGCGCCATCGTCCGCCATGGTGTTGAGACCGGAGAGCAGGAGGGAGTGGCAGAGAGGAGCTGGGGAGGAGCTCAGTCACGAGCACAGCTCGTGACTGAGCTGTGCTCGTAACTATGAAAGTTACGAGCAGAGTCCTCAACTGACGCTCACAATGGTGAGCGTGCCAAGACCCCTCACAGCCATCAGGCCCTCCGGCATTGTCAAATTAAAATCGAAAGAAGCGTCTACAAGGCATATACCTGGTACTACACTTTACATGATTTCAACGACGGTTAAGCATGATATCCGGATGGAAAAGATGAAATTTGAAAAAAAACAAATCAAAAAAATTCAAACATTATCCGACGTATCCGCGTGTCGCACGGAAGCGATAACGAGCATGCGACGGAGGAAATTGTGCATGCAATGGCTGACGCTCTCGGAAGCAGCCACGGCAGCCACCAGCTACATGGGCCTAGTACACGGCAGAATACATGGGCGTAGTGAATCTATTGACAAGTGGCAGCCAGTGTGGACATTGTATCCAAGCAAAACAACACACGTCAGTACGTACTGAGACACTTTTCGGCGCCGCTCGTACCGAATTGACGTTGAGGCAGATAACATTCCTCCACGTCATGCACAAAAGGTGCGATTCGCCCAGGTTCAATGCCTCAAAAATTGGAACTTCGGCCCTCTGCTTGGTTCGAACAAGACCTGTTGGGATTTTTGCCCCCCCCCCCCCGGCGAAGGATCCGCGGTTCCACGGATCGGATCCTGCAAAAAGAACCGGATCCGCGGATGGATCCGAGATCCGAGAACCGAGAGTAAGACCCGCGGATCCGTGGATTTGGTGTGCACCCTTAGCAACACCCCATAGCAGCAGCGGTAGCAGCCAGCAGCAGTAGCAGCAAGCAGCAACAGCAGTCGGCGGCAGCAACAGCAACAGCAAGCAGCAGCCGGCAGCGGCCAGCAGCAGCTAGAAGCGGCGGCTGTAGCGGCGGCCAGCAGCAGCAGCAGCAGCCGCAGCTGCGCGCAACCCGCTACTTGTAGCGAGCACCAAGCTGCTAGAAGCGAGCTCGATGCTTGTAGCGAGCTGCGAGTAGGTAGCAGCGAGCTGCAAGCAGGTAGCAGCGAGTAGCGAGCACACTGCTCGGGGCTCACTATTCGTAGTGAGCAGTGAGCTCGCTGTGACGAGCGAAAAGAAAGAAAACAAAGGAGAAAATAAAATCCCCCACCCCGCCAGTAGCACTGCCGTGGCTGCCGCCACCGCCACAGCCAATAGCAGCAGCTGTAGTAGCAGTAGCAGCAGTAGCAGTAGCAACAACAGCAGCAGCAGCAGTAGCCGCAGCAGTAGCAACACCAGCAGCAGCAGCAGCAGAAGTTGCTACAATAGTTGGTTTGCAGCAGCGGCAGCAGCATCAGCCGTCGTAGCAACAACTATAGCCACGCAGTAGTGCCTCTAGCAACGACCGCTGCTCATGTCAGCAACCTTCCGCTGACATCACTACTCACGTCACTACTGACGTCATCCACAAAAAAGAAAAAAGCAAAAAAAACAACAAAAAAAGGAGGAGGGGAGGGGGGGAAAAAAATCTATAGCAGCAGCAGCTGCTGATAACGAAGCGGCAGTTGTTGACGTCAGCCATCCTAGTCCGACGTCACTGGTGACATCAGCAGCACCAAGAAAAAAAAACCAAAGAAAGGGGGCACCAACACCCACCATGGCTAACAACCCCAGTGGGGAGGGGTCCTCCTCCGTTGGGGGGACCCCCAGGGGGGGTTCCCCCCTCCCCCTTTCTTGCTGCAATTGCAGTAGCAGCAGTAGCAGTAGTAGCAACAGCAACAGCAGCAACAAGATCAGGAGTAGTAGTAGCAGGAGTAGCAACAACAGCAGCAATAGTAGTAGCAACAACAGTAGCAGCAGTAGCAGCAGCAATCCACAGACTTTGTCGCCGGCGCCTCCGACCCCCTAGCCGCCATCCAGCAACAGCTTGCCGCCCTGACGCAGCAGCTTACAACACTGGAACTATTAGCCTCATAGACTCACACCAGTAGCCCGCCGCCTTTCATTCCTCCCAGGCACGTAAGTCCCGTTGTGTCTGCTACCATGCATTACCTTGCGCAGCTGCAGACTCATCGCCAGCGACAAAGAGTGAACTTAGTCCTTGGCCCCACGTTAGGCGCCGGCCGCAGGTCCAAGGACTTTGAGATGCCGCCCCCGCCGCTTTAGGCCGGTGAGCAGTTCCGTTGCTGGGAGCTCAGCTTCAGCATCTGGACACAAGGTGAGGGCTTGTGGGCATACTACACCCTTCCGTATGACTCCACCAAGGCCGACCAGCTGTATGACGCTGATCGTGCCACACGCGCTCTCGTTACTGTCGCACTTGCGGCTTCCTACCTAGCCCTAGAGCCCTTCCTCGGCGACTTCACCTCTGGCGTGACACTAGACCCTACAGCCGCATTGCATGTCTTCGCCCATCCCCATCACCTATCCAGCGAGGTTGAGACCAGTCGTCTTCTATGGGAGTTCCAGTCCCTACACATGGGGGAGACCGAGACAATCATCGCCTACTGGCAGTGGGCTAAGGAAATCCTTCGTCGCCTCGGCACCTCTGCTTCACCCTCTCTCGCCATGCTCCTCGCCACCAAGAGCGGCGCCACCGTCGCCTTCACGGACGTCTTCGTCCACCACTCCCAGGATGTCCTCTCTACCATGGCGGCTCAGGGCACCCTCATGCCCTGGGCATACGAGCTCTTCCTCACGATTGAGGAAGCTCATCTGAAGGCCCGCCTCTAGCACACACAGGCCCTCGCCTCCCCTGCCGTCGCATCCGTGGCCATCACCTCCCCTATAGCAGGGACCTTCACCAGCTCCTCGTCGCCAAGAAAGAAGAAGCGTCAGGACAAGAAGGGCAAGGGTCAGCAGCAACAGCAGCAATAGCAGTCGACTGGGTCCAGCAGTGGTGGCTCGGTGTGCCACAACTGTGGCCAGCCCGGGCACGAGTAGTACACGTGCCCACTACCGATGGATGAGGCACACATCATCGCCACCATGCGTTGCCAGCGAGAGCACCATCTCGCCTCTGGCACAGTAGTTGTCGCAGGTCCTGACGCATGAACCCCATCCAACGGCTCCACTCCTCGGACAGCTCCACCGATCCCCACGATGCCCGCTCCGCATCAGCACTGTCCGCAGCCGTTGGGGCCTCCATTCCCAGTGCGGTCCTCCTCCTATCCAGGCTTAGGTGTTGTCATCCCACACTCGGTCTACACTCTCGTGCCATCCTCTTGTGAACGTCAGTTGGAGCAGTTCATTGCGCTCCAGCTCGGCCTGCCTTGCCCTCCCCCCCTCAGGGAAGTGCAAGTTGCGTCACCTCCTGCTCGTCTGCCCTCCCCTGCATGACTGAGACTGAGCTGCAGTCGTGTCCACCATCCTCCTTGGTCTCATCATCTTCCGTGGTCTTTGCCCCCTTCCAAAACAACGTCGCGTGGCTGGATGATTGGCAGTCTCGGTTCGCACCCCCTTCCACTACGTGCGCTTCTCTTGCTGGCTGCCATGTGACCGTTAGCGATCTGGCGGCTGCGGTTCAGGACCCTGCCGAGACTTGGATCATCGCCTCTGGGGCCATGCATCACATGACGACCTCTCGTGAGGCCTTTAGTGTGCTTGGTCCTGTTGGCGATGTGTCCGGTGTCCGGATGGGCTCTGGACAGGTGTAACCTGTCTGCGACGTCGGCGTCGTTCGTTTCCGTGGTCCTGTCGGTGATGTTTTCGTGACCGATGTCCTCTTTTTCCCAAGTCTTGAGCTTAGCCTCCTATCCGTTACTGCCCTTGACCACATGAGCATGGACTTTGTGCACTCGCGTGGTGTTGGCACTGTGTCGTTGCGTCCGTCCGGTTTTGTCGTTTTACATGCCACCGCCCGTGACAACCTGTTGCACGTACCTCGTCTGTCCTCCTCTCCTTCCATCCCCTCCTCGTCGGCCGCCATAGGCCATGTGTTTTTCACCAGCACACTCTCCCTGTAGCACACCTGTCTCTTGCACCATCGCCTTTGCCACGTCCACTCTGCTATCGTAGATAGCATGCTGTGCAGCCAGCCGGCCAAGGGCCATGACCCGAAGACTTTTCCTGTCCCGTGCCCCACAGAGTGCATTGATTTCGCTCAGGGAAAGATGCAATAGTCCACATACCCTCTGTCCTTCTCCTGTGCATCCGCCTCTCTTACCCTGGTCCACTCCGATGTCATGGGTCCCTTCCCTACCGAGTTCATCGGGGAGCATGGCCGCTATGTCCTCACCCTCACTGACGACTACTCTCACTACCACTGGGTCTTCTGCCTTTGGCAGAAGAACGATGTAGCCCGTGCCATTCAGGAGTGGCCCGTCCTTACAGAGCGCAAATGTGGTCGATCTCTTTGCCACTTTCGCTTCAATTGTGGCGGTGAGTACATGGGCCAGACCACGACTTTTCTCGCCTCCTACGACATCCACCACGAGACGTCCACGCCCTACACTCTCGCCCTGAACGGCGTCTCCGAGTGGTGGAACCGTGCCATGGCTGACGCCGTCCGCACCATGCGGGTTGAGTCTGGCCTCTTCGATGGCTTCTACTTTGAAGCCATGGCTTACATGACGTGGGTCTGGAACCGGATTCTCCACAGACCTCTTCCCCGCCAATCCACGACGTACCAACACTGGTACTGTCAACGAGCTGACCTCTGTCCAGCTCGCGTCTGGGGTTGCGTGGCCATTGTGTAGTTGCCCGCCCAGTAGTAGGGCGGCAAGCTCGTCCCCTGCGGGCGTCCTTGCACCTTTCTCATTGTCTCTCGTCAGTCCAAGGCTAGGCGCTTCTGGGATCCCTCCCGGCATTGCATCGTCGAGTCTCACAATGCCCTCTTCTCTGAGGAGCTCTTTCCCCGTGATCTCGTTCGCTCTGCCTCGTTGGTGTCCCTCCCGTCGCATCGGGGAGTTGTGAGTCCGTCCTCCGTCTTGCCACTTCCGGGTGGCACATCACTTGGTCCCTCCGAGCCAGTCGCCACAGTTGCGCCCGCTTGTCCCTCTAAGCCAGCCACCACAGTCGCGCCCGTTGGTCCCTCCGGAACAGCCGCCCTAGTCGCGCCCGCTGGTCCCTCCGGGCCAGCCGCCCCAATCGCGCCCGCTGACCCTTCCGGGCCGGCAGCCCCAGTCGCACCAGTTGGTCCCTCTTGGCCAGCCGCCTCAGTCCCGCTCGCTGGTCCCTCCGAGCCAGCCGCCCTAGTCGCACCCGCTTGTCCCTCCGGGTCAGCCGCCCTAGTCGCGCCCGCTGGCCCCTTCGGGCCGGCGGCCCCAGTCGCGCCTGCTGATCCCTTTGGGCCAGTTGCGTCCACTGGTCCCTCCGGGCCGGTAGCCATAGTCGTGTCCGCTGGTCCCTCCGGGCCGGCGACTCTAGTCACGTCCACTGGTCCCTCCAGGCTGGCAGCCCCAGTCTCGTCCACTAGTCCCTCCAGGCCAGCGGCCTCATCCGTATTCGTCAGCCCGTCAGACTCGATGCCATGTCTTACCCTCCCGCGCTGCACACGTGGTCCAAGTGGCAGCCCCCGACCCAAGCCGTCAGTAAGCGCACAGACCGCAGCACCTCGCCATGTGGCGTCTCGGCCCCCTAACGCTCCACATGTCTCTTCCACTCCCATGGTCGTGAGTGGGGACCCTGGCACCAAGGTCCTTGGCCTAACCACTTTTGGTATCATCGCAGACCTTCAACTTGGCTTTGCACTAGGCTACGCTATGCTTCACCACGAGCATCGGCATGCTGTCATGGTCGCACTCGCGCCCATCCCACCTGGAGCTCGAGATGCACATGCTCTCTTAGTCCACTCCACAGCACGCCCAGAGGACCCAGCCACCCTGCGCGAGGCTCGAGCCTCCCCTGAGGCTGCACACTAGGATGTTGCCTGCGCTGACGAGCTCGCTGCCATCCGGCAGCACCACGTGTATGACCTCATTGACCTCCCTCTACGTCGGAAGGCCTTCAGTGCAAAGTAGGTCTTCCGGCGCAAATGGAAGCCCGACGGGTCCTTGGACAAGTACAAGGCCCGCCTCACAGCCAAGGGGTTTGCTCAGGTCCGTGGAGTCGATTACGACCAGATCTTTGCCCCAGTTGACCGGTTCTCCACGAGCCGGGCACTCTTCAGCCTGGTTACCCAACATGGGTAGGAGCTGCATCAGATGGATGTGAGCAACGCCTTCGTACATGGTTCACTGGAGGATGAGGAGCTGTACATGGTGCAGCCCCCAGGCTTCGACGACGGCACTGGGAGAGTCTGGTGGCTGCAGAAGGCCCTTTATGGCTTGAAGTAGTCGCCTCGGTGCTGGAACCAGGAGATCAACAACACGCTCCTTCCCGGTGGCCACCAGCGCAACTGCGCTGGCCCCACACTGTTCGTCAGCCCATGAGGCCAGGCCTTTGCCGCTATACTGGTCTATGTCGACAATCTCCTCGTTACGTCGTGTGACATGGCTGTCATCCAGCGTGTCAAGGACTTGCTACACACCGCCTAGCAGATGAAGGATCTCGGGTGTGCTCGAGTCTTCCTGGGCATGGAGCTTGAGCATGATCTCTCCCAGCTAATCTTGCACTTCTAAAGGCTGCCTATGTGCAGACCCTGTCCACTCGCATCATTGAGGAGGTGCCCCTTGTGCCAAGCACATCTTCACCCATGTCATCTGATGGCCAGGTGAATCTGAAGAGTCTTGACCCAGCCGTTGTGGGGAAGCCAGTTGACGTGACCACATATCAGCGAGTCATCGAATCACTGATGTTCCTGGCAACGACGACGCGCCCAGAAATTTAGTTCGCCGTCAACCTCCTAGCTCAGTTTTCTAAGGAGCCGTGTCACCTCCACTTCAAGGCCGCAATCCGAGTACTACGCTTCTTCATTTTGACTCCTTGGCGAGGTCTCAAGCTCCGCCGCCAACCATTTGTCATCACGGTGGGCTATACTGACTGTGATTGGGTCGGCAGTTCGGACGGTAAGAGTCGCACAGGTTGGATATTTCTGATTGGCGGCACGGCTGTGTCCTGGCGCAGTGGCAAGCAAGGGTGTATCACACGCATCATTGCTGAGGCTGAGTACGTGGCCCTTGGCTCAAGCGCATGTGAGAGTGTGTGGTTGCGTCCGTTGTCGTCTGTTGTCTAAGTTGCATCAGTCCGTCGCATACATCATGTTGCATTCTGACAATGAGAGTTCCATGGCAATCGCTGACAATGACGGCATGCATCACATACGCACAAAGCATATTAACGTTGAGTATCACTATGTGCGTTCATTGTTGCATAACGGTAGCATCAGCATTGTGTGGGTTGAGACAGCACGGCAGCTTGCTGACTTCTTGACCAAGGCGCTGAAGCGCGACTCGTTCAAGAAGGCCGTGAGTTGGATTGGCGTGCGTCCGTGAGTGGCTCTATTTGTCTCTCCCTGCGTCTCTGCGTGCCCTAGGTAAGTTTGGCTGTTAATTGTGTCTCTGCCTGCCCATGTGCACTATGTCAGTGAGTCATGGGGGAGTGTTGTTTTTTGCACATCTCTCATCGTGCTGTGTTGTGTCCTCCCAACTTGTGTACACCGGAGTGCAAATCACTGACAATGAGACTCGACACTGCTGGAGTATCGTCTGGTGGAGCCGATGCATGCTGAGGCCAACTTGCAATTTGCCAAGCCTCCTCACTGCGGTGACATGCTCAGCTCTATCGGCAGGCATCCTCGGCAGGTGGGCCACCAGAGGTCAATGCCACCGCAGACGCAGTCCGCATGTGTCCAGCAATGGGTCTCACTGTACCATTGCGTCTGCAGTGTCAGGCTTTGCCTAGGACCCATGCCTCATGTTGCGTGGCATCATTTGGCTTCATGGATCATCGTAGGCACTGCCTGGGTTCGGACAGCCAAGAACTCTTTGTTGCTGTTTTTCTAGCTGATTCTGACCACATCACTACGTTCGGAGCGTTGGTGATTTGGTATGGTCCATTTTTCAGGCAAAATGGACGACGCCCGGGTTTTGGGCTGTCGGTCGTCTGGCAACGCACACGTAAAAAAATCTAGAAATCCTAGGCAGAAGGTTGGGGTAGCAGCGGTGTTGATGTAGCGTGCAGGATTCCACCCTTGTTGCTTAAGTCTGCTGCCCCCTCTGTCTGCTGCTCTAGAGTCTAAGTCTGGAACCTCTGGGTTTGTTACTTAGAAACGTGCGCGCCAGTGTTAGCGCCAGAAAGCAACTGAAAACTGAAAGTGACTGATTAGGAATGAAGAATGAGCAACAATGGGAGACTCCTACAAGTTCTAGCTCCCCCCCCCCACTAGTGTAGAACTTATTTCTCAGCTAACCAGCCAATCGGGAAATAGTCATAGACCTTTTTTTTGGCAGGCAGGGTTTTCTCGGTGAGCCCTGCCAGACGCACGACAGCCCACAACCCGGACGTCATCCTTTTTTCCTGAAAACTGGACCACACCATAATACCAACGCTGCAAACACAGTCGTGCAATCAGAATCAGCTAGAAAAATAGCAGCAAAGAGTTATGGCTGCCCAAAACCAGGCAGTGCCTACGACAGTCAGTGATGTCAAACAGGGCCACACAGCATGAGAAATGGACCCTAGGCACAGCATGATGCTGCAGACGCAACGCCGCGACAGTAGACAGCGTTGGGTGCATGCAGACAACATCTGTAGTGGCAGTGACCGTCGGCGGCCCGACCGCCAAGGAGGCCTGCCGATGGAGCTGAGCGCATCGCCGAAGGGAGGAGGCTCCAACGAACGGTCAGTGGGCCTCAACGTGCGTCTGCTCCACCAAGCGACACTACAACAGCGTTGAGTCTCGCCGTCAGTCATCTGCACGCTGGTGTACACAAGCCAGGAGGACACAAAACATCACTATGAGAGATGCACAAAAACCAACACTCCCCCAAGACTCACAGGCGTAGTACACATGTGCAGGTAGAGACACAGACGACAACCACACTCTCCCAGGCCACGCAAAAACGCAGGCAGGGATAAAGAGAGCCACTCACGGACGCACGCCAAATGAATTCATAGCCTTCTTGAACAAGTTGCGATTGAGTGCCTTGGTCAAGAAGTCAGCCAACTGCCGTGTTGTCGCAACCCACACGATGATGATGCTGCCATCATGCAACAACGAACACACATAATGATACTCAACATTGATGTGCTTTGTGCGTGTGTGATGCACACCGTCATTGTCGGTGATGGCCATGGCACTCTCATTGTCACAATGCAACGTGATGGATGCGATAGACTGACGCAATTCAGACAACAGACGACGCAACCACACACTCTCACACGTGCCTGAGCCAAGAGCAACAAACTTGCCACTACGCCAGGACACCGTTGAGCCGCTGATAACAAAGATCCAGCATGTGCGACTCTTTCTGTCCGGACTGCCAGCCCAGTTACTGTCGGTGTAGCCTACCGCGACAACAAACGGCTGGTGGTGGAACATGAGACCTTGCCGAGGAGTCGAGACGACATAGCGGAGTACTCGAATTGTGGCCTTCTAGTGGAGGTAACACGAATACTGAGAAAACCGGTCAAGGAGATTGACAAGGAATGCGATGTCTGGGCGTGTCGTCGCCGCCAGGAACATCTGTGACCCGATGACTCGCAGGTATGTGGTCACGTCAATTGGCTCCCCCACAATAGCTGAGTCCGAACTCTTCAGCTTCACCTGGCCATCAGGTGACATGGGTGAAGATGCACTCGGCACGAGTGGCAGGTCCTCCGCAAAGCGGGTGGACAGAGTCTTCACATAGGGGGCCTGGTGGATGTGCAGGACGCTCTGGGGGCGATCATGCTTGAGCTCCATGCCTAGGAAGACTCTGGAAGATTTGAGAGCCTACCAAATGAAGGCTCTGCATGCAATGAGGAGATCGTCGACATAAACCAGAATAGCAGCGAAAGCCTGATGTCGCAGACTGACAAACAGTTCGGGGTCAGCGGTGCTGCGCTGGAGCCCGCCGCAAAGAAGCGTGCTACTGATCTCCTGGTTCTAGCATCGAGGCGACTGCGGAAGGCCATATAGAGCCTTCCGTAGCCGCCAGAATCTCCTAGTGCCATCGTCGAAGCTTAGGGGCTGCACCATGTAGAGCTCCTCACCCTCTAGTGAGCCATGGAGAATGGTGTTGGTCACATCCATCTGATGTAGCTCCCACCCATGCTAGGCAACCAGGCTGAAGAGCACCCGGCGAGTGGAGAACTGGCCAAGTGGGGCAAAGATCTGGTCGGAATCGATCCCAGGAATCTCGGCAATGCCCTTGGCTGTAAGGGGGGCCTTGTACTTGTCCAAGGACCCGTCGGGCTTCCACTTGCGCCGAAAGACCCACTTGGTGCCGATGGCCTTTCGTCCTGGGGGAAGGTCGAAGAGGTCGTACACGTGGTGCTATCGGATGGCAGAGTGCTCATTGGCGCAGGTAGCGTCCCAGTGTGCGGCCTCAGGAGAGGCTCGTACCTCGCGTAGGGTGGCGGAGTCCGCTGGGCGTGCTGTGGAGCGGACTCAGAGAGCATGTGCATCTCGAGTCCCAGGTGGGATACGCGCGAGTGCAGCCACAATAGCGTTCCGATGCTCGTGATGAAGCATGGCGTAGCCCAGTGTGGAGCCCGGGTGAAGGTCTGCAATGATGGCCAAGGTGGTCAAGCCGAGGGCCTTGGTGCCAGGATCCCCACTCACAGCTATTTGAGTGGAGGAGACATGTGGAGCCATGTGGGGTCGAGGCGCCACGAAGCGTGGTACGACGATCTGCGCGCTCACCGACGGCCTGGGTCGGAGGCTGCCGCCTTGGCCACGTGTGTAGCATGGCGGGGCAGGCAATGGCACTAAGTCTGACGGGCCAACGGAGGCGGACAAGGCTGCTAGCCCGGAGGGACCAGTGGACGCGACTGGAGCTGCTGGCCCGGAGGGGCCAAAAGACGCGACTGAAGCTGCTGGCCCAGAGGGACCTGTGGACAAGAGTAGAGCTACTGGTCCGGAGGGGCCAGTGGACGTGACTGGGGCTGCTGGCCCGGAGGGACGAGTGGATGCGTCTGGAGCTACTGGTCCGGAGGGGCCTGCGCATGCGACTGGGCATGCCAACTCGGAAGGACCAGTGGACGCGACTAGAGCTGCTGTCCCGGAGGGACCAGTGGACACAACTGCAGCTACTGGTGTGAAGGGCTCTGTGGACGCGACTGGGGTTGCCAGCTCGGAGGGACCAGCGGATGCAACTGGGGCTGCCGGCTCAGAGATACTGAGGGATGTGTCACCCGAAAGCAACAAGATGGAGGACGGACTCACCACTTCCCCACACGACGAGATAGACACAGACGAGCCAAAGTGAATGAGGTCGCAAGGGAACAGGTCCTTGAAGAAGAGGGCATCGTGCAACTCGACGATCCCAGAAGCGCCAGGCCTTGGACTGACGAGAGACTCCGAGGAAGGTGCAAGGGCGTCCGCGGGGGGCGAGCTTGCCGCCCTGCTATGGGACGGGCAGCCACACGATGGCCACACAGCCCCAGACGCGAGCCAGGCGGAGGTGAATGCGCTGACTGCACCAATGCTGGTATGGCGTGGACTGGCGGGGAAGGGGACCGTGGGGAATCAGGTTCCATACCAGGGTCATGTAGGCCATGGCTTCAAAATAGAAGTCATCGGAGAGACCGGACTCGACCCGCGTGGTACGGACAGCGTCGGCCATGGTACGGTTCCACTGTTCGGAGACACCATTCTGAGTAGGCGTGTACGGCGCAGACCTCTCATGGTGGATCCCGTGAGAGGCGAGAAAGGCCGTGGCCTCTCCCATGTACTCACCACCGCAATTGGAGCGAAAGCGGCAAAGAGAGCAGATTCACTCGCGCTCCGCAAGGACAAGCCAGTCCTGGATGGCTTGGGCAACATCGCTCTTCTGTCGAAGGCACAAGACCCGGCGGTAGGAAGAATAGTCGTCCGTGACGGTGAGGACATAGCGGCCGTGCTCGTCGACGGACTCGGTGGGGAGAGGGGCCATGACATCCAAATGGACGAGGTGGAGAGGGACGGATGCACGGGAGGAAGACAAAAGGTACGTGGACCGGTGCATCTTCCCTTGAGCGCAATCAATGCACTCGGTCAGACACGCGAGAGGGAAAGTCTCAGGGTCAAGGCCCTTGGCCGGCTGGGGATAGAGCATGCTGTCTACGGCGGCAGAGTGGACGTGGCAGAGGAAGCGGTGCAAGAGGCGATTGTGCTGAGGAGACAGCATGCTAGTGACAAACACATGGCCTATGGCGGCCGACGGGGAGGAGACGTAAGGAGAGGAGGAGAGACGAGGTACATGCCACAGGTTGCCACGAGCGGTGGCGTGCAGAACTACAAGACCAAACGGACACAACGACATAGTGCCAACACCTAACGAGTGCACAGCGTCCATGCTCATACGGTCAAGGGAAATGACGGACAGGAGGTTGAGCTCAAGACCTGGGACGAAGAGGACATCGGTCAAAAAGACGTCAGCGTCAAGACCTCGGAAACGAACGACGCTAACAGCACTGACAGGCAACACCTGTCTGGAGCCCGTCCAGACACCAGAGACATCGCCTATAGGACCGAGCATACTAAAGGCCTCATGAGAGGCCGTCGTGTGATGTGTGGCCTCGGAGTCGATGATCCAGGTCTCACCAGGGTCCTGGACCGGGGTCGCCAGATCGCTAACGATCACATGGCAGCAAGCAAGGAATGCAGACGCGGTGGAAGGAGGCGCGAACCGAGACTACCAATCGTCAAGCCACGCGACGTCGTCATGGAAAAGGGTAGAGGGGACCAAGGGAGACGACGAAGCAGACGAGGAAACGGGACACGATCACAACTCAGTCTCCGTCATGCAGGGCTGGGCAGGAGAGCAGGAGGTGATGCAATTCGCACTTCCCTGGGGAGGAGGGCGAGGCAGGCCGAGCTGGAGCGTGATGAATTACTCCAGCTGACGCTCGCGGGAGGATGGCCCGGGAGTGTAGACTGAGTGTGGAGTGACGGCACCGGTGCCCGGGTAGGAGGAGGATTGTGCCGGTGAAGGAAACGGAGGCACCGACGACTGTGGATGGTGCGACTTCGGCGCTGGTGTCGGCAGGACTAGCGAAGTTACCGCAATGGTGGAGCTACTGGACGAGGCCGAAGCGTCAGAGCCGGCGACAATGACAGCGGCTGAAGCGAGACGGCGCTCCCGCTGGCGACGCATGGTGACGACGACGCACGCTTTGTCTGTCGGTAGAGGGCACGTGTACCACCCGTATCCGGGCTCACCATAGTTGTGGCAAACCAAGCCGCCACCGCTGGACCCGGTCGACGGCTGCTGCTGTTGACCCTTGCCTTCCTTTTTGCAACACTTCTTCTTCCTCGATGACGATGAGGTAGCTACGACGGGGGAGGCGATGGCCACGGAGGCAACAGCAGGGGAGGCAAGAGCCTATGTGTGCTGGAGTCGGGACTCCAGACGAGCTTCCTCAATCCGGAGGAAGAGCTCGTATGCCCAGGGCATGAGGGTGCCTTGGGCCGCCATGGTGGAGAGGACATCGTGAGAGTAGTGTACGAAGACGTCCACGTACGCAACAGAGGCACTGCGCTTGATGGTGAGGAGCGCAGCCAGAGGGGGTGGGACTGAGGTGCCGATGCGACGAACGATGTCCTCCGCCCGCTGTTCGTAGGCGGTGACCGTCTTGGTCTCCCCAATGTGCAGGGAGTTGAACTCCCGCAGCAGGTGGCTGGTCTCAGCCTCGTTGGACAGGCGATGGGGACGAGTGAGGACGTGCCACGCGACGGCTGTCAGGATGAGATCCGCGTGGTGCGGTCCCGACGTTTGTTTGATCGCCTCTAGTGGTTCACGTCTACTGTTTTGGGCGAATCTGAGACTGAGCGTGAGCTTTCTGGTCGCCTCACGCTATGTGAGCAGGAATTTAGAGACAGTCATTTTGCGAAGGGAATAACGTCGTTTTGCGTAAGTTTTTAAGCATGGACATGATTACAACATTTATTGGGCTAGTCATCAGCTTTCCAACGCACCAAACCGCACGCGATGCAGCCAAGCCTAGCTCAAGTTATGCTTGCCGAAGCGCAGGTCTCACCCACCACAGAAGCCTGACGCCGCCACTCGCCGTGGCGCCTTCATTCACGTGCAAAGCGCCTTTCCCAAGGTGCATATCCCATTGCACATGGCGTGGGAGTCCCCTGCACTGTTTCCATGTACCCTACCCACTTTTGGGTCATGTTTGGTGATGGGGTGTGACGAGGTTCGAAACCTGTCCGCGGACCTGCAGTCAGAATTATGACCAAGTCCCCGAGTAACAAAACGTACTACTGAGTTTCGGACGTCGAGCCAGGATTTTGGCTCTCAGTAACAACCTGCACTACTGGATCCGGTGGATGATCCGCCGGATCAGGTGGATCATCCACCGGATGCCTCGGCAGGCCTATCGGAGCATTTTCTCCACATGGTATTTTTGTTACTCGGTCCGGTCGATTATCGACCGGATTTCGGGTCGCAGCCGGCTCCCAGAGCCGCTGCGCATACCCTAACTTTGGAAAGCCATATCTCCCTCGATACTTGTCCGATTCCGGCGAAACAACTTCCACCAGATTCAGCGACTTGTCAACTTTCAGGGGCAATCCTGAATTTTAGGATCCGAGCAAATGTCGAGTCGCCAGATCCGCCGGAGAGGAGTTTCCAATTTCTGGCGGCTCGTCAGCGCCTCCCGGCGTCGCACTTGGGCATGCAGAGGGGCAATTTTTCAACATTCTCCCCCTTGCACCTTCCATGCCCGCTGCTTCTGCTTTCTCTTACTCATCTTCCGCTGCGCCCTCCAGCCCATCATAGCTGGTCATCCCAAGTCCGGCCACGCTCATCGCGTGCCGGTCTGCGGGTTGCGCTTTGGTCAAGCAATCCGCAAGCATGTTGTGTGTGCTGCAGTGCTGCAGTACCACCTGCCCCTTCTCGACCATGTCCCGTGCGTAGTGATAACGCACGTCAATGTGCCTCGTCCTCCTGTGCTGCGTCGGGTTGTTGGTCAGCGAGATGGAGCCAGTGTTGTCCTCGTGCACCACCGTAGGCTCCTGCTGCGGCACGCCCAGCTCCCCCAGCAACCTGCGGAGCCACACCGCCTCCTTGACCGCCTCGGCCAGCGCGATGTACTCAGCTTCCACTGTGGAGGTGGCGACGCAGTCCTGCTTCCTGCTACACCACGAGACCGCTGCACTAGCGAGGAAGAACACGTAGCCAGATGTGGACTTCCGCTTGTCCACATCGCTTGCGTAGTCTGCATCCGTGTAGCAGACCAGACGCAAAGGGTCCGCCCGCCCTTTGCCCTCGAACCTCAGGCGCGCATGCCACGTCGCCTGCAGGTAGCGGAGGATGCGCTTGACCGCCTACCAGTGTAGTGGCCCTGGGTCGGCCACGTATCTGCTCACTTGGCCCACCGCGTAGGCCAGATCCGGTCGAGTCGCCACCATGGCGTACATGAGGCTGTCCACCGCCGATTGGTAAGGCACCCCTACCATATCCTCCCGCTCTTCTTTTGTTTGCGGTGCCATTGCCGCACTCAGTTCATAGGTCGTGGAGACAGGGGTGCACACTTGTTTGCAGTCCTCCATGCCGTACCACTTCAGCACCTTGGCCACGTATTTGGCCTTCCCCAGCTCAAGCGTGCGCGCCCTCCGGTTCCGCGTAATGCTCACCCCGAGGTAGAACTCCAGCTCCCCCATGTCCGACTCTTAGAATCTGCTGCTCAGCTGCTCTTTCAGCTGCTGTAGGCTCGGCAGGTCTGAGGAGCACAAGATCAGATCGTCCACGTAGAGTGCGACAATCTGATGGAGCTTCTTGCTGCGCCGCACGTACACACTGTGATCTGCCTCACAGCGCTTGAAGCCGAGTTGTGTCATGAAGTTGTCCATCTGTTGGTACCAGCATCGGGGCGATTGTTTTAGCCCGTACAAGGACTTCCGNAGCTACTGCAAGCTCGGCAGGTCTGAGGAGCACAAGATCAGATCGTCCACGTAGAGTGCGACAATCTGATGGAGCTTCTTGCTGCGCCGCACGTACACACTGTGATCTGCCTCACAGCGCTTGAAGCCGAGTTGTGTCATGAAGTTGTCCATCTGTTGGTACCAGCATCGGGGCGATTGTTTTAGCCCGTACAAGGACTTCCGCAGCTTGCACACCTTGCCCTCGGGCGCCTCCACCCCCTCCGGCACCTCCATGTAGATTTCCTTGTCGATGATGCCATTGAGGAAGGCCGTCTTTACGTCCATTTGGTGGAGCTCCATGTCTTTTGCGACTGCCACTGCAAGGATCGTCCGAATGCTTGTGAACTTGGCGACGGGGGCGAACGTCTCATCGTAATGCTCGCCCTTACGCTGTGTGTACCCCTTCACCACGAGCCGCGCCTTGTACTTGTCAACCACACCTTCCTTTGTGAACTTGGTCTTGAAGACCCACTTGGAGCCGATGACCTTGGTGTCTTTTCGCCTGTCAACCATCTGCCACGTGTCGTTTTCAGCAATGGAGGCCAACTCCGACTTGATGGCGGCGTCCCACTACTTTCCCTCGGGTCGCGCAAGCGCCTCTTACATGGTTGTCGGTTCCGTTGATGCAGCCAGCATGCACCGCGTCATGCCAATCCATCTACCGGTGCCTGCGTCGAAACGCTTCCCCGCTCTCCGCTGCCTCCCGCTGCAGCGCGGCAGTCTTGGCGGCGTCTTGTCGCTCTGCTGCGATCCTTCCGACTCAGCCCACTCCGGTGAATCATCGACCGGACGGCTCCCCGAGGATCCCTCCCGCTCCGATGAACCATCAACCGGACGAGCGGCGCGTCCAGAGGATTTTTCTCCGACGCCCGACGCGAACTCCACCGGGAGTGCGCGCTTCGGCATCCGTGGTGCCTCCCTCGGCGGATCATTCCGCCGGATCTCCAGCCCAGCTGCATCATCGTTGGAGTCCTCTGCGTCGGCTGCTGTACTTGCTGCACTGCCGCGCTCCGACGCCGCATCATCGACCTCCGCATCCGCCGGCTCCTTCTTGTAGTCAAGGAGCTGGAACCACTCCCCTTGTTTTGGAGTGTTCCCGATGCTCATGTCGTTGCTGCTGTTGCTGAAGCTCTGCTCCTCGTCGAACTCGACGTCACGGCTGTGTATGATCTCTTGCGTGCACCGGTCCCAGAGCCGATACGCCTTTTGCGCGCTCTCGTAGCCGAGGAACAAGCACGGCTTCGCCCGCGATTCCAGCTTGCTGTCCCGTCGTTGCACCGCTTGCACCATCGCGTGCGCCTTACACCCGAATACCTTCAGGTGCACCACGTTTGGCTTGCGCCCGCTCCAAACCTCCTGCGGCGTCTTCCAGCCGCCCTTGCCCTTCAGCACTGCTGTTGGGGTGAGGTTGATGGTGTAGCTCGCTGTACACACAGCCTCCGCCCAGAAACCTTGCAGCAACCCCGCATCCACAAGCATGGTCCGCACCATGTTGAGCAGCGTGTGGTTCGCCTGCTCCGCCACTCCGTTGGATTGTGGCGAGTACGGCGTAGTGGGTTCCCACTTGATGCCCTGCTGTTTCATCCACCCGCTGCAGCCCACGTACTCTCCGCCATTGTCGCTGCGTAGAGCTCTGACCTTCCGGCCAGTCTGCCTCTCCACCGCTGCGATGTACTCCTTCAGCCGGTCAAGGACCTCGCCTTTCGGCTTCATGAAGTACACGTAGAGCTTCCTGCTGCAGTCGTCAATGAAGGTGACGAAGTATTGACGGCGTTTTGAACGGTCCGCACACGTCGCTGTGCACGACCTCCAGCAGATCCTTTGCGCGAGCCGCGTTCTCGTTGAATGGCTTGCGCCGCGCCTTGCCCAAAATGCAAGGCTCACACTTTTTGTGCGGTGCTGCATCTGTTGCCGCATCTGCACCGTCGATGATGAGGCCGCGCACCATGTCGCGCTTCGCCATCTCAGTAATGGTTGCGGGCGCCGAATGCCCCAACCGTCGGTGCCAGAGCTCCAGATCAGCGCTTCCTCCCTTGGCCATGTTGACGACACGCTCTTGCGAATCTGCTGTGTCAGATGTCGAGGGGACCACCTTGGTCTCCACGATGTAGAGACCGCCCTCACGCTTCGCCTTCAGCACGACCTCGCCGTGGCCGTCGATGCGCACCACTGCGCCTTTCCTGCGGAAGAGCACCTCGTACCCCTTGTCCGTCAAGTGGCTAACACTCAGGATGTCAGCCAGGCCGGGGACGTGCTGTACATCACGGATTGTGCACAGCTCCTTCTTACCTCCCACCACGACTTCCACCTCCACGTCGCCTTGGCCGGCCGCCGGCTCGACTTTGTCGTTCGCGACCACCATTGACTTGGAGGACTTCTCGTAGGTGACGAACCCCACCTTCTCGACTTGGGTGTGCTCCTCGGCCCCGGAATCCAGGCACCGCCTGTTGGCCTTCTTGAGGAAGTGGTTCTTGTTGCCGTTGAGGAGCGACCTGCCCTTGCTGTTTTTGCCGCCGGTCTTCGCCTCCTCCGGGCACTCACGGGCCCAATGGCCCTCCTNATTGTGCACAGCTCCTTCTTACCGCCCACCACGACTTCCACCTCCACGTCGCCTTGGCCGGCCGCCGGCTCGACTTTGTCGTTCGCGACCACCATTGACTTGGAGGACTTCTCGTAGGTGATGAACCCCACCTTCTCGACTTGGGTGTGCTCCTCGGCCCCGGAATCCAGGCACCGCCTATTGGCCTTCTTGAGGAAGTGGTTCTTGTTGCCGTTGAGGAGCGACCTGCCCTTGCTGTTTTTGCCGCCGGTCTTCGCCTCCTCCGGGCACTCACGGGCCCAATGGCCCTCCTTGCCGCAGTTGCGGCACGCACCTTTCTTGGCGCCCTTCTTGTCGCCGCCCTTTCCGCCACTTCCTCGGCCCCCGCTTCTGCCACCACGTGTTTTGGTGACGAGGGCCGATGAGGAAGACAAGGACTCCCCGCAGCTCCGACGCTGCGCCTTGTTGCGGATGTACTCTACGACCGCGCCATAGGTGAGCTTGTCCTCCGACCATCCTCCAAGAACGGTGATGAGTGGGCCCCAACTGTCAGGTAGGGTCGTGAGAGGGGCCATCGCCTGCAGTTGCGTGTCGATCTTCCACCCCACGTCATTGCATTGCGAGGCAAGCGACTCGATCTGTTGCATGGCGGAGATGACATCATCTCCCTCCTCGATTCTCACCGTGAGGAGTCGCTTCATGGCGAAGATTTTGTTCGCGAGCAACTTGGATTGGTGGATGGCACAAAGCTTTGGCCAAGCTTCCGCTGCCAGCTTGCAGCCTTGGAAGTAGCCCCACTACGACTCGGCTGTCCCGGACACCAGGAGCATGAGCGCCTCCGTGTTCTTCTTTTTGAAGGCCTGCTTCTCCGCGTCCGTAGCAGTTGCCTCTGTGAGCTCCTCCTTTCCCAACATGATGTCAAGCGGTCCCTTATGCGAGAGATGCAGTTCGAACTGCCACCTCCATAACCCGAAGCCCGGGCCGCCCGCATACTTCTGAATGGGTTACGTCTCCTTCTGCGCCATGTGCACAGCTGCTACTCCGACGAGTTCTCAGAACTTCACGGCGACGTCCAAGATGACGATCCCGTGCGCTGCGGAAGACGTGAACGTTGGAGGCGTTCAAACCCGTGGGCCCATAACTCTTTGTCAGGATGAGATCCGCGTGGTGCGGTCCCGACGTTTGTCTGATCACCTCTAGTGGTTCAGGTCTACTCTTTTGGGCGAATCTGAGACTGAGCGTGAGCTTTCTGGTCGCCTCACGCTATGTGAGCAGGAATTTAGAGACAGTCATTTTGCAAAGGGAATAACGTCGTTTTGCGTTAGTTTTTGAGCATGGACATGATTACCTCAAGTTATGCTTGCCAAAGCGCAGGTCTCACCCACCACAGAAGCCTGACGCCGCCACTCGTCGTGGCGCCTTCATTCACGTGCGAAGCGCCTTTCCCAAGGCGCATGTCCCATTACACATGGCGTGGGAGTCCCCTGCACTGTTTCCACGCACCCTACCCACTTTTGGGTCATGTTTGGTGATGGGGTGTGACGAGGTTCGAAACCTGTCCGCGGACCTGTAGTCAGAATTTTGACTAAGTCCCCGAGTAACAAAACGTAATACTGAGTTTCGGACGTCGAGCCAGGATTTTGGATAAGTCCCTCAGTAACAACCTGCACTACTGGATCCGGTGGATGATCCGCCGGATCAGGTGGATCATCCACCGGACGCCTCGGCAGGCCTATCGGAGCATTTTCTCCACATGGTGTTTTTGTTACTCGGTCCGGTCGATTATCGACCGGATTTCGAGTCGCAGCCGGCTCCCAGAGCCGCTGCGCATACCCCAACTTTGGAAAGCCATATCTCCCTCGATACTTGTCCGATTCCNNNNAAGTCCCCGAGTAACAAAACGTACTACTGAGTTTCGGACGTCGAGCCAGGATTTTGGCTAAGTCCCTCAGTAACAACCTGCACTACTGGATCCGGTGGATGATCCGCCGGATCAGGTGGATCATCCACCGGACGCCTCGGCAGGCCTATCGGAGCATTTTCTCCACATGGTGTTTTTGTTACTCGGTCCGGTCGATTATCGACCGGATTTCGAGTCGCAGCCGGCTCCCAGAGCCGCTGCGCATACCCCAACTTTGGAAAGCCATATCTCCCTCGATACTTGTCAGATTCCGGCGAAACAACTTCCACCAGATTCAGCAACTTGTCAACTTTCAGGGGCAATCCTGAATTTTAGGATCCAATCAAATGTCGAGTTGCTAGATCCATCGGAGCGGAGTTTCCATTTTCTGGCGGCTCGTCAGCACCTCCCGGCGCCGCACTTGGACATGCGGAGGGGCAATTTTTCAACAACGGCAGGGGCTGGGGTGGCGCAAGCGGCGAAGTCGCTGAGGAAGGGTTCAAGGGCGAGGCGGGAAGCCAGAGGGGCTACAGGGACTAGAGCACGTACGGCACGACCAGCGTCATAAAACTGGTCGGCCAGGTTGGGATCACACGGGAGGGTGTAGTATGCCCACAGGCCCTCACCCTGCGCCCAGATCCGGAAGCTGAGCTCCCAGCTTCGGAACTGCTCGCAGGCCTGAAGTGGCAACTGCGGCGTCTCAAAGTCCTTCTGCCTACGGCCGGCGTCCAAAGTAGGGCCAAGGACGGAGGTCATTGTATCCCGCTGGCGCTGAGTCTGCTGCTGCGCCAGGTAGTGCGTGGCAGCAGACACAGCTGGGCTGGCGATCCATGGAGGGATTAATCGTGGTGGTGCATTGGTGGCAGTCAGGGAGGCAAATGGTTGCAGTGCTACAAGTTGTTGCGTCAAGGCGGCGACCTATTGCTGAAGAGCAGCCAGGGGGTCAGGGTTGCTGCCAACGATGCCAGAGGATTGCTGCTGCTGCTACCGTTGCTACTGTTGCTCTTGCCGTTACTGCTATTGCTGCTACTGCTACTGCTACTGCCAATACTACTGCTAACACTGATGTTGCCGCTGTTGTTGCTGCCGCTGCAAGAAAGGGGGATTGGGGGTCCCCCCAACAGAGGAGGACCCCTCCCCGCTGGGGCTGCCAGCCATGGTTTGGTACCCCGCAATTCCCTTTTTGTTCTTTTTGTGTTGCTGATGTCAGTAGTGACATCAACTTAGGACGGCTGATGTCAGCAACTGCCCCCGCGTTATCTACAGGGCTACTGCTGTAGATGACTCCCTATCCACCCTTTGGTTCCCCCCCCCTTTTGTTTTGATGACATCAGTACTGACGTAAGTAGTGATGTTAGCAAAGGGATGCTGATTTCATCAACAGCGGTTGTTGGGACCGTTGCTGAAGTTGCTCGTGCTGCAGCTACAGCACCTGCTGCTACTACTACTACTGTTGTTGGTATTGCTGCTACTTCTGCAGCTACTGCTGCTGCTACTGCTGTTGTGGCCGCTGTGGCAGCTGCAGCACCTATGGTAGCTGCTGCAGCCGCATCAGAGAAGTTGGTGTGTTGGGGCCTTTTTCCTGGTTTTTCTTTTTCTTTTTCTTTTTCCTTTTGTCTCTCACAGTGGGCTCTGCTGCTCGCTCTGGGTAGCGGGCAGCGAGCCCGCTGTTTGCTGCGAGTAGCGGGCTCGCTGCCTGCTCCCCACAACAAGCAGCGGGTTGCGGGCTGCTTGCAACAGCAGCCGCTGCTGGCTCATGCCACCAGCTGCTCGCTGTTGCGGGCTGTTGCGCCGGCTCGCTGCTTCGGCTACTGCAGCCTGCTACTGCTGCAGCAACCTGCTACTACTGCTGCTGCTGCTCGCTGCTCACTGCTGTAGTCGCTACTCGTTGCCGCTACTGCTCATTGCTACTGCTGTTGCTTGCTGCCGTTGCTACTGCTGCTGGCAGCCGCTGTTGCTTGCTACTGCAAGCTGCTGCTGCTGCCCGCTACTGCTACTGCACGCAGCTGTTCCTGGCAGCTGCTGCCACTGCTTGTTGCCGTTGCCTGCGGCTGCCGCTGCTGCAGGCTGCTGCTGCTACTTGCTGGTGCCAGTCACTACACCTGGGTGACGTTGCAGTGAGCGTCCTCGCCTGCAGGTGTCGGACGTGGCCTACCGCTCACCTCCTCGCGTCACAATTGGGGATGACTGTTGCCGAAACCATTTCTACAGCATTTCCCCTCGCCCATTGGCCGTGGGAAAAAATCTGACGCCGCCACCATGCGGGTCAATGCTGCCGGAAAAAAATCCAGCAGCATTTCCCCTGCACTGGCACGTATGGGGGTCCGCCGGCGTTGTCTGGCACCTGTACGTCAGTCTTCTGCTGCTGATGCTACGCTCTGGCTCAGATACCAAGCTAGAAATCCTAGGCAGCAGGTTGGGGCAACAGCGTTGTTGATGCAGCGTGCGGGCTTCCACGCTCATTGCTTAAGACTGCTGCCCCCTCTGTCTACTGCTCTAGAGTCTAAATCTGGAAGCTCTGGGTTTGTTACTCAGAAACGCACACGCCAGTGTTAGCGCCAGAAAGCAGCTGAAAACTGAAAGTGACTCATTAGGAATGAAGAATGAGTAACAATGGGAGACCCCTCCAAGTTCTAGCTCCTCCCCATTAGTGTAGAACTTGTTACTCAGCTAACCAGCCAATCAGAAACTAGTCATAAACCTATTTTCTGGCAGGCAGGGTTTTCTCGGTGAGCCCTGCCAGACGCACAACAGCCCAAAACCCCAACGTCGTCCGTTTTGCGTAAAAATTGGACCATACCATAATAACGACGTTGCAAACGCAATCATGCGGTCAGAATCAGCTAGAAAAAAAAAAAAACAGCAAAGAGTTATGGCTGCCTGAACCTAAGCAGTGCCTACAATAGTCAGTGATGCCAAACACG
>SZWC01000842.1:167771-191415 GCA_023375785.1 Penium margaritaceum
GCATCAACAGGAAAGTCACCGTTTGAGGTGGTCTATGGCCACCGGCCACTGAGCCCAGCCGCCCTTGCTACGGCAACATCTCTTCCGGCTGTGCAGCAGATTGTTGAAGGGTTTGCCACCACTTGGGACGTGGTGCGGCAACGGCTGTTGAAGGCACAAAAGCAGCAGAAGCGGCAGGCTGATAAGCATCGCTCTGCGGAGGAGTTCCACGTGGGAGATCAAGTGATGTTGAACTCTGCGAACCTGCAGCTGATGGGAGTTGGGAGTCCCAAACTCAAGCCGCGATGGGTGGGTCCGTTCCGCATTCTAGAGAAGCGGTCGGCCGTTTCATACAAGCTGGAGTTGCCAGCTCACTACACCATTCATCCGGTGTTCCACATCTCCCTGTTTCGTGCCTATCACGACCCCAACACCTTCTTTCAGGGTCGCGGGACAGCTCCACCTCCTACTGTCCAGGTCGAAGGAAGTGAGGAGTTTGAGGTGGAGAAGATCCTGGCGGACCGCCAGAGGGGATGACGGCGTGAGTTTCTGGTGCAGTGGAAGGGGTACCCGGCGGAGCATAACTCTTGGGAGCCAGAGGCCAACTTCCATGTCGGGGGTACCAACACTGTTCTCCAGGAGTATCGTAGGCACGCCGGGACGTCACGCCTCCGACGGGGGGGGGTGAATGTAACGAGGTGCCCCTTTTTTTTCTGGCATACTCGGGGCCTCGTCCGAGTATTGGGGGCATGCAGGCCTTTTTCCAATTTTCGGAAATCCAAGTCGCGGTCGAGCTCACCTCCGCTCGACCGCCGATGCGAGGAGGAGGAAGAGGAGGAGGAGCGAGCAAGCGCGTGAGAGAGCGCCGGCGTGGGGGTCACGCCGGCGCTAGGGGGCTGTTTCACGCGAGCCCCCACGCGGCGTTCCGAACACGCCACGCGGGGGTGGCTTCCCCCCTCTCGACGGGTAGCGTACCGGTGACGCTACCCGCCGAGGGGTCGTTTCGACGGACGGCTCCCGGCAACAGTCACGGTCAACGTCGACAGCAAAAGCGGTGGCTGCGATCGCGCAACGGTCGCAGCACTTCCGGTGGCGCGCGCAACACGGCGACTGCACCCACCGCCGCGAGACATACGCGACCAACGGGGCGGCTCGCCGAGAGACACAAGGACCGTCGATCTCGACGATCGACGGCCGGGGACTTCTCGCACTAGACATTAGGTGCAAGCAGAGCACCGAGTTCAGGTGCAAGTAGCTTGTCGTAGCAAGCTAGGGAGGCAGTAGGCTGAGGCCTGGGCTAGCCAGCCGGACAGGTATGAATACCCTGTACTCAGTTCAATCTCATTAACCTGTATTTTTTCCAGCTATGGTCTCCAGACATCTCCAAGTCTATCTTTCCGCTGCGAGTGTGCTCTCCACACACCAAGGCTAAATCTCTAGAGAGCACCCACTCTCACAGCGTGTGTGCTGAGGAGAGAGCATGATGGTGACAAACACATGGCTTGTGATGGGCGACAGGGAGGAGACTGAAAGAGAAGAGGACAGACGAGGGACATGCCACAGATTTCCACGGCCGGTGGCGTGCAGGACAAAAAGATCAGACGGACGCAACAACACAGTGCCAACACCATGCGAGTGCACAACGTCCATGCTCATGCGGTCAAGGGCAGTGATGAACAGAAGGCTGAGCTCGAGACCTGGAATGAAAAGGAAATTGGTCAGAAAGATACCACCATAAGGACAACAGAAACAAACGACACCGACACCGCGGATGGGCAACACCTGTCCGGAGCCCGTCCGTTCACGGAAGACATTGCCAACAGGACCGAGCATGTTAAAGGCCTCCTAGGAGGCGGTCATGTGATGCGTGGCCCCAGAGTCGTTGATCTAGGTCTCGGTAGGATCCTGGACCGGGTTTGCCAGATCGTTAATGGTCACATGGCAGCAATCAAGAGAAGAGGACGTGGTGGAAGGGGGCACAAAATGGGACTGCCAATCATCATGCCACGCAACGTCGTCAGGAAAGGGGGTAGAGGAGACCACAGAAGGCAACGAGACAGACGAGGTAACGAGACACGACCGTAGCTCAGTCTCACTCATGCAGGGCTGGGCAGGAGAGCAGGAAGTAATGCAACTGGCACTTCCCTGGGGGGAGGGCGAGGCAGGCCGAGCAGTAGCGTGATGAACTGCTCTACCTGACTCTCACGGAAGGACGAACCAGGAGTGTAGACCGAGTGCGGAGGGAAGGCACCGAAGTCTGGATAGGGGAGGGACTGCGCTGGTGAAGGGAAGAAAGGCGTCGACGGCTTTGGATAGTACTGCTGTGGTGCGGGTGTCTGCTAGACTAGCGGAGCTGTCGAAGTGGTAGAGCTACTGGACGAGGCTGAGGCGTCAAGGTCGGCGGCAGGTACAACGGCAGGGGCAAGACAACACTCCCGTTGGCAACGCATGGTGGCGATAATGCAACCCTCCTTTGTCGGGAGAGGGCACGTGTACCACCCGTGCCCGGGCTTGCCACACTTGTGGCATACCGAGCCACCACTGTTGGACCCGGTCGACGGCTGCTGCTGCTGCTGCTACGGACCCTTGCCTTTCTTGTTCCGGCGCTTCTTCTTCTTTGAATACGATAAGGTAGATACGGCGGGGGAAGTGACGGCCACAGAGGTGTCGGCAGGGGAGGCAAGAGCCTCCGTGCGCTGGAGTTGGGACTTGTGACAAGCTTCTCCAATCTGGAGGAAAAGCTCGTCTGCCCAAGGCATGAGGGTGCCCTCGGCCGCCATGGTGGAGAGGACGTCCACGGTGTAGTACATGGAGACGTCCGCGTACGCACTGGTGGCGCCGCGCTTGATGGTGAGGAGCGTGGCCAGAGGGGGTGAGGCAGAGGTGACAAGACGACGAAGGATGTCCTCCGCCCGTTGCCAGTAGGCGGTGACCGTCTCGGTCTCCCCCATGTGTAGGGAGTTGAACTCCCGCAACAGATGGCTGGTCTAAGCCTCGCTGGACAGGCGATGGGAACGAGTCAGGACGTGCCACGCGGCTGCACGGTCTGGGGTGGTGCCAGTGGTGAAGTTGTTGAGGAAAGGCTCAAGGGCCAGGCGAGAAGCCGTAGGAGCAACAGGAACGAGGGCACGTGCGGCGCGACCAGCGCCATACAACTGGTCGGCGTGGGTGGTGTCATACGAGAGGGTGTAGTACGCCCACATGCCCTCACCCTGCGCCTAGATCTTGAAGGTGAGCTCCAAGCTTTAGAACTGCTCGTCGGCTTGAAAAGGCGGAGGCGGCGTCTCAAAGTCCTTCTGCCTGCGGTCGGCAGCCAGAGTGGGGCCAAGGATAGAGGTCCACGTCTGCCGCTGGCATTGAGTCTGTTGCTACGCTAGGTAATGCGTGGCGGCGGACACATCGGGGCTTGCATGCCCTAGAGGAATAAATGATGGCAGCGTGCTGGTGGCAGCAAAGGAGGCCAATGGCTACAGCACTGCAAGCTTTTGCGTCAAGGCAGCGAGCTGTTGCTGAAGAGCAGCAAGGGGGTGAGGGTTGCCGCTAACGATGCAAGAGGGTTGCTGCTGCTGCTGTTGGTGCTCCTGCTGTTGCTGCTGCCACTGCTGCTACTACTACTGTTGCTAGTGCTACTGCTACTGCTTCTGCTACTGCTGCTATTGCTGCTACTATTGCTGCAGCTGCTATAGTTGCTGTAGGAAAGGGGGCCTTGGGGTCCCTACAATAGTGGAGGACCCCTCCTCAGAGGGGCTATTAGTCATTGTGGATTATGGCACCTCTTGTATCCCTTTTTTGTTTTTTTTGGTGTTTTTGTCTTTGTTTGTGTGCCGTCAGCAGTGACGTTAACCGAGGATGGTTGACGTCAGCAGATGCCATTACAGTGTGTGCAGAGCAACTGCTTTGTTCCCCCTCCCTTTTTTGTGTATTGTTGATGACGTCAGTAGTGACATCAATAATGATGTCATCGGTCGCTGAAGTCAGCATCGGTTGATGTAGCCGCTGCTATGCGGTTACAACCGCTGTTGTTGTTGCTACTACTACTGTTGCTGCTGTTGCTACTGCTCCTGCTGCTGCGTTACTATTGCTGCTGCTGCTATTGGTGTTGCAACTACTGCTGCGTCTGTTGACAGGGAGGGGATCTGTTTTTTATTCTTCTTGCTCTTCACTGCAAGCTCGCTGCTCGCTGCGAGTGACGAGCCGGGAGCAGCAAGCTCGGTGCTCGCTACTTGCTATATGCTGCGAGCAGCGAACTCGGTGCTCACTCCTCGCTACTTGTTGCGAGCAGCGAGCACGCTGCCAACAGCTCACTGCTCGTAGCAAGCAGCGGGTTGCGGGCAGTAGTGGCTACTACTTCCGTTGGCTAGCGCTGCAGCCGCTACTGGTTACCGCTGTAGTTGCTGCTACTATTGTTGCTACGACCGGCTGCTGCTGCTACGAGCTGCGGCCGGTTGCCACTTGCTGTTGCTACTGTGGACTGTTGCTGCTCTTGCGGGTTGCTACTGCTACAAGCTGCTGCGAGCTGCCACTGCTACCAACTGCTGTTTTGTGCAGCTACTGCTGGCTATTGCTGCTACTGTTCGCTACTGCTGTAGGCTATTGTAGGTTGCTGCTGTTGCTGCTGGCTGCTGCTGTCAGACACACGTAGATGACGTTGTTGTGTGCGTTGTCGCGAGCAGGCGCCTGACGTGGCCTGCCGCTCACCTCCTTGCGTCAAGCATGGGGGTCAGTACTGTCGGAAAAATCCGGCAGCATTTCCCTTGGCCCAGTGGCCCTGGGAAAAATTCTGACGCCGCCACCAGGCGGGTCAATGCTGCCGCAAAAAAACCGACAACATTTCCCCTGTAATGGCGCGTATAGTGGTCCGCATTGGTTGTCTCGAACCTGTACGTTAGTCTTCTGCTACTGCTACTACGCTCTGGCTCTCATGCCAAAACAGAAATTCTAGGCAGCAGGTTGGGGCAGCAGCGTTGTTGATGCAGCGTGCGGGCTTCCACGCTCGTTGCTTAAGTGTGCTGCCCCCTATGTCTGCTGCTCTAGAGACTAAGTCTGGAAGCTCTGGGTTTGTCACTCAGAAGTGTACGCGCCAGTCTTTGCGCCATAAAGTAGCTAGAAACTGAAAGCATCTGATTAGGAATGAAGAATGAGCAACAATGGGAGACCCCTCCAAGTTTTAGCTCCCCCCCACTAGTGTAGAACTTGTTACTCAGCTAACCATCCAATCAGAAAATAGTCCCAGACCTATTTTGTGGCATGCAGGGTTTTCTCGGTGAGCCCTGTCGGACGCCCGAGAGCTCAAAACTTGGGCGTCTTCCGTTTTGCGTGAAAACTGGAACATATCATAATACTGACGCTGCAAACACAGTTGTGTGGTTAGAATTAGCTAGAAAAACAGCAGCCAAGAGTTACGGCTGTCCGAACCCGGGTAGTGCCTAGGAGAGTCTTGTTGGCCTGAGGGTGAGTGTGCACCCTTGATCAAGGCTCACAAGCAGTGGCATTTTATAGCCACTGATCTAAGCTTTCCAGAACACCAAAGCATGCCAGATTTGGAGCTTCCTAGCAGATTCTATGGCTTCTAGAGTGCTCCTTGGTAGGATGTCCTTTTCCCACCTAGGAAGGCATCCCTTCCCTCCTCAAGAAGCTTCTGCCCCTTCCTAGATTCCTCAGCTTGCTTCTAGTAGGAGGGAAGGTGTCCAGAAGTCCAAGACACCTCTAGATGCCTTGTAGGACAAGTCACCCCTTCTAGAAGGTGTGCCACCTTCCTGGACCCTCACCTGGCCTTCTAGAAACTTAAAGAGGAACTCTAGAGGTTGAGCTAGCTTCCTGGCATCTATTTTCCACCTCCCTTGAGGCAGGGCAGAATTTCATCTTGTGGGACTTGAACCCGGGCCCCTGCCTCTAGAGGTGGACACCATTAACCACTAAGCCACTAAGGCTTGTCTTTTTGGTGTTCCTTTTTGGAGTCACTCCTGCCATGGTGAGGAGCATCATTCCAACAAGTCTGTGATGCCAAACAGGGCAACACAGCAAGAGACATGGACCCTAGGAACAGCATGATGCTGCAGACGCAATGGCACAACTAGAAGCAGTGCAAGGTGCATGTGGACGACATTTGTAGTGGCAGTGACCGTCGGCGGCCCGACCGCCGAGGAGGCCTGCCAATAGAGCTGAGCGCGTCGTCGGAGGGAGGAGGCTCCAGGGAACTGTGAGTGGGCCTCAGCGTGCCATGGCTCCACCGAACGACACTCCAACAACGTCGAGTCTCGCCGTCAGTCATCTACACGCCGATGTACACAAGCCAGGAGGACACAACAGAGTACAATGAGAGATGCACGAAAACCAACATCGTCGGTGCCCTGGCCCCAGCTGCATCCTCATCATGGAGCACGTCGTCATGCTCTCCAGTTCCGCTGCTCCATACCACCGGTGCTAGGTATACGGATAATCACCATGTCATCGCTCGTGACGGATGGAAGCCACACAAACCAACACTCCTCTAGCTGACACAGCCATCACCATAATGACAAGTGAGGGGCTACACTCACTGTCTGTCGCAAACACCAACCATGATACAAGGTCTCCTTGAAACAGTAGGGTAAGCCTCCAAATGCCCGGGTCTCGACTGTGCAACGCATAATCCACACACCCATGCGCCAAACATCACACAAGGGGTACAAAGCAACAAGGTCTCCTCATGACCCTTGGAACATGTCTCCGGGGTCCGGGTCTCGACCACACCTGCTCGCATGCATGGAACATATGTACCACATGGATGCAATGGGTCTCCACGTCAGTCCGGTAGAAGTCAACAGGTGCATGGGTCTCGACTAGCATAACCTCAACCGGAGCATCGTGCCAGACACAAACTAACCACGTTGTTCTAAGAAGGGTGTCAGGCCAAAGCCCACACACCAACAGTGCCTCCCCCTCATCATACACAACTGGATGAGGACACGAAGTACGTCATCGATGATATCCTCGACCATCGACGGCGTGGTAAGATAATAGAATGTCTTGTCAAGTGGCATGGCTATGGCGTCGTGCATAAGAAGCATCTGATTGACAGGTAGTATCGTCGTCACCGGGCTACATCTGTACGCGCATAGGTGTAGTTACTAGGAAGTTACATGACTAGTCCATGTGTGGTGAGGTGGTGAATGCAACAAGCCACACCAAGTGAGAGACGCCATGGATGGAGTAACTTGCTTGAAAAGTTGCAAACTCAACCAAGACAAGTTAGTGGGGAGAAGCGAGCGAGGGAAGAGTAGTACATCGGTAAGCACTCACCCACACCAAGCATCATGCTCGGTTGGGCCAGTGCCGCCACCCGGGGGTCAAGCCCGACCACTCGGATTATTCCGAGGGCGGCCACTCACCAGTGCTCGGCCAAGACTGGCACGGTGGCCCTCCAAGGATCAGCACCCCGGAAACAAGCAGCTCCCCCATCACATGCAAGGCAAGATAACATGATGCAGGGCACGGCACTGAGAACGTACGGGCCCTATCATCTACCGCATCACAGAGAGTCATAGAAATTCATAGAGAGTCATGCAATGATCACGTTTGTGCCCGAGGGCATTCCTGGGTCCAGCAACAGCAGCAGCTTGAGGCCGTCAACGACTCCAACCAGGATGGGCCCGTCGGACGCTTCCCCAGGTGAGACCATTGTCACTGAGTCTGTACAGAGTGTGTGCAGAGTGTGAGAGGCAAGAGGACATAGAGTTGTGAGTGGCCAACGAACTTCAACATTCCCCCGTGACCCGTAGACAAGCAACCCACACACGTAGGAGAGAATCACAAGAAGTGAGGGAGAGAAACCACTGACAATCAACCTGGATCATGCGGACTGATGAGACCCACAGAGTAAACAACACTTTTGAAGACGTTTTGGCTGAGGGCCTTAGTGAGAAAGTCAGCTCTCTGCGATCGTGTATCCACCCAAGCGACTTGGACGATGCCAGCAGCAATGCATTCACGAACAAAGTGATGCTCCACATTGATGTGTTTGGTGCGTGAGTGATGCATGCCACTGTTTTCAGCAATGGCTTTTGTGCTTTGGTTGTCACAGCGCAGAGTGATGCAACGGATGGGAACACGCAATTGTTGTAGCAGACGACACAGCCAGANCTCTCTGCGATCGTGTATCCACCCACGCGACTTGGACGATGCCAGCAGCAATGCATTCACGAACAAAGTGATGCTCCACATTGATGTGTTTGGTGCGTGAGTGATGCATGCCACTGTTTTCAGCAATGGCTTTTGTGCTTTGGTTGTCACAGCGCAGAGTGATGCAACGGATGGGAACACGCAATTGTTGTAGCAGACGACACAGCCAGACAGCTTCACACGTGCCTGCACCAAGAGCAACATACTCAGCCTCAGCAGTGCTGCGTGCTACACACCCTTGCTTGCCACTCTTCCAGGACACTGCAGTGCCACCAACCAGAAAAATGTACCCTGTACGACTGTGAGCATCAGAGTCATACGCCCAGTCATTGTCCGTAAAGCCGTCCACTACGACTGAGGGCTGTGCACGAAAGTGCAGCCCAACACAAGGAGTGGAGAGAGCGTACCACACCACTCACAATGCTACCTCGAGGTGATGCTCGCGGGGGCACTAAGAGAACTGAGACAGAAAGCTCACAGCAAAAGCCACATCCGCACGTGTGGTCGTGGCAAGGTACATCAGGGAGCCAATGACACGGAGGTAGTCGGTTACGTCAACTGTCTCCCCCAGGTTTGTGGGCTCCGGTGACTTCAGATGGGATTGACCAGTGGGCGTCATGGGAGTGGATGTTGTGGGGATGGAAATGAGGAGTGGGGTGAAGCGCTCCCCCAGGCTACGCACATATTCAGCCTGATGCACATGCAAGACGCGACGTGCACGGTCCCGCTCTAACTCCATTCCTAGAAAGACGCGGGCTGGACGAAGATCCTTCATCTTGTATGCTGCTTGAAGCAAAGACTTGGCGGCCGTCACAGAAGCAACATGGGGAGAAGCAATGAGAAGGTCATCCACGTACACAAGAATGGCAACGAGTGGTTTGGTGGGGGGCCCAAGAGACAGTGCCGGATCCACGACACTCCGCTTGTAACCCTCTTTCTCAAGGGTAGATGTGATCTCTTGGTTCCAACACCGTAGGGACTATTTGAGGCCATAGAGGACCTTGCGTAAGTGCCAAACCCGGTTGGTGCCATCAGAGAAGCCGGGTGATTGTACCATGTAAATCTCTTCATCCAGCTTGCCATGTAGAAAGACATTGTAAACATCCGTCTGCTCAAGCTCCCAGTCAAGATGAGCGACTAGGCTGAGAAGAGCCCTGGCTGTGGTGTAACGACCAACTGGAGCAAAGGTCTCATCAAAGTTGACACCGGGGATCTGAGAGAACCCTTTGGCAGTGAGACGAGCCTTGTACCATTCAATTGTGTTGTCCGGATTCAGCTTACAACGGTACACCCACTTGGCCGCAACTGCCTTGCGACCCGGTGGGAGGTTGACAAGCTCATGCACACTATGATCAGACAGGGCATCGAGTTCGGCCTTCATGGCCTGCTCCCACAACGGGGAATCGAAGGCTGTACGAGCTGCTTGCACTGTTAGTGGTTCGGGAGGAAGAGGAGAAGGGCCGGCGGTAACAAAGCACAAGGCAACATACCCAGGTATAGATGAGGACAGAGCTGAGTGGAACTCCTGTTCGACAAGAGAGTAGCTGAGTGCGGTGCTGGGGTGTATGACAGACGCTGTTGCAGACAGGCCAGAGGAGGTGAGACCAAGAGCACGAAGACAAGGGTCACCAGAGACGACAGGGTGAGAGTGCGAAGGGAGAGCTTAGAGACGCCCACCGCACGTGTAGGGTGAGACTGGGGGAATGGACGGAGGACGCGTCGAGGAGGAGGGAGCACGGGGACGAGGCAGTGCAAGCGAAGAGGAAGAGTCAAGAGCTGGCTGTGAGGTGACAAGGGGAGGCGGTGAGATGGCGCCAAGAGTAGGAGAAGAGGACGAAGCTACAAGAGAGACAGCGATAGGAGAGCCAGGAGATGGACTGGGTGAGGCCAAGGGAGCCGTGGAGGGGGATGAAGCCAGTGAGGGGAACACCGACAAAGGAGAACTTTGCTCGGAAGGGGAGGAGACAGAGGGGACCGAGGGATTCCCCGAGAGGAGAACAGCAGGCCCAGAGGGTAGAGGACTACCCCCATCCCGAAAGGGCGGAGAGAGGGACCCGCCAAAGCGGGGAGAGTCACGCTCAAACAGGTGTTCAAAGAAGAGGGCGTCACGAGACTCAATGACACGGTAGCGGGAAGGATCCCAGAAGCGCCATGCCTTGGAGAAGAGAGAGACACCAAGAAAGATGCACAGGCGACCACGAGGAGACACTTTACCGTCACGTTGGTCGGTGGGCACCCAAATGGAGGCAGCCCCACACAAAGGCAAGACGAAGTTCGGCACGTCGGCCAGTCCACCGCTCAAAGGGAGTAACATTATGGGGAAGGGGCCCATGCGAGATGCGGTTCCAGACCCAGTTCATGTAGGACATAGCCTCATAGGCGAAGAGAGGAGATTGACCAAAGGCAGAGAGCAGAGAACAAACCCCACCAGCAAGAGTGCGATTCCAACGTTCCGACACACCATTTTGATGTGGAGTGTAGGGGGTAGAGGATTCAAGTCGCACGCCACGGGACTCAAGGAAGCGAGACGTGGGACCAAAGAACTCACCACCACGGTCGCTGCGAAACACGCACAAGGACCGGCGAGAAGCCCGCTCAGCCTGTGGGAGCCAGGACTCAAGGACGTCAGTGACCTCACTCTTGTGCCTTAGGGCAAAAACCCAACGACAGCGGGAGTAGTCATCAGTGAGACACAAGACGTAACACCCGATGCCACCAAGGAACTCCTATGGCAACGGGCCCATGACATTTACATGCACCAGATCAATTGGGTGCGAGGTAGTGGATTCAGAGGTGGAGAAGGGTGAGCGGTGCATTTTGCCACTGGCATAGTCAACGCAGGTGGATGTGCATGGAGGAGAGGAAGTGGCAGGGTCAAGGCCGTGTGCAGGCTGAAGGCGAAGAAGGTACTGGATCACGGCAGTGTGAATGTGACAAAGGCGACGATGCAGGAGATCAGTGTGATCAAGGGAAAGCAAAGGAGCGACATGAAAAAAAGGAGAAGCAGCGGAAGGTGAGGGAAACGTGAGCGGCACACGGAACAAGCGATCGCAACGCACACCACGTAACACGACACGGCCAGAAGAGCGGAGTGAGATGGAAGCAAGGCCACAGCTGGACAAGAAGTCCATGCCCTGATCGTCAAGGATGGTCACAAAGAGTAGACTGACTTCAAGGTCAGGGACGTACAGGACGTCGGGCACATAGACAGTGCCATCGGGGCCAACAAAACGGACGACACCAATACCTTGAACGGAAGAAGCTGGCCGGAGCCAGTTCGTACAGAATGCACAGACTAAACGGGCCCAAGGGACACAAAGGAGGAACGACAAGAGGTCATGTGATGTGTGGCCCTGGAATCAATGATCCAGAGGCTAGGTGAGGCACGAGTGGAAGGAAGAACCAAACAGACAGCCATGGTACCACGGACAGAGGAAGAGGTGGAATGACCAAGACATGAGGGTAACGTGTGAGACTGCTAGTGTTCAATCCAGGCACGATCATAAGGCAATTCCCCTTGCACACCACAAGAGGCAGAACCACGGAGAGTGACATCCGATTCACAGGCAAAGACACGGGACTGGCCACTCACACTCTCACCTCCCTGAGAGCGAAGATGAAGAAGCTCGGCCAGCCGACGTTCAAGAGTGCGCTCCTCGTCTCGGCGATCAGAGGAACGCTCGGAGGAGCGGTCAGATGAGTGGTCAGAGTAGTGGCCATCGTCACGAGTCCAGTGAGGAACAGAGTAGTGGGAGGACGGGGGCCTGTAGTATGGAGGGCCGGACGGTGGTGGCATCCAGTCCCAGGGGCAGGGTGTAGGCGGCGTCGGCCGGAGAGGAGCGAGTGTAGTAGTCAGGGCCGAGGCAGATGAGGAGGATGAGGAAGACGCGACTGTCACGGTGGTAGCAGCAGAGGAGGCAGTGACACCAGTATGGGCCCACTGAGCACGCATGGAGGAGGCAATGTGTGCATCATTGTGGGGAGCAGAAAACTTGGGCGCAGAGTGGCCGGTGCCGCCACAGTTCCAGCAGGTGACATCAGCGATAGAGGAGGCAGAGCCCATGCCGCCATGCCCACCTCCACGCCCTTTCCCTTCACGACCACCACCACGACCGGAGTTGGAGCCATTGCTCCCCCCGCGCGGGGCAACTTGTGTGGAGTGGATTGAGGCATGAAAGAAGGAAGCAGTGGAAGATGCTGCAACGGAAGCGGAGGGTGAGGAGGTAGTGACTGCTACAATGGCGGCGCCATGCATGCGCTTGTTCTTGAGAGCGTTCCACCAGTCAGTGAGACGCGCACCAGTGAAGTCAAAGAGAGGACCAATCCCCAGTGGGGAATCAGTAAGGACAGTCGTAGAGGCAAGGCGCTCAAGCTCTGCCTATGAGACATGGAGATACAGGTCAGACAGCTCGGGGATGCGGCCAGCAACAATGGATAGACATGCGGAGAGAGGGCCTGGGGCGGCCTTGCCAAGGTCATGTAGTAAGCGCAGGCTGCGTGCCCAGTACTCATCTGCTGTCTCGTATGCTCGCATCTGCAACGTGTTGAATTGAACAGTGAGTGCGCTTTGGGCGGCATGCCCAGTGACAGTTTTGCGGCGGTAGATGAGCGCATAGGCACCCACTGGGTCTGCATTGGTAACTCGGATGGGGTCCGCATTGTACGTACCAATGTCATCCAGAAGATTTTCGGGGCCGGCATTGATGAGGGCTCGCACAGCACGGGTAGCCTCTGCTGGTCGAGGAACAAAAGACGGCTTGGTAGACGAGTAGTATTCCCACAGCAACTCACCCTGAGCCCACGCACTGAAGCGCGTCTCCCAGGATGTGAAGGTGAGCTTAAAAGTGAATTGCGGTGGCGGTGCCTCAAAATATTTCTGTCGCATTGGTGGGAAAGCAGGAGCAGAGGTCACTGCAGCTGAGATCGCTTGTGATGCATCAGCTGATCTTGTGGTCGTTAGGCCTAGCACCGAGGCGTGCGCCCTTGTCACGCAGAGCTCTCTCTCTATGGCGCCCGACCCGGGCACCCTGAGGGAAGCTCTCTCATCACAGGATGCTGATGCTTGGCGCGCTGCCTGCGAGGATGAGCTTCGCGCTATCTGAGAGCATAGATTTAACGAGCTTGTCGACCTTTCGCCTAGGAGGAAGGCTATTCAGGTCAAGTGGGTCTTTCGTAAGAATGTGAAGCCGGATGGCTCACTGGAACGCTACAAGGCCCGCTTAGTCGTCAAGGGGTACTTTCAGATTGAGGGCGTCAATTACACTGAGCCTTTTGCCCTTGTCGGCCGCATGACCTCAGCTCGAGCTCTGTTCGGTGTAGTGGCTCAGCATGACTGGGAACTGCACCAGATGGACGTGAACAATGCGTTCCTCCATGGCTCTCTGGATGAGGAAATTTACGTGGCTCAGCCACAGGCTTTGAGGACGGTGACAAGGTAAGGCGCTTGCGCAAGTCCTTGTACAGCCTCAAGCAGTCTCTGCGGTGTTGGAACCGGGAGATCACCGGCACTTTGACTTGTACGAGATATGTACAGAGCGAGGTAGATCCCTTTCTCTTCATCCTACCGACACCCGAGTGGTTCACCAATATCCTGGTCTATGTCGATGACCTTCTGATTGCGTCTCCATCCCTGGAGGCCGTGAATGAGGCCAAGGCTGTCCTTCAGACTGCTTACAAGATGAACGACCTCGGTCCTGCATCGGTGTTTCTCAGTATGGAGATCGTGCGAGATCGCAGGCGCCGGACATTATTGCTGCATCAAGCCCGATATGCACAAGTCGTGGGGGAGCGTTTCAGCGATCTCCTTGGTGCAGTGCCCACCACTTCCACACCTCTTTCACCCGATGGGTAGGATGTCGTGAAGGTGGATGATGCCACACAGCTGGGGGAGACAATGGACGTGACCTTGTACCTCCGTCTCATCGGATCTCTGATGTACCTGGCCACTACTACACGTCATGACATCGCTTTCGCTGTCAGCCTCCTCGTTGAGTTTTCGCAAGCTCCACGTGCCAGAGCCCTTCACGCGGCTGTGCGAGTGGTGCGGTACGTGGTCTCCACGCTGTACCTCGGACTTTGGTTTCGTCGGCAGTGTTCGATGGTCCTTGACGGCTACACTGACAGCGACTAGGCCTGGAGCCCAGATGGACGCAGCTGTACTGGCTATGTGTTCCTGCTCGGTGGTACCGCTCTGTCTTGGCGTAGCGGAAAGCATGGTTGCATCGCATGTAGCTCCTCGGAGGCAGAGTACGTTTCTTTGGGTACATGGGCTGCTAAGGCGGTATGGCTGCAGCGCCTGCTTCTTGAGCTTGGTCAGTCGGTGCCCGCCATTGTGCTTCGTTGCGACAACCAGAGTGCTCTTGCCATTGTGGAGAACTGTGGTGTCTTTCACGCTCCCACGAAGCACATTGCGGTCGAGCATCACTTTGTGCATGGTCTGGTGGAGCAACACGTGATCTCCGTCATGTGGGTTGGCACTGACATGCAGCGTGCTGATTTCTTGACGAAAGCACTAGCTCTCGGAAAGTTCCTAGTGGCCATTTGTTCTATTGGGCTTCGCCCCATGCCTGAGGGTGGTTGAGTGTGGGATGTGTGTCCGTGTCCCATCTATTTTACACTCATTATTGTACTTGTCCCAGTGTTGCACGTGTATGGACATGCGTACCATCGGGTCATAGGGGAGTGTTGTGATTTGTGACGTTCTTGTACAGTCTACTGTGACCACTCGGCCGTGTCCATACTTGTGCAGATCCTTGAGGCGGGCCCTGGTGACACCGGTGCGACGACTGGCGGCGGACTACCAGCTTGGAGTTGGCCGACTACCGTTCCAGAGCCCCGGACACTGCCGGGACACCCTGTTATTTTTTCTGCAGCTTGCGGGAGTCTTTTCGGTGGACTGGCCATGAGTTGATTTGCATGTTTTTGCATTGCGTGTCCACCGTCTGATGTTGGATGCATGCATGTGACCAAGCATAGCGTCCGTCTTGTGATTCTGCACGTCTAGGTTTAGACGGCGTAGCATTCTGACATGTGTGCGCAGTGTTATGGCCAAAACAGTGGCTTTGGGCCGCTTTTAGGATAGCTCTTGGACCGCCGCGTGCGACACCCACTGTGCGCCGCGGCATGTAATTATGCCATGGATGTGTCATTTGTCATTTCTTTTTGCAAATGCTATTGAAGCATTCAGACACTTTGCCTTGTGTCCCCTAGCCAAACTATTGCCGTTGCGTGCACGACTTGTGACTGTCGTCACCGTCTGATCAGGCACTGACGCCTGGTCAAAGGGAGTGTTGCTAGGAAGCTTCCTTGCATCTTCTCACTAAAAAATTTGACCACTTTCGAGAATCATCCACAGAATCATCACGATCTTTCATTCGACTTTTCGATGGATTGAGGTTCATCAAGATTTATAAAGATGCATCTTGCATCTTCGCCGTCGATCCTCGAAGGCCCCCAATTCCGCGGCAAAGCTTCTGGATGCGACCACTCACGACGCGACTCCACACACATTGCCCGACGATCAACCCAGCGATCCTGATTGCGCCTCATTTGTAACTCGACACTTGTATACATGTGTTCGGTGATTTTGACAGTTGTCAGTGAAGTACACTAACCCCTAATTACAAATTGCTGAAGTGTCCCAAATTCTCAAACCGTGCCTCACACCTGTTCAGCATCCATGCTTAGTTCGGCATAACAGTTGGCGATGTTTTCGCCAAAATGGGTGCTTGTTGGCAATTACTCGTCTGTACATTTTTTGAACCATGGTGCAGTCGATGCCGTAGAACCTCGACTTCATCCCCGCCCGATGACCCTGGGGAACCCGCGTTGTGCCATGGTTGACGTGTAAGCTCAGCATAACTTTTCCGGCTCGACCAAGCCTTCGTTTGCTTTTCTTGCTCCTCTCTGCACACCTGTGTTTCCTAACGCCCGGTTTGCCCACGCCAAGCAGCAACTGCAGCAGCGTCAGCAGCGCCAGCAACGTCAGCAGCGGCAGCAACGCCAGCAGCACCGGCAGCGTTAGCAGTGGCAGCTGCGGAGCAGCAGTAGCAGCCGCAGCAGCAGCAGCAGCAGCAGCTGCAGCAGCAATAGTAGCAGCAGTACTAGCAGCGGCAGCAGGAGTAGCAGTAGCAACCTCAGCAACAGTAGCAGCCTCAGCCTCAGAAGCAGCAGCAGCAGCAGCGGCGGCGGCGGCGCCAGCAGCAGCAGCAGTAGCGGCGGCGACGAAAGCAGCAGGAGCAGGAGACTTTGAGCCATGGCGGACGGGCAGATTTCCCCCGAATTGTGGCTGCAGCAGCGGCTGGCGGACATGCGGGGCGAGCTGCCGCNGTGAAGGAATACATTGCCAAGCGAAACCAGCTCAAGTCTCAACCTCCTTCTTCCTCTTCTTCTACGTCCTCCTCCACCGCCTCAGCCTCCGCCTCAACATCTCGTCCTGGTGGCGGAGCCGGTGATGGAAGTGCTAGATCCGCAAGCGGAGGCTTGGAGCAGGTACGCCTGCAGGCCTATGTGAAGCCCCGGCTGGAAGACGCCTCAGGATCCCATTCCGGCGCGGCCACTGCTGCTGCCACCTCCGCAAGCGGTGGTGCTGGCGGCGGCGGCGGCGGGCGCAAGGGTAGGCGGCGGCAGCAGCAGCAGCAGGGCGTGGTGGGCCTGGCGGAGCTGGAGGCTGGGCTGGTTGTGTTCAAGCAGGGGGCTCCGTGCGACTGCCAGGCCACGAAGCACTCGCTGGTGAACAACTGCCTCGGCTGCGGCAAGATCGTGTGCGCGCAGGAGGGCGNGTACATGCGCAACCTGGTGGGCGACTCTCAGGGCCTGCAGGCCGTGGTGAAGGAATACATTGCCAAGCGAAACCAGCTCAAGTCTCAACCTCCTTCTTCCTCTTCTTCTACGTCCTCCTCCACCGCCTCAGCCTCCGCCTCAACATCTCGTCCTGGTGGCGGAGCCGGTGATGGAAGTGCTAGATCCGCAAGCGGAGGCTTGGAGCAGGTACGCCTGCAGGCCTATGTGAAGCCCCGGCTGGAAGACGCCTCAGGATCCCATTCCGACGCGGCCGCTGCTGCTGCCACCTCCGCAAGCGGTGGTGCTGGCGGCGGCGGCGGCGGCGGCGGCGGGCGCAAGGGTAGGCGGCGGCAGCAGCAGCAGCAGGGCGTGGTGGGCCTGGCGGAGCTGGAGGCTGGGCTGGTTGTGTTCAAGCAGGGGGCTCCGTGCGACTGCCAGGCCACGAAGCACTCGCTGGTGAACAACTGCCTCGGCTGCGGCAAGATCGTGTGCGCGCAGGAGGGCGAGGGCCCGTGCTACTTCTGCGGCAGGCTTGTGGCTAAGGAAGGGAGCGAGCTGGCTGTGGTGGAGGAGCAGCAGCAGCAAGGTGCTCCAGTTGGTTTCATCACTTGCTCTTCAGGTTTGGTAGATTGGGGGAAGGGTAGTGGGTGAGGGGTGGTGCTGATGGGCTTGTTGTCCTTTTGCCTTCACCCTTTCAGTGGCACAACACACCTTGTCTACAATTTGTGAGGAGAGAAGGAGATGAGGGACGGCAATAGCGCTTCACTACAGCAAACGTTTGCTGGTGTGAAGCGTCTGCTGGTGTGAAGCGTCTGCTGCTGTGAGTCGTCTGCTGGTGTGAAGCGTCTGCTGGTGTGAAGCGTCTGCTGCTGTGAGTCGTCTGCTGGTGTGAAGCGTCTGCTGGTGTGAAGCGTCTGCTGCTGTGAGTCGTCTGCTGGTGTGAAGCGTCTGCTGCTGTGAATCCTGTGGCAAGACTCGTAAGCTGGCGTGGTGGAGAAGCGACCGCAAGAGCTGCATTTTTTGTGCTGCTGCCCCAAAACTGCTGCCCCTTTCGGCTGGTGGTGGAATTCTGGCAGCAGCAGCTCCACTTGCGGTTGCTTCCCATATCCTTGCCCCACCCCTTCCTCTCTCCATTCTGGTTCGCATGGTTGACTGTGCAGATGCCGCGAGTGTTGCAGCGCAGGCTGCTGAAGCCGCCGCCGCTGCGGCAGCCGGAGCAGTGGCTGCGGTCGTCTCGGAGTCGGAGGCGCGGGCGCTGGCGTTNGCGGCGGCGGCGGGCGCAAGGGTAGGCGGCGGCAGCAGCAGCAGCAGGGCGTGGTGGGCCTGGCGGAGCTGGAGGCTGGGCTGGTTGTGTTCAAGCAGGGGGCTCCGTGCGACTGCCAGGCCACGAAGCACTCGCTGGTGAACAACTGCCTCGGCTGCGGCAAGATCGTGTGCGCGCAGGAGGGCGAGGGCCCGTGCTACTTCTGCGGCAGGCTTGTGGCGAAGGAAGGGAGCGAGCTGGCTGTGGTGGAGGAGCAGCAGCAGCAGCAGCAGCAAGGTGCTCCAGTTGGTTTCATCACTTGCTCTTCAGGTTTGGTAGATTGGGGGAAGGGTAGTGGGTGAGGGGTGGTGCTGATGGGCTTGTTGTCCTTTTGCCTTCACCCTTTCAGTGGCACAACACTCCTTGTCTACAATTTGTGAGGAGAGAAGGAGATGAGGGACGGCAATAGCGCTTCACTACAGCAAACGTTTGCTGGTGTGAAGCGTCTGCTGGTGTGAAGCGTCTGCTGCTGTGAGTCGTCTGCTGGTGTGAAGCGTCTGCTGGTGTGAAGCGTCTGCTGCTGTGAGTCGTCTGCTGGTGTGAAGCGTCTGCTGCTATGAATCCTGTGGCAAGACTCGTAAGCTGGCGTGGTGGAGAAGCGACCACAAGAGCTGCATTTTTTGTGCTGCTGCCCCAAAACTGCTGCCCCTTTCGGCTTGTGGTGGAATTCTGGCAGCAGCAGCTCCACTTGCGGTTGCTTCCCATGTCCTTGCCCCACCCCTTCCTCTCTCCATTCTGGTTCGCATGGTTGACTGTGCAGATGCCGCGAGTGTTGCAGCGCAGGCTGCTGAAGCCGCCGCCGCTGCGGCAGCCGGAGCAGTGGCTGCGGTCGTCTCGGAGTCGGAGGCGCGGGCGCTGGCGTTCCGCGACCGCCTGGTGGAGTACGACCGCACGTCGGCGCAGCGCACCGCCGTGATCGACGACCAGAGCGACTACTTCCGCATCGAGGGCGACTCGTGGCTCACTGCGGAGGAGAGGGAGATGCTGAGGAGGCAGGAGGAGGAGCGGGTGAAGAGGGAGGAGGAGAGGAAGAGGAAGGTGATCGTTACATTCGACCTTATCGGGCGGAAGGTGTTGATGGAGGACCCGGGCGCTGGGGTCTACGTCGGCCTGCCGCACCAGGAGGAGGGGACCAAGCCCGGAGGAGGTGCAGGTTCAAGTGCTCCTGGCGGCGTCTCCTTCACCAATGCAAACGGCAGCGCCCCCGAGTCTGGATCACACCCGGGAGCAGTGGGTACGCAGGGTATGGCGGCGGGCGGGAAGGCAGCAGCTGCTGGGGAAGGGACCAGGTACGGCGCACCTGGGAGGGGCGCTGGTGCTGCGGCCGGCAACGGCGCGATGGGAAGCATATTTCTGCCTGATAGCATGTGGCCTTCCCCGCAGCAGCAGCAGCCCGTCCAGATGAGGCCGAGCCCGAACCTGCGCGTGGCTGCTCCCAGGTTCGTTCGACCCGATGCAGCTGCTGCCGCAGACGGCACCACGGCAGGTGCTGCTGATTCAACAAAAGGGGCTGTGGCGGGGGATGCAAAGCAAGCAGGGAGCAAGGCCGGTGGGGGCTCCAAGGGGGATGGGAAGGGAGGCGGCGTAACCGCTGGAGGCGTGGGTGGGGGGAGGAAAAGTGGCGGTGGTGGGCGCAGGGGACGTGAGGCATCGCGTGTTCAGCACGACGACGACTCTCTGGCTGAGGCGGTGCGGCGCGCGTTCGGCAGTGCGACGGGCTGGCAGGACGGAGGAGGAGGAGGAGGAGGGGGCAGGGGAGGGGGAGATGCGGCGGATGCAGGCCTGGTCTGCGATCCATCTGGTAGCAGCAGCAGCAGTAGTGCTGCTGCTCCTGCGGGAGCGGCAGGAAAGGAGTTGGGAGCAAGGGTGGAGGCGGAGAGAGGCGCGGTGGAGGCGCGGCTACGGCAGGGACCGTCGACAAGCGAACGACCTCTGTCCGTTGAGGGCGGAGGTGAGGGCGATGGCGGCAGCGCGGCCTTTGACATCTGCCCCTATGCCAAGGAGGGCGAGGGAGGCGGCCTCGGTGGGGTATTGGGTTCTGCTCCTGTCCAGCTGCTACGGCCTCCTGGCTTTGGAGCCAGTCGCGGCGCTGCGACGGCGGTCGCTGGCGGTAGAGCCAGCGGCGGCAGTGGGGGTGGGGGTTTTGAGGTGCTGCAGGAGGGCATGGTGCTCCTCAAGGGGTGGCTTCGAGAGGAGCAGCAGGTTGGCTCCCCCCCCCCTGTTTTGTGTGGCTTGTGCTGTTTTGTGTGGAGTGTGTTGTCTTGTGTGGCTTGTCTGGTGTTGGTTTGTGTGGCTTGTCTGGTGTTGGTTTGTGTGGCTTGTCTGGTGTTGTTTTGTGTGGCTTGTCTGGTGTTGGTTTGTGTGGCTTGTCTGGTGTTGGTTTGTGTGGCTTGTCTGGTGTTGGTTTGTGTGGCTTGTCTGGTGTTGTTTTGTGTGGCTTGTCTGGTGTTGGTTTGTGTGGCTTGTCTGGTGTTGGTTTGTGTGGCTTGTCTGGTGTTGTTTCGGGGCTGTGTGTGGATCGGGGGATGTGTATGGATCAGTGCTTGTGTATGTTGGGGTTGCGTGTGGACAAGGGGGGTTATGTGTACCAGAGAGTGTTTGGGGGGGCGGGGGTAAGGAGGGAGCGAGGGGGCTAGGAGGGTGGGGAGGAAGGGAGGGAGGTGTTGAGAGAGGAATGGAGGTAGGGAGTGAGGTAGGAAAAGGGAGGGAGGGAGTGAGGGATGTAGGAAGGGAATAGGTGGCGGTGGGAAGGGGAAAGAGAGGTGTGCGAATCTTTTGCTGACTAAGGAGCAAGCGCAAGGCACACAAAGGGTTCAGCACTGTTGCCCACTTGCATACCCCCCCCCCCCCCCCCCCCCCCCCCCCCCCACCCACCCTGGCGCAGCTGACATCTTGAGGCTCATCAAGATTGTGGGGCCTGCATGGTTTGGCAACTTTCATGTCGGACACTTTTGTTAATCCATTCTCAATGTGGCAACACAGACCACCGCCGTGCGCAGTCCGCAGCTACATCCCCATGCTGCCTCATCCCTCGCGCTCTCCCTCATCTTCCTCTTCCCAAACCCCTGATTTTCCCTCACAAAACCCTCGCAGGTGAGCGTGGTGCAGCGCTGCCGCGCGCTGGGGCTGGGCCAGGGCGGGTGGTACGTGCCCAAATTTGTTGGAGGCGGCGAGATGCGGCTGCACATGATGTGCCTAGGCCGCCACTGGGAGCCGAACCTGAAGGCGTATGAGGAGCGCCGCACGCAGCACGACGACGCCGCCCCGCCCCCCGTCCCGCCCGAGTTTGCCGGGCTCGTGCAACAAGCCCTGGACGCGGCCAGGAGTGTGGTGAGTGGAGGGGGAGGAGGAGGGGCAGGAGGGGGAGGGGGCAGAGGTGGGAGAGGGGGCCACGCAGGGCGAGGAGGTGGGGTCGGGGGGAGGGATCAGGCGCAAGGGAGAGGGAGCCAGGGAGGTGCGGCGAGCAGCGGCACGATTCCCCCCATGCGGCCCGACGTCTGCATCGTGAACTTCTACGGGTCTGCGGGCATGCTGGGCATGCACCAGGACAAGGACGAGAGCAGGGAGAGCATCCAGAGGGGGGCGCCCGTCGTCTCGTTCTCGGTGGGCGACACCGCCGAGTTTGTGTTCGGGCCCCACCGCAAAGTGGAAGATGCGAGGAAGGTTCTCCTGCAGAGTGGCGACGTGCTGGTGTTTGGCGGCTCGTCGCGGCTGGTGTTCCATGGCGTGACGCGCGTGCTGCCTGGCACCGCGCCTCCCGGAGTCGTGCGGGAGACCGGGCTGAGGCCTGGGCGGCTGAACCTCACTTTTCGGCAGCTGTGATGATGATGGCGATGGCGGCGGTGATGGCGATGGCAATGTTGATGCTGATGTTGATGGCGATGGTGGTGGTCATGGCGATGGCGATGGCGATGGTGCCGACCTGAGCGTGCTGGTGTTGGCTTGCAATCACAGCGTGACGTGCGAGCTTGCTGCCCAACAAATGACCTGCTGTGGTTGTGCACGAGACTGAACTGAGGCCTGAGCTGCTGAACCTCTCGTTTGGGCAGCTGTGAGGCCCACCCCATGATGCCGGCCAGAGCATGCTGTTGTGCGCGCTGTCGTGTCGTGTCATGTCGTGTTGTGGTGCACACACCAATTGTTGTAGATTTGGTGCTAGCTTCTTGCTGAACTCGAGACGATTGCCTTGCACTGGCTTTCGCTGAGAGTGGGAGCAACAGCAGTACCAGATTCGGCAACACCAGGAGCAGCAGCAGTAGCAGCAGCAGCAGCAGCAGCAGCAGCGGCGGCGGCGGCGGCGGCGGCGGCAGCAGCAGCAGCAGCAGCAGCAGCAGTTGCAGAAGCAGCAGGTCTGGTGAATTGTCCTCCCTCACTGGTACCTGCCAGTTCGAGGAGTACTGCTTTGCGCGGGGGTTGAGGCGTCATTGCGTGTCGGGCAGGCGTGCCCTCGTCTGGGTGCTGCTCCTGTGGTCTGTTGGGTCTCACAGAAGGGAGAGCCTGTCGTTGTCTCCAACTGTGCATGTATCCTCTGGACGAAAAAATTCTGCTGAAAAGTGGTGGGTTTGGTTTCGCCTGTCTCTGTCTCTGTCTCTGTCTCTGTCTCTGTCTCTGTCTCTGTCTCTGTCTCTGTCACGAGCCTTCGCATTTTGATTGGCCCTTGGTGGCTGCTCTTGGGCAGGATGGTCGTTGTTGCAGATAGGGTTGGAGCACTTGGTCATCCATGGACAATGCGGCGAGGTGACATGTTCTGGTGGATTCTACCGAGGAAGAGGAGTCTGTTGGACAAAGCGTGGTCTCTTGCCCGTTTATTCAGTGCACCCTTTTTGCTGTTGGCATGCTGCCCTACCCACTTTTTCTGCCCACCCTTTTCTGTTGCTACCAGACCTCTGTGCCGGGTCATGGCAGTGACGCTCTCCCTCACCCATGCCTTGTCTGCCCTCCGCTCTCCTCGTCTCCGCCTTCGTCTCCTCCTCCTGGTCCGACCTCCATGGCGATGATGGCGTACACTTGATCGCTGACAGCGCGCCCTCCCTCGCTGCTTGGCGAGCTACGTGCTGCTGCGCCGCTGCGGCATGTGGCTGGCCTGCTCCGGCAACCCCCCACTGTGCTCCTCTCCCAGCGGGGAGGAGCACGTGGGGCGCGCCGCAGGGGAGTTGGCGGCTGCGGGATGCGACTCTCACAAAAGAGTTTTCTGAGCCTCGGATGTGTCTCCCTGTCCTCCCCCGGTCGTGTCGCGAGCTCTACGCAAGTGCTTTTCCGGACTGCACTCTGCGGCTGGCTCCGATGGCAGAGTGTCTGCTGCATGAGGTGCAACACGTTTGTTGTTCCCCGTTGTAGACTGAGAGATCACCAGCATAGTCTTGTGCGACCGATGGTCCTCTCTTCAGTCTTTGGCGGTCCTCCGTGTCCCTCCCCCCCCCC
>SZWC01000842.1:243506-290052 GCA_023375785.1 Penium margaritaceum
TCGGTATTATGGTATGGTCCAGTTGTCCGGCAAAACGGACGACGCCCGGGTTTTGGGCTGTCGGCCGTCTGGCAGGCCTCATCGAGAAAACCTGCCAGCCTGAAATTAGCTATTTTCTGATTGGCTGATGAACTGAGTAACAAGCTCTACAGAGCTGGGGGGGGGGCTAGACCTTGGAGGGATCCCCGATTGCTGTTCATTCTTGATTCCTAATCAGTTACTATCAGTTTTCAGCTGCGTTCAGGCGCTAACTCTGGCGCGCGCGTTTCTGAGTAACAAACCCAGAGCTTCCAGACTTAGACTCTAGAGCAGCAGACTGAGGGGGCAACTGACTTAAGCAAGTAGCGTGGAAGCCCGCACGCTGCATCAACAACGCTGCTGCCCCAACCTGCTGCATAGTTTTCCTTTTAAGGGGACAGGTGATCCCTCCTCCTCTTCTTCTCGGGTCCTGAGCCCTCTCTTGGAAGCCATTGAGGACCTGCAGAGCTAGCAAGATGAGATGTGTAATTGGAAACAAATTAGGGCATGCAGGTCCATGCAAAAACGAACATTGTTGGTTTTTCGCGCATCTCTCATTGTACTCTATTGTGTCCTCCCAGCTTGTGTACATCGGCATGCAGATGACTGACGGCGAGACTCGACGCTGCTGGAGTGTCGCATGGTGGAGCCGACGCACGCTGAGGCCCACGCACACTCGCTGAAGCCTCCTCCCTACTTCGATGCGCTCAGCTCCATGGGCAGGCCTCCGCTGTGGTCGAGCCGCCGGCAGTCTCTGCCACCTCACATGCTGCTTCCATGCACTCAGTTTTGTTTCTGGTTGTGGCATCGCGTTTGCATTGTCATGCTATGCCTAGGGTCCGTGTCTCCTGCTGTGTGGCCCTGCTTGGCGTCACTGACTGTCGTAGGCACTGCCCGGGTTCGGGCAGCCATAACTCTTTGCTGCTGTTTTCCTACCTGATTCTGACCGCACGACTGTGTTCGCAATGTTGGTATTATGGTATGGTCCAGTTTTCAGGCAAAACGGACGACGCCCGGGTTTTGGACTGTCGGGCGTCTGGCAGGGCTCACCGAGAAAACCCAGCCTGCCAAAAAATAGGTCTAGCACTATTTTCTGATTGGCTGGTAAGCTGAGTAACAAGTTCTACAGTAGTGGGGGGGAGCTAGAACATGGAGGGGTCTCCCATTGTTGCTCATTCTTGATTCCTAACCAGTTACTTTCAGTTTTCAGCTGCTTTCTAGCGCTAACTCTGGCGCGCGCGCTTCTGAGTAACAAACCCAGAGCTTCTAGACTTAGACTCTAGAGCAGCAGACTGAGGGGGCAGCTGACTTAAGCAACGAGCGTGGAAGCCCGCACCCTGCATCAACAACGCTGCTGCCCCAACCTGCTGCCTAGGTTTTCCAGCTTGGTATCAGAGCCAGAGCGTAGCAGTAGTAGCAGAAGACTGGCGAACAGGTGCCAGACAACGCCGGCGGACTCCCATACGCGCAAGTGCAGGGGAAATGCTGCCGGATTTTTTCCGGCAGCATTGACCCGCCTGGTGGTGGCGTCAGATTTTTTCCCACGGCCACTGGGCCAAGGGAAATGCTGCCAAAATTCTTCGGCAGCACTGACTCCCACACGTGACGCGAGGAGGTGAGCAGCATGCGGCGTCCAACACTTGCGGGCGACGACGCACGCTGCAACGTCACCCAAGTGCAGTGACTGGCACGTAGTAGTAGCAACCTACAGCAGCGGCAGCCACAGGCAACGGCAACGAGCAGTGGCAGCAGCAGCCAGCAGCAGCTGTGTGCAGCAGCAACACCAGGCAGAAGCAGTAGCTCGTAGTAGCTCGCAGCAACAGCACCCCACAACAGCAGCTCGCATCAGTAGTAGTAGCAGCGCGGAGCAGCAGCACGCAGCAGCAACCCGCAATGGCAGCAGGCAGCAGCCGCAGCACGCACCTGCCGTAGCAGCGTGCAGCAGCAACAGCGAGCTGCAGCAGCTGCAACAGCGAGTTGTAGCAATAGCCAGCTGTAGCAGCAGCAGCAACGAGCAACTGCTGGCAGCAGCCAGCCGCGGCTGCTACTGCTCGCAGCTCGCAATGAGCGAGCAGCAGCTCACTGCTGCCAGCGAGCAGCAGCTCATTGCTGCCAGCAAGCAGCAGCCCGCTGCTCGCAACAGACAGCGGGCTACTGCCCGCTGTGACAGGAAAAACGAAAGAAAAAAACCACGAGAAGGAGAAACAAAAAAATCCCCCACCCACGCAGCTCGCAACAGCAACCCACAGTAGTAGCGAGCAGCGACTGTAGCACGAAGTAGGTGCAGCAGCGTGCAAGCAGTAGCAGCGAGCTGCAGCAGCCACAACAGTCACAGCAACAGCAGTTGCAGCTGCAACTGCAGTAGCAGCAACAGCAGCTGCAGCAGCAGCAGTAGCAGTAGCGGCAGTAGCAACAGCAACAGTAGGAGGAGTAGCAGTAGCGGCTCCAACAAACGCCGCTGCTGACGTCAGCACCCCTCGATTGACGCCACTGCTGACGTCACTGCTGATGTCATGAACAAGAAAAAAGGAAAAGGGAGGCGGAGAAAGGGAAGGGGGAAGACCAAAAGGGGTGCGTAGAATCCCCACCGCCCCAAGCCACTGCTGATATCAGCAACACAAAGACAGAAAGAGAAAAAAAACACAAGGGACACCAAACCATGGCTGGTAGCCCAGGTGAGGAGGGGTCCTCCTCTGTTGGGGGGACCCCTACGCCCCCTTTTCTGCAGCGAATGCAACAACAGCAGCAGTAGCAGCAGCAGTAGCAGCGGCCGCCGCCGCCATCGCAGCAGCAGCAGTAGCAGAAACAACAGCAGCAGCAACACCAGCAGCAGCAGCAACAACAGCAGCAGAAGCAGCAGCAGTAGTAACACTAGCCCACTGGTGTCATTGGCAGCAACCCTGATCCCCTCGTCGCTCTTCAGCAACAGCTTGCCGCCTTGATGCAGCAGCTTGTAGCGCTGCAGCCAGTAGCCTCCCAGACTGCCACCAATGCGCCGCCGCCATTTGTCCCTCCAGGGCACGCCGGTCTAGCTGTGTCTGCAGCCACATACTACTTGGCACAGCAGCAGACTCAGCGCCAGCGGTAGACAGTGACCTCCATCAGTGGCCCCACTCTGGGCGCCGGCCGCAGGCAGGACTTTGAGATGCCGCCGCCGCCGCTTAAGGCCGGCGAGCAGTTCCGGAGCTGGGAACTCAGCTTCCGGATCTGGGTGCAAGGTGAGGGCCTGTGGGCATACTACACCCTCCCGAACAACTCCACCCAGGTCGACCAGCTGTATGACGCTGGTTGCGCCGTCCGTGCCCTTGTACTTGTCGCCCCTCCAGCTTCTCGCCTGGCCTTAGAGCCTTTCCTCGGCGACTTCACCTCTGGCGACATCCCAGACCCTGCAGCCGCATGGCACGTCCTCACCAGGTCCCATCGCATTCCAGCGACGCTGAGATCAGCCGTCTGCTCTGGGAGTTCAACTCCCTGCACATGGGGGAGACTGAGACAGTCACTCCCTACTGGCAGCGGGCGGAGGACATCCTTCGTCGTCTCGGCAAATCTGCTCCACCTCCTCTGTCCGCGCTCCTTATCGTCAAGCACGTTGCCACCAGCACGTACACGGACGTCTTTGTGCACTACCCCCAGGACGTCCTCTCCACCATGGCGGCCCAGGGCACCCTTATGCCCTTGGCATACGAGCTCTTCCTTCGCATTGAGGATGCTCGCCAGGAGTCCAAGCTCCATCGCACGGAGGCTCTTGCATCACCTGCCGTCGCCTCCTCTGCCGTCGCCACCGTGGCCGTCGCCTCCCCCGCTGCCGCTACCTCATCGTCTTCAGGGAAGAAGAAGAAGAGCCGGAGCAAGAAAGGCAAGGGTCCGCCGCAACAGCAGCAGTAGCAGCCGTCAACCGGGTCCACCGGCGGTGGCTCGGTCGTCCACAAATGTGGCCAGCCCGGGCATGGGTGGCACACGTGCCCTCTCCCGACAGACGAGGCGCGCGTCATCGCCACCATGCGTTGCCAGCGTGAGCGCTGTCTCGCCTCTGCCGCCGTCGCTATTACTGGCCCTGAGACTTCGACCTTACCCAGCAGCTTCGCCCCTCCGACAGCTCCGCCTGTCCAGCAGACACCCGTGCCGCAGCAGTACTACCCACAGTCGTCGGCGCCTCCGTTCTCGTTGCCGGCACTGTCCCTCCCTTACCGGGGCTCCAGTGCCATCACTCCGCACTCGGTCTACACTCCCGGGCCGTCCTCCCGTGAGCATCAGCTGGAGTAGTTTATTGCGCTCCAGCTCGGCCTGACGCGCCCTCCTCCCCAGGGAAGTGCGAGTTGCATCACCTGCTACTCTCCTGCCCCGCCTTGCATGACTGAGAGTGATCTGCGGTCGTGTCCTGTTTCCTCGTCTGTCGCATCGTCTCCTGAGGCCTGGATCATGGACTACGGGGAGACGCATCACATGACGGCCTCTCGTGAGGCATAGTATGCTCAGTCCTGTAGGCGATGTCTCTGGCGTCCGGACGGGCTTCGGACAGGTGTTGCCTGTCCGTGGTGTTCGCGTTGTTCGTTTTCGTGCTCCTGCCGGTGACGTCTTTCCTACTGATGTCCTCTTCGTCCCTGGTCTCGAGCTCAGGCTCTTGTCCGTCACTGCACTTGACTGCATGAGCATGGACATTGTGCACTCGGGTGGTGTTGGCACTGTGTCGCATCGTCCATCTGGTCTCGTTATCTTGCACGCCACCGCCCGTGGCAACCTGTGGCATGTGCCCCGCCTCTCCTCTTCTCCCGTCTCCTCCCCGTCGGCCGCCACACGCCATGTGTTCGTCACCAGTACGCTTTCTCCTCAGCATACCCGCCTCTTGCACCATCGCCTTTCCCACGTCCACTCTGCCGCCGTAGACAGCATGCTTTGCACCCAGCCGGCCAAAGGCCTTGACCCGGAGACTTTCCCTCTCCCGCACCCCACTGAGTGCATTGACTGGGCTCAGGGGAAGATGCACTGGTCCACGTACCCCTTGTCTTCCTCCAGTGCATCCGTGCCTCTCGACCTTGTGCATTTGGACGTGATGGGTCCTCCCCCCACCGAGTCCGTTGGCGAGCATGGACGCTATGTCCTCACCCTCACGGACGATTATTCTCGCTATCGCTGGGTCTTCTGCCTTCGGCAGAAGAGCGATGTCGCCCGAACCATCCAGGACTGGCTTGTCCTCGCGGAGCACGCGTGTGGCCGCTCCCTTTGCCGCTTTCGCTCCGATCGCGGTGGCGAGTACATTGGTGAGGCCACGACTTTTCTCATTTCCTGCGGGATCCACCATGAGACATCTGTGCCTTACACACCTGCCGAGAACGGTGTCTTCGAGCGGTGGAAGCGGACCATGGCCGATGACGTCCGCACCATGCGGGTCGAGTCCGGTCTCTCCGAGGGCTTCTACTTTGAAGCCATGGCCTACATAACCTGGGTCTGGAACCGAATTCCCCACGGTCCCCTACCCCGCCAGTCTACACCAGACTAGCATTGGTGCGGTCAGCGTGTTGACCTCCGCCCCGCTCGCGTCAGGGGTTGCGTGGCCATTGTGTGGCTGCCTGCCCCGCAGCAGGGCGGCAAGCTCGCCCCCTACGAACGTCCCTGCACCTTCCTCGGGGTCTCTTGTAAGTCCAAGGCCTGGCGCTTCTGGGATCCCTCCCGGTAATGCATCGTCGAGTCCCGGGATGCCCTCTTCTTCGAGGACCTGTATCCCCGTGATCTCATTTACTAGGGCTTGAGAGGCACACGCTCTCTCAGTCCACTCCATAGCACCTCCGGAGGATCCAGCCACCTTGCGCAAGGTACGAGCCTCTCCTGAGGCCGCACACTGGGACGCTGCCTGCACCGATAAGCTCGCTGCCATCTGACAACACCATGTGTACGACATCGTCGACCTTCCCCGAGGTCGGAAGGCCATCGGTGCCAAGTGGGTCTTTCGGCGCAAGTGGAAGCCTGACGGGTCCTTGGACAAATACAAGGCCCGCCTTACAACAAAGGGGTTTGCCCAGGTTCGTGGGGTCGACTACGACCAGATCTTTGCCCCAGTTGGCGGATTCTCCACCAGCCAGGCGCTCTTCAGCCTGGTTGCCCAGGATGGGTGGGAGTTGCATCAGATGGATGTGAGCAATGCTTTTCTCCATGGTTCACTGGAGGGTGAGGAGCTTTACATGGTGCAGCCACAAGGCTTTGACGATGGCACCGGGTGAGTGTGGCGACTGTGTAAGGCCCTCTATGGCCTGAAGCAGTCGCCTCGGTGTTGGAACCAGGAGATCAGCAGCACGCTCCTTCATGGCGGGCTCCAGCGCAGCACCGCGGACCCTGCACTGTTTGTGAGTCCGCGAGGCCAGACCTTCGCTGCTGTTCTGGTGTACGTCGACGATCTCCTCATTTCATCGTCAGACACTGCTGCCATCCAGCGTGTCAAGGACTTGCTGCACGCCGCCTACTAGATGAAGGATCTCGGGTCTGCTCGAGTCTTCCTGGGCATGGAGCTCGAGCATGATCGCTCCCATGGCGTCCTGCACATCCACCAAGCCGCCTATGTGCAGACTCTGTCCACGCGCTTTGCGGAGGACCTACCACTTGTGCCAAGTGCATCCTCACCCATGTTACTCGACGGCCAAGTGAAGCTAAAGAGTCCCGAACCAGCCATCGTGGGGGAGCCAGTTGACGTGACCACGTACATGCAAGTCATCGGGTCACTAATGTTCTCGGCGACGACGACACGCCCAGGCATCGCGTTCGCCGTCAAGTTCCTGGTCCTATTCTCTCAAGAGCTACGTCACCTCCATTATGAGGCCGCAATCCGAGTACTGCGCTATGTGGTCTCGACTCCTCGGCGAGGTCTCATGTTCCGCCCTCAGCCGTCTGTGGTCGCGGTGGGATACACTGACAGTGAATGGGCCGGTAGTCCGGACGGCAAGAGTCGCACATGCTGGATCTTTCTGATTGGCGGCACAGCTGTGTCCTGGCGGAGTGGCAAGCAGGGGTGCATTGCACGCAACACTGTTGAGGCTATGTGGCTCTTGGCTCGGACGCATGTGAGAGTGTGTGGCTGCGTTGTTTGTTGTCCGAGTTGCATCAGCCTGTCGCGTCCATCACGTTGCATTGTGACATTGAGAGTGCCATGGCCATCGCCGACAATGACGCCGTGCATCACACACGCACAAAGCACATCAACGTTGAGTATCACTATTGCTGCCGACACTGTTACACGCTGCTGGTGCTGCTGCCGCTGCTATTGCAGTGACTGCTGCTGCTGTTGTCTTTGCTGTTGCCGCCGTAGTTGCTATTGCTCCTTTTCGCGGCTCACCGCCCCAGTGGCGTTCACTTGCAGTCGTTTTGCTCTCCCTCACGCTGCTGCCGGCGTGGCACCACATGGCGCGTTCTCTTTGCGTTCCACCCACTACTATTGCTTCTGCTGCTCACACGCCCCCCAGTGCTCTGATGCCAAATTGGAAAAAAAACTAGGGCATGCAGGCCCATGCAAAAGCAAACATGAGATCTATGTGTGAGTGCGATGCAAGACGGCAAGAATTTGGCTAAGTCTGGAACACTGAATATAAAGAACAAGGAGAGTTTACAAATGAGCCCCTGGCGGGTTTATATAGGGGCGCCAGCAGCTAACCGCACCAGGCCCCGTCACCCCTGCTGAACCCAAATGAGTCAACAGGGAGAACACATTGCATACACCATGAGAGCAACAAAGGTCGTCTCCTCGAGGCACCGGAAGAGCTCTCCGAGTGCCTGGGTCTCGACCACCGAGAGAATATGAGCAGTGCCAAAAATCTGGGAATCAACGTCCAGACATCACAGACGGCTTTCCGAACATCGGAAGCCCCAGAACAGCCATCGGGTCTCCTCGTCGCATTGGTATAGTCAACCGGGTGTGCAGGTCTCGACACACCGAGAAAACTCTCTGACCTCCTGACAAGTCCACATGGCTGCCGGAACGCATCCACCGCATCTCGCCGGTGCTGTTGTAGGTGTTGGAGAAGTCTCGGTGCACTTCAAAAGCCCGTCGTGTCGTCACGCCCTCCTCTGCCATATACCTCGAATGTGGGTATATCGGTAAACTAGCAGTGTCGGTCGTGACGGGTGTAAGCCACACAAACCAACATGTGTCGCCTCCCACACGAGCAGACTGATGCCATCCGCACCTTGACTGAGCTTCTGCGTGCCTAGTCCACGGTCCCACGGCAGGTTGCAGAGGGAGCTGCTGGCGTCACGGTCTCTACAGAACAGTCGGCTGAGGCACCCGTGACAGGAGCTAGACCTGACCCACCACCTCCTGAAGTCCGGGATGATGATCCATTCATGCCAGGCATGACAGGCGACTCCCCGGATCATGAGATTCGAGTTCTTCATGAGCGCCTCCATCAGTTGTAGACGAGCACCATATCTCCTCGGTTTCCTCCGATATGATCGTCACCCGAATATCCTGGTGACTATCCCCTTTTAGGAGTCTTCCCCGTCCCTCGTCCTCCTCGGCATGCGGTTGCTCTCCCTACGGAGCAGCAACCCAAGCACTTTGAGACACCACCTCCACGGTACATCAATGAGGACCGCTTTGACTGCTTGGAGATCCTCTTTCACGTTTGGGCTACTTGAGAGGGAATGTGGCCCTACTACCACAACCCGTATCAGCCTACAGACCCAGCACAGGTGCTGAAAGCAGCCAGGGAGATGCGCGGACTCCTCTATGCCATGCTACGTGAGAACGTTGTTGATTTCCACCCCTTCCTTGGCGAGGCCGGCACAGGCACCGGGGTCGATCCACGTGGAGGTTGGGATCTGGCCTTATCCCTGTTGGCCGCAGAGACGCACACCACTCATGCAGCCCACATTCGTGTCTTCCACTCTCTCCGTCAGGGGCGTACAGAGCCTGTAACCGATTACTGGCGACGCGCCATGAGCATCTAAACACGCCTTGGGAGCTCCGGAGGCACACAGCTGTGGGCGCTCCGTACGATGATGCTCGGAGTTCGCCTTCAGTACACTGATATCTTCACACGGTATAGCGATGCTGTCCTCAAGCCCTTTTCAGCCACTCTGCAGCTTCTCCCCTGGGCGTATCAGCTCTTCCTCCGGGTGACTTCAGCTCGTGAGGCAGCCATGGCCCATCAGGAGACTTCTCTTGTTGCATCAATTGTCGCATCACCACCATCTTCCATCTTGCAGTCTCCTTCTTCATCCTCCATCATGTCCTCATCTTCCTCCTCCTCTTCGGCCCCGTCCACACCCACTCAGACACAGGGTGTTGTAGTAGTAACTCAGGGGAAGAAGAAGGGGAAGCGTGGATCAGGTCAACAGCAGTCACAACAACAGTCGTCCTCCAGTGGTAGCAGTGGAGGTTCTGTTCAGTGCTACAACTGTGTAGGCGCCCATCGCTACACCGAGTGCCAGCAGCCGCTCGATTGGGCGCGGATTACTCGAGGGCTCCAGGCTGCACACGCCCTCCGTTCCACGTCCATCACGTCATCCTCACCATCATCCGGACGTGTCGCGGCTACGACTACAGCTGTTCTCGCTTCCTCACTGGCGAGTCGCAGTGATCCGGACCCACGCGACCGCACCATGGCTGAGCTCCGACACCTTCTGGCGCTCCGCTTTCAGGGAGGTACGAGTGTGTTGTCATCGTCGGGTGGTCTACAGACTGTCTGTTCATCCGTTCCTGTGGGTCGTGACGACCCGTGTGGGGGAGCACAATCAGCATGTGATGATGATGGGCCTGACTGCATCGATTGGGTTCATGAGTCTCATCTTTGTGCCCTGCGTCGTTCCTCCCCACTAACGGCTAAGAGTCCCTCTGATGCCAAGTGTTCCATTGCCCGTTGTACAGTGACTTCCACCAGTCGTGACTCCGGTGGCACTTGGATCGTCGGTTCTGGTGCCACTCATCACATGACGTGTTGTCGTAGTGATTTTGTTGTTCTCAGTCCTGTCACGTCTGTCCGTTTTGTCCGTACAGGCTCTGGTCAGTCCTTGCCAGTCCATGGTGTTGGGGTTGTATGTTTCGACAGTCTGTCTGGCCCCTTGTACCTTTGTGACATTTTTTTTGTGCCTCATCTTGAGCTCAACCTGCTTTTTGTGCGTGCTTGCACACTGATTGGTCTCTTTGTGGAGCATACCCCAGACTCAACGACTCTGACTGCTACTGACTCTCGCAGCGTTGCCCTTCGTCCCTTCATCTTAGGTGATCTGTATCGCGTCAAAAGAGCGGTGCCGCCCTTGCGGTTGGATTCTGGCTAGTGATGGTTGAGCGTCAGTCACGTCACACGCTATATACTTTCTGCTCGGATTGCGGCGGTGAGTTCCTTGGCGAGATGGACGGTTTCTTTGCTGAGCACGAGATTTTTCACCAGGTCTCCGATCTTACTACCCCTCAGCAGAACGGTGTTTCCGAGCGCTGGAACCGCACCATGGAGCATGCGGTTCGCGCTATGCGGTTTGAGTGCGGTTTCTCTGAGTCCTTTGTCTTTGAGGGTTTTGCCTATATGACTTGGGTCTGGAACCGCCTCCCGCACGGTCCGCTTCCGGACCATATTACACCGTATGAGCTCTGATTTGGGCACTGTGTTGACCTTCGTCTCGCTTGCGTCTGGGGAACCCTGGCCTCTGTGTGGTACACCGAGGAGCAACAGGGGTCCAAGGTCTCACCTCGGGGCCGCCCGTGTGCCTTCATAGGCATTTCCCCGCGGTCGAAGGCCTGGCGCTTCTGGGACCCTACTCGTCGTCGCGTCATTGAGTCACACGACGCGCTCTTTTGGGAGTCTCTCACCTATCGTGACCTGACTTTGATCACGGCACTTTCCGCCACACATGTTCCTACCTGTGAGGGTTCTCGGCGGATGGGGGAGACTTCTACGCCAGCAGGCACCTCTCACCAGGCTGATGTGTCCGTTCGAGCCCCCTTCACATCTCGATCTCCAGCCCTTGATGACCCAGCGATCATCGCCGTCGGTCCAGAGACCTCGCCCGTACAACCTGTTTCACGCCCCACAGGTGCCCCTGCTTCTGTTCTCGCGCCTACTTTTGCGCCAATACCTGCGTCTGCTGGCACTCCTGTTTCTGTGTCTGGTCCAGTCTCGCCTACTCCTGTATCTGCTCGTGCTGGCACTCCTGCCTCTGTGTCAGGTCTAGTCTTGCCTGTTCCTGCTATCACACCAAGCCCTGTGTCCCCCACACATGCATCTCCTTGCACGACATCACCTGCCTTGCCTCAGTCCCAACTAGCTGTGGTCGTGCCTGTCCCTGAGCATGAGGTGCGCCCCTCGAGCTCCAGTTACTCCCGTGAGCCCGGTGGCCGTCTTTGACCACTGGATTCCGGAGCTGAGCGAGCGTCGGGCCCCGCACCCAGGCGCCCCTCTTGCAACATCGCAAGTGGTGACCCCGGCACAAAGGCCCTAGGCCTAAGTACTCGCAGTGAGCTCACAGAGGTACATCCAGCGTGCGCTGTAGGGCACGATCTCGTCACTCGCGAGTTCCATATTGCTTGTGATGCAGCAGCTGATCTTGTGGTTGTCAGGCCTAGCACCGAAGTGTGCGCCCTTGCCATGCAGAGCTCTCCCTCTATGGCGCCCGACCTGGGCACCTTGAGGGAAGTTCTCTCACCACAGGATGCTGACTCTTGGCGCACTGCCTGCAAGGATGAGCTTCGCGCTAAACGAGAGCATAGATTCTACGAGTTTGTCAACCTTCCGCCTGGTAGGAAGGCTATTCAAGTCAAGTGGATCTTTCGCAAGGAAGTGAATCCAGATGGCTCAGTGGAACGCTACAAGGCCCGCTTCGTCGTCAAGGGGTGCTCTCAGATTGAGGGCGTAGATTACACTGACACTTTTGCCCCTTTCGGCCGCATGACCTAAGCTGGAGCTCTGTTCCGTGTAGTGGCTCAGCATGACTAGGAACTGCACCAGATGGATGTGAACAATGTGTTCCTCCATGGCTCTCTGATGAGGAGATTTACGTGGCTCAGCCACCACGCTTTGGGGATGGTGACAAGGTCTGGCGCTTGCGCAAGTCCTTGTACCGCCTCAAGCAGTCTCCGCGGTAATGGAACCGGGAGATCACCGGCACTTTGACTCGTGTAGGATATGTACAGAGCGAGGCAGATCCCTCTCTCTTCATCCTACCGACACCCGAGCGGTTCACCGCCATCCTGGTCTATGTCGATGACCTTCTGATCGCGTCTCCATCCCTGGAGGCCGTGAATGAGGCCAAGGCTGTCATCCAGGCTGTCACAAGATGAAGGACCTTGGTCCTGCATCGGTGTTTCTTGGTATGGAGATCGTGCGAGACCGCAGGCGTCGGACACTATTGCTGCATCAGGCCCGATACGCAAGAGTCGTGGGGGAGCATTTCAGCGATCTCCTTGGTGCACTGCCCACCGCTTCCACACCTCTTATGCGTGATGGACAGGATGCCCTGAAGGTGGATGATCCCACACAGCTGGGGGGGATAGTGGACGTGACCTTGTACCTTCGTCTCATCGGATCTCTAATGTACCTGGCCACTACCACACGTCCTGACATCGCTTTTGCTGTCAACCTCCTTGCTCATTTCTCGCAGGCTCCATGTGCCAGAGCCCTTCACGCGGCTGTGCGAGCAGTGCGATACTTGGTCTCCACACCGTACCGCGGACTCTGCTTTCATCGGCAGTGTTCGATGGTCCTTGATGGCCACACTGACAACGACTGGGCTTGGAGCTCAGATGGACGTAGCCGTACTGGCTACGTATCCCTGCTCGGTGGTACCGCTCTGTCTTGGCATAGCGGGAAGCAAAGCTGCATTGCACGTAGCTCGCCGGAGGCAGAGTATGTTGCTGTGGGTGCAAGGGCTGCTGAGGCAGTATAGCTGCAACGCCTGTTTCTTGAGCTTGGTCAATCAGTACCCGCCATTGTTCTTTGTTGCGACAACCAGAGTGCTCTCGCCATTGCGGAGAACTCCGGTGTCTTTCATGCTCGCACGAAGCACATTGCGATTGAGCATCACTTTGTGCGTGATCTGGTGGAGAGACACGTGATCTCCGTCATGTGGGTTGGCAATGACATGCAACGTGCTGATTTCTTGATGAAGGCACTTGCTCGCGGAAAGTTCTTGGTGGCCATTTGTTCTGTTGGGCTTCACCCCATGCATGAGAGTGGTTGAGTGTGGGATGTGTGTCCGTGTCCCATCGGTTTTATACACACTATTGTACTTGTCCCACTGCTGCACGTGTATGGACATGCGTACCATCGGGTCATGGGGGAGTGTTGTGATTTGTGACGTTCTTGTACAGTCTATTGTGACCACTCGGCCGTGTCCATACTCATGTAGATCCCTGAGGCGGGCCCTGGTCACACCGGTGCGACGACTGGTTGCGGACTACCAGCTTGGAGCTAGCCGACTACCGTTCCAGAGCCCCGGATACTGCCGGGACTTCCTGTTGTTTTTTCTGCGGGTTGCAGGAGGTTCTCGGCGGACTGGCCATGAGCCCGATTTGTATGTTTTTGCATTGCGTGTCCACCGTCTGATGATGGATGCATGCATGTGACCAGTCGTAGCGTCCGTCTTGTGATCTTGTACGTCTAGGTTCAGACGGCGTAGCATTCTGACATGTGTGCACAGAGTTATGGCGAAAACAGTGGTTTTGGGCCGTATTTAGGACAGCTCTTGGAGCGCCGCGTGAGACACCCGCTGTGTGCCGCGGCAGGTATTTATGCCATGGACCTGTCATTTGTCATTTCTCTCCTTAAATGCTATTGAAGCATTCAGACACTTTGCCTTGTGTCCCTTAGCCAAACTCTTGCCGTTGCGTGCACGACTTATGACTGTCGTCACCGTCTGATCAGGCACTGACGCCTGGTCAACGGGAGTGTTACTTAAAATCTTCCTTGCATCTTCTCAGCGGTGCACGCTGGGAATCTGGCGAGCCCCGCTACCGCAGGGCCCGGCAGATGTCCGGGCAAGAAAAAAAATAATACCCGAATCCCCGAGTGTAACTAGGGGGTTTGTCTGTTATTGGGTGCGGTTTGCAAGATGCGGCGCACGTGTGATAGGAGAAAGGGAATCTGCTGGACCCCGCTATCACGGGGCCCGGCAGATGCCCGGGCAAGAAAAACATAAAACCCAAACCCCCTAGTGTAACTAGGGGGTTTGTATGTTATTTGGGGGGGTTTGCGAGATGCGGCGCACGTGTGATAAATGAAAGGGAATGTGCTGGGCTCCGCTACCGCGGGGCCTGGCAAATGCCGGGGCAAGTAAAAAAACAAAACCCGAACCCCTGAGTGTCACTAGGGGGTTTGTCGGATATTGGGGGGGGGGATGCGATATGCGTGTTACCCTGTCTCGCGTTTTGGAGTTCGTAGTTGCGAACTCCAAAACTCACATCATGGTAACTTCTGACATCGGCTCGGCCAGTGTCAGAAGTCGCCGATTTTGCTCTCGAGGTCGGCAGTCGCCAACCTCGAGAGCGAACTCGAATTCCGTTTTCGGACGGACATTCGCAAACATGGGCACCGCTGTCATGTCGTTTTTGACTATGGGCAGCGCGTATAAATCGACAGAAACCATGGACAGCGAATTATTTTGGACCGGACAAAAATCCACGACGGTCTTTTATGGGAAGATCGTACACCAGACCAGACATGGCTCTCGCGGTTGTCTCAGTCTGGCAGACGTCACTGGTTTGGAACAGGCTGAAGTAATTGGGCCACACCCCATCTATGTCAGTCTATGATATTGTGTACGTAGTGTGACCTCTCGGCTCATGTCCTTTTCCGTGCAAACTCCGGATGAGGCGGGGGTTTTACGAAAGACTAGGGGAGCATACGCGAGTCCGCTTAGCAGCCATCGGGTACACTCCCGCCGTCACCATGCGTGGTGGCTTGGTGACCTAGTTTTGTCTTCCCTGTGAACTGCTGGTAGTTTGATCTGGCATAGTTTAGACTTGAACTTTAGTTTTGGGCCTTGTGGACTTGTGGGGCTCAATAGGGGTTCTCCCCTTGTAGTTCGAGTTGGCACTGTTGTTGTGTGTGTCGTACACGGCTTACGGTGACCCCACGGCTCATGTCCATTCACATGCAGATCCCTGACATGGCTACCATGGCAGAAGACCGGCGGCCAGACGGGTGCCCAGAAAACTTTCTTCTTGTCTAGATTTGTGCTGTGGGATAGCACATAGACTTGTAGCCTATCAGGGCATAGCTCTCGTCGATGCGGCTGTTCTAGTTTAGACGGCTCGTTGTTCTGATGTGTCTGTAGAGAGTTATGCCCAAAACTGTGGCTTGGCCACTGTTTTGTCCCGCTAGAAAATGAGCGCCCTTGTGCCCCGCGTGTGTGTGCACCCACTAGGTCAGAGACACTTTTTAGGTTGTCTAGACCTCACTTGTTAACTCTCTCTGCACATTGCTTGCAGCCAGACACGTTGATGCATCGTGCTAGCCGGACCCTTGCAGTTGATTTCTGCTCTATTGCCTAGCACGTGCTTGCATGCATTCTATCATGGTATCAGAGCGATGAGCCAGTGCTCGCATAGTTGCATATCAGAGGTGCAGAAACCGCAGTAGCAGTGAGCGACCGTAGCCATTGCCTTGAGTAGCAGCAGCAGCAATGCCCAATGTCCCGGCGAGAGGTCCTGGGAGGAACCACCACAACTCCGGCCGTTTTCTTAAAAACTCCGCGACAGTTCCGTGGCCGTTTCGCGACAGAAGAAGCCGCTCCACGGAAAAACCACGGTGTTCCACGGTGACGGTGCCGCAGCAGATCCACCGTGTTCCGCAGATCCGCGGCGTTTTGCCGCGGCAGCTTCGCGGCAGTTTTGGAACACGCCGTCGATGCTCCATGGTGCTCCGCGGTCGGGAGTCCGCGGCAGTCCCGCGGTTGCCAGTCGCAACAGCTCCGCGGTGGTTGCGGAACGCACTGACAGAGGCGCCTCGGCAGGTCGCTGCACCCCGCCGTGTTCCGCATTGGCGCGACCTCGGTGGCTGCTCCGCAACAGAATGCGCCAACAGCGCCGCCGATCTACCGCGGTTGCACGCGCCGTTCCGAAGTGCATCACCCCGCTGTAACAGTGCCGCGGCAGATCCGCGGTGTCCCGCGGAGCCGCGGCGTTCCGCCGCGACAGCTCCGCGGCGAATCTGGAACACGCCGTCGGTACGCCACGGTACTCCGCGGTCGCGAGTCCGCGGCACATCCACGGCAGTTCCGTAGTCGCCAGCCGCAGCAACTCCGCGGTTTTAGCAGGAGGGCCGGTTCGGCCCTCCCTCCTCGCTGAAGCAAGGGGTGGTTGTGCACCACCCCTCACGTCAGCAAGGGCTGGCCGGCGGCCAGCATTTCGCTGGCCGCCGGCCAGCTCGCTGCCGGCCAGCTGGACGGCCGGCGGCCGGCCAGCCGCCAGCCGCCAGCCGCCAATCGCTGCCTCAACTCGATCAGCGGCTGAGGGGCCACGAGGGCCTCGAGGGCGAGGCCTAGTGGCCTCGTTCCCTCGCCCCCCTTGCCCTCCTTGCAAACAGGCAAGCGAGGAGAGGGTTAGGGGGAGCGAGGGTGAGGACGAGATAGCTGGCGCGAAAATGCCAGCGTGCCTCGCACGTGACGATTTCGTGCTAGAACGGCAAAACGTAAAAGGAAGTTCATTTGCGATGAACTTTGACATAAAGTAAATGAAATAACTCGTGTGAACACACGAGTTCAAGGTAAAAATCCCCGGTTTGGGTCCCAAAACCAGGGGTAAGGTTAAAAACGGAAATGGGCCTCCGGAGACTCGAAACATTCAAGTCTCCCTGCTTTGAGTCGTTGATGACGATTGCCCCTCAGTCCTGCGAAGGGGGTAAACCCCTGACGCGGACTGAGAACGCCATTCTGCAAACTCCAACGAGGACTTCAGAGCAGGAGCTGGGGACTCGATCCATTACAGTGGTTCTCAGCGCCAAAACACCCCCGCGACCAAGAGTTCGACAGAAACGGCGGCTACGACATAGATAGAACGTTGTTGGCAGCTGCAAGCAGCAGGAGAAACGCCATAAGGGACTACGGCAACTACGCTTCACCGTTTGAAGCGGTGTAAAGTGTGTTAGGAAGATAAAGAAGACCTTTTTATTGGGGGGTTTTTTCTCCATAGTGTCTCTTCACCTCCAGAGGACCTAAGGGATTTTTGTGGGACGGGGTGGGAAGTGCCCACCCCCAAACCACAGAGTTTTTCCCCTCTTCTCGAGGTTGCCTCCTTCCCTCCTTCAACCAAAAATTGGGACAGCGCTTCTTCCCAAGACCAGGGGCTCTCACAGCTTGAGGAAGCCCTAGAAAGAGGGAGGATGACACCTTGAGGACTTTTGGCGGCTTCCCCAACGCCACCGGCTCAAGGAGGACGCCGCCAAGGGACGCGAGATGCCAAAAGAAGACTCAAGATGAGGCCAAGGAAGAAAAGAAGACAGGAAGAAGATAATAAGTTCGGAAAAATATTGGAGGAGTTGCTAGGAATTGTGTAATTCCTCTCTCATTCTTTGCCCTAGCTTTGTGAGCGGTACTCACACTTCTTGTCAATTCATTGTATTGTAATTTTCTGTTTTCCTAGAATCTAGTCGCTACCAATCGCCATGAGTCACGGCTTAGGAAGACAAGTTTCAAAACCCATGACCTTGTGCCAACGTGGCGGCTTAGGAAAATAGAAAATGAGTTTATAATTGCCTCACCGATCGTGAGAACAACATCTTAGGAGGCGATTCCTCCTCGTTGTGGGGTGATCTTCACAATGACCTTCATGTGCTAGTTGCACGGGCGACGAGATGGCAAGTGCCGGACCGTCCAAGACCAACAAGGGCAAGGTGGTGACGGCCTCACCACGAGCTCTTGGCAGAATCCAAAATTTGGGAGCAGCCGTCGCGAGCACGGTTGCCAACCCAAATGCAACCGTACCTCCAAAGGCAATCGTACCGCCAAAGGCAACCAACGCCAACCTCGGCGACACCGAGAAGCGTGCGGAGGCCAAAAAAGTGCTCGACGAGCACATCGGCGTGCACGTGGCCGTCCCCCACACGATGGACGACGCGATGGAGGAGGATCCACCGGAGGAGGACCCCGACAAAGAGCACGATGCCGACGATGGCGAAGGCGACGAGGATCACAACCATCGCCATCGTTGTGCGGCAAACTTGAGCCGATTGCTCGAGAAGGGCAAGGCGCCTGCCGCATCGCGTGAAGCTGCCGACGGCAGCGAGACTGCCGAGAGCGGTAAGGGCACTAAAAGCAACCACATGGGGAGTTCCCGTGAGAAGGAGCCGGACGACGTCGCCGTGAAGGCAATTCACGATGACCGTCGTAGGCTCGTGGAGTTTGCTGTTGAGGTGGAAAGCCGACTCAAGATCACCACCGACGGTGGAGATACGGCACCACTTGGAGGAATGGGGGCGGACCCCTCTTCCTACGATGTGGCCTCAATGGGGCAAAGCAGCACCCACTCGAGCATCGTCGCTGACGACGGTCTCCTCCTAAAGGTGGAACTCCTTGGAGGCATGTACGCAAACCGTACCCTCCTGTAGTGGGTAAGGGTGCACGGACAATGCGAGGCTCCGGAGGCTATCGCCGATGCTCTGACAACATCAGACCTCAAGTTCGCATTCGCCAACTTGCTGGCCCACGTCGGGCAGAGCATCATGGACCTCGACCGTGATCGCGAGCTGTAGCGCTTGGCTGCCAATGAGGCAAGCCGCTGATACAACGACCTTGACAAGGCGTTACAGAGCGTGACCCAGGTATGGATGCAGTAGCAAGCGTAGTGTGCCACAGCTACGGATGCCACTGTCGGTGGCAGCGACGACTTTCCTACCTCGACGACTTCGGGGTCGGTCATGAACACGTCCTTCCTCCACACTATGGAGATCTTCCGGAAGGGCATGAAGCTGACTTACTGGCTGAATCGCATGGAGCACATTTTACGTGTCCACAAGGCTCCACTTAGCCAGTGGGGCGACCTTGCTACGACACGGCTTGAAGACAAACTCTTCAAGTATGTGGTCAAGGAGTGGACTACGTAGCAGCTGCACCTCGAGTGGCAACCCAAGCCGTGGGAGGCCTTCTGTGCAATCATGCACAAGAAGTGCACCCAACGTGAGGAGGCGCAATGCGTCTTCCACAAGATCAAGGACTTAAGGCAGCTGGGCAACTTGCTCGAGTCCTACTTGAGCGAGTTCACCGCATTTGTGGAGGAAGCAGGAAGCTTCACCGAGGGCAATGGGACTCAAACCTTCAAGTACCCAGAGTGCATGCTGCTGGAGTACTTGCGTGATGGTCTTTCCAGCGAGAAGTTGAAGGACAAAACCACCACAACAGCCACTAGCCAAGCTTGGACAAGCTGGAGGACGTTGCGCGACTACATGAGTGAAGTGTATTTGGCGAACCCGAAGCACTACTCTGATGCACGGCCAAACACGTGTGCACAGCAAGGCCGCGACATGCGCATGGACGCTGCAGGGGGCTTGTGGGTCAGCTGGACAGCGAGGCAGGGTCAAGGGCAAGCAGCCCCCAAACCCCCCAGCTAAGAAGACTGGTGGACACAAGGGCCCAAACAACAAGCGCAGCCGCAAGAATGACGAGCTGCAGGCGGCGCGTGAGCATCGCAACACAGCCTTCCGCGAAGGGAGGCTGCGTTACGAGGGCTCTGCCACAATTGCACGCAGCCGGGTCACTTTAGGGCTCAGTGCCCTGAGGCTGCTGGTGGTAGACAAGAGGTTGCGGCATTAGCTACAACAGCAGCACCTTGTGGGAATGGTGCGGCAGGAGGCCGCGGACACGGCCATGGACAGGGTCGTGGTCGCGGCAATGGGCCCGGCCGTGGTAACGGACAAGGCCGTGGGGCGGGTTTCCCCCACCCCTGAGTGACGTTAGTGGGGACCACTCAGGGGTAAAACAGGATCACGAGTGTGGGTTCATGTTTTCAGATGAGGATGTTAAACAATTTGAGTTTTTGACGAGCTCAATTTTTTCTTTTGTTTTCTGTCCTCTTGTTGAACCGCATTCTACACTTGCTAACTGACATTGCCCACTAAACCTTGCATCTCCGGAAGAGATGCATGATCATACATGCTTAGTGGTGGTGACACCAACCGCCGTGCAAGAGTTGGGCAACACAGTGATTGAAGAAAATGCCCTCAAAGCAATGAGTTCAATCACGTTCACGGTCCCTTTAGTCGACGATTTCGACCCAGGAAAATTGAAAGTCTGGAAGGTGCTAGACAAATTCACACGTGCCCACAAGTTGTGGCCTCGAGTCGGTGAATCATGGGAGTTGCGACGTCCGTCGTACAGATTCCTTGTTTATCACAAATTCGGCTTGCCGTCATTGAGCCTGTTCACTCAAAAGAGTAGAGGCAACATGACGATGCAGTTCAAAGGACACCTAGCAGGTGCTCCCGTGAACGTACTTGCAAACACTAGAGGAGACGACTCTTTTGTTAGCCTTGGCTTTACCCGACAGGTTGGCCCGAAGTACGAGCCATCGAATGGCGCAGTCGTTGTCGGTGACAAATGTACGATACCCGTGATCGGTGCTTGTAGAGCAAAAAATTGTATTCAAGGGTACACACAGAGTGTCACGTTGAAGGTACTCAACCTTCTTGACGCGTTTGATGTGGTGCTAGGCGATCCCTGGCTCCGTGAGAACAAGGCTCTAATGTGCTTTGAATCAAAGCGTTTGATCCTCCAAAAAGGACAGCGCCGCTTTACGTTGATTCCGAGTATGGAACTATCACCGACCCGACTCAAAGTCTATGCCAGCTTGTCTGCAATGCAGGTCAAGAGACATATTCGACAAGGTTGTTGATACTTCTTGGCGCAGCTACAGAAAATGGAGGACGACGTGAAGGAAGACATGCCACAAGAGATCAAATCTCTATTGGCAAAGATCTCGGATGTATTCCAAGACCCACCGGCTGGGCTTCCACCAGAAAGACACATGGGCCACACGACTCTGCTCCAATCGGAGGCGACTCCTCCGTTCAGACCCATGTATTGCCTTAGTCCAGCAGAAAGGCGAGAGGCAAAAGGCCAAATCAAAGAGTATCTTGCAAAAGGGTGGTTCGAGATCTGTAGCTTACCGTACGGTGCGCCGATCCTTTTTGTGAACAAAAAGGACGGTAGTTTATGCATGTGCGTGGATCACCGAGTGTTGAACAAGCTGGCGGTGAAAAATCGATTTCCCTTACCGCGGATTGAGGACCTTTTTGACCAACTCCAAGGCGCCAAAGTATTTTCGTCCTTGGATTTGTCCCAAGGGTACCATCAAATCCGCATCACGGAAGATGATGTGCCCAAAACCGCATTTCGAACGCACATGGGACACTATCAGTTCCGAGTGTTATGCTTCGGGCTTACAAATGCCTTGGCAACCTTCCAAGGAGAAATGAACCGAACGTTCGCCAAGCAACTCGGACAGTTCGTCTTGGTTTACCCTGGAAGACATCCTGGTTTCCTCCAAATCAATGGAAGACCACATAGAACATGTGCGCGAAGTTCTCGCAATCCTTCAGGAAGAGAAGTTATATGCGAAAGTGAGCAAGTGCAAGTTTGCTCAAGATGAGCTCAAATACCTTGGACACATCGTCGGCAAGGACGACATTCATGTCGACCCACGAAAGGTCCAAACCGTTGTGAACTGGCCACGCCCCGAAAATGTTGGGCACATTCGGTCTTTCCTCGGCCTTGCAAACTACTTTTGACCGTTTATGCAAGGGTATTTGACCCTGGTCGCACCACTCATCAGGCTCACGCGAACCGACGTGCGTTGGGAATGGACATCTGATTGCGAGAATGTTTTTCTCAAAGTCAAAGAGCTTCTATCCACAGCGCCCGTCCTAGCTCTTCCGGATCCATCGCAACCGTGGGAGGTGCAATGTGATGCTTCGGTAGTAGGACTCAGAGCATTCCTCATGCAGAATGGTCACCCAGTTGTGTATGAGTGTCGGAAGCTCATCTCCGCAGAAACGCGGTGCACAACTAGAGATCAAGGGCTCCTTGCGGTAGTACGCGCCTTCAAGATGTGGCGTTGCTACCTCGAGGGTGTTGAAGGGGGTGTGACGGTCGTGACCGACCATAATCCATTGGTATTTTTCTAAACGCAACCGAACCTGTCAAGACGACAGGTGCGTTGGAGCGAACACCGGAGCCAATTCTCGTTCACGTGGGAATATCAGCCAGGACGCATCAATGTGGCAGATCCACTAAGCCGATAGCCTGTGGAAGTTAAAGCAACTACCGAGGTCGGTGGGTGTTTTATGACCATTGCAACAGCAACAGCACAATCACCAGATCCCCCGGCACCTGTGTGGTAACCACCACGAGAGATTATCCATTACAACGGTTCTGTAAACAAGATCCGGATGTGATACTGTGTAGTTTCTTGGTATCAAGACTGTCAAAATCTGGACAAGTACGGCTTGGTGGAGGTCGTAGGAATCTTCTGGCACGGAGAATAAGTTATTGTGGCAAACTCGAGAGACCTTCAAGCAAAGGTTATCTCCCAGTTCCATGACCCGCCGGTCGTAGGTCATGTGGGACCCTGAAAGACCGGACAGGCACTCTCGGACCACTATTGGTGGCCAAGATGGATCGCCGATGTCCGTAAGTATTGCATGACATGCGACCCATGTCTTTGGAATAAGGCTAGTAACAAGAAACCTGCTGGACTCCTCCAACAGCTTCCAATTCCTGGGAATCCATAGGAGTGCGTCAGCATGGATTTCCTCACTGTTCTTTCGGACATGGCCCGTGGCAATACTAGTGGTTGTGGATCTTTTGACGAAGATGGCACGTTTCATTCCTACAACCACTGATGTGATCGCAGAGGAAACCGCTCATCTCTTCTTTGAGGGTGTCGTAAAGTACCACGGCTTGCAGTTGCGCATTATCTCCGATTGAGATCAGAATTTTGCTAGTAAGTTTCGGCAAAAGATGCACAAGTACTTTGGCAGTGAGTCGCAAATGTCGACAGCATTTCACCCTCAAACTGACGGACAAACAAAGCGCATGAATCGCACTCTAGAGCAGATGCTCCGCATGTGCGTGAACCCTGTCATGCATGATTGGGACGAATTCCTAGCATCAATAGAGTTTACGGTGAATAACTCGGTGAACGATTCCACACAGTTCACACCGTTCGTGTTGAACATTGGTCGGCGTCCAGTGGTACCCTCTTCATTGGTGAAGAGTGGGGGTACAGGAGGGCAGGTTCCTTCCGCTCAAGCCTTTGCCGAGTGCATGGACTCCTTGTTAGAGGAGGCAAAGGGTCACCTTCAAGCAGCTCGGCAGCAACAGAAGGCATATGCCGACAAAGGTCATCGGGACGTCTCGTTTGACATCGATGACAAAGTGCTGCTTAGCACTAAAAACCTTCGGATGAAGTCGCCAGGGGCAAGAACACTTCTACGGAAGTGGATTGGGCCGTTTCCCATTGTGGCACGCATCGGGCCAGTGGCATACTGATTGCAACTTCCGCCGAGTATGAAGATACATAATGTATTTCATGTGAGCCTGCTGGCTCCATACATAGCCGACGGACCGTTCAGCCACTGCCAGCAGTCCTTGCTGCCGACGGCCAATATGAGGTCCTTCGCCTACTCCAGCACTGAGAGCGTACTCTTCGATCGCGCGTTATTTGGGAGTACCTCGTTCATTGGGCCGGTTGTGGACCTGAATATCAATCATGGGAGCCCGAATCTTGGTTGCCCACAGCGGTGGTCAACACGTGCTAGAGCGAGCTTGCAGCTTGCATAGATCGACGCGTGGTAGGAGGTACCACCTGAACGCGGCAAAAGTGAACAACTTTCCCACGGGGCAACATTCATGGACAGCGACCATCGGAGATTGGGGACGCCCAACATGGTTGTCGCGCGGACGCTCCAGCCTAAAGGGGGGAGGCCACTAGCCGTGCTTACCTACAAGTTGCATCTTAGTTTCAAGTACCATGCACGTGTTCATGTTTAGCAGGTGATTGAAATCATTAATCTTCTTTCACAATGTTGATGACTCACTAACTGACAATCTTGTTTGTTGTTCATGAACCGAGACGGTTTATTATAAGTGGGCAGGAATGTAGCGGGAGGGCCGGTTCGGCCCTCCCTCCTCGCTGAAGCGAGGGGTGGTTGCGCACCACCCCTCGAGTCAGCGAGGGCTGGCCGACGGCCAGCATTTTGCTGGCCGCCGGCCAACTCGCTACCGGCCGGCTGGACGGCCGGCGGCCGGCCAAGCAACCGGCAGGCCACCGGCCGGCCAGCCGCCAGCCGCCAGCCGCCGATCGCGGCCTCAGCTCGATCGGCGGCTGAGGGGCCACGAGGGCCTTGAGGGCAAGGCCTCGTGGCCTCGTGCCCTCGCCCTCTTGCCCTCCTTGCAAACAAGCAAGCAAGGACGAGGGATAGGGGGAGCGAAGGTGAGGACGAGAGAGCTGGCGCGAAATCACCAGTGTGCCTCAAACGCGACGATTTTGTGCCAGAATGGTAAAACGCAAATCAAAGTTTTTTTGCGACAAACTTTGACATAAAACAAACAAAAAAACTCATGCAAACACTCGAGTTCGAGGTAAAAACCCCCGGTTTGGGTCCCAAAACGAGGGGTAAGGTTAAAAACGGAAATGGGCCTCCAAGAAGTATTCGAGTCTCCCTGCTCTGGTTCGTTGATGACGATTGCCCCTTAGTCCTGCTAAGGGGGTAAACCCCTGACGCGGAAAGAGAACGCCATTTTGCGAACTCCGACGATGACTTCAGAGCAGGAGCTGGAGACTCGACCCGTTACAGCAGTGGTTGCGGAACACACTCACGGAGGTGCCCCGGCAGTTCGCGGCACCCCGCCGTGTTCCGTATTGGCACAACCGTGGTACATGTTCCGCGGCAAGTCCGAAGTGTTCCGCAACAGGTCGCGGTCATTCCGCCGGCAGCACCACCGACAGCACCACCGGCAGCACCCCAGGCACTGTCCTTTTAAAACCCGGCAGTCATGCCAAAATTCACCACCACTGACGCCGCCCCCAACGCAGCTGCCGAGGGTAGCTCCGTCAGCGGCCAACGTCGGCCACCGCCATCGTCACCAGAGCCGCAGCAGCAACAGCCGCAGCATCCATAGCAGCGTCCGCTGTTACAGCATGAGCAGCAGCAGCAGTCGCCCAGTCCGATGACATTAGCGCGCCAAGTGCCCGCACTGGCGGACCTGCAGGCAGAGAGCCGCCAGACTTTGACGAGGCAGGTTGCGGAGCTGCAGGACCTTGTCAGCAGCTTACTGCCCCAGCAGCAGCAGCATCAGCCTACAGACCCAAGCGAGGACCACCTCGCTCTTGGCGGCAATGCTGATGAGGTAGTGAAGACACTCTCCGACTCTGGAGAGGAGGGTGAGGAGGAGCTGCTGCGAGCACGCCTCCTCCGCTTGGAGGCGCGCCACAGAGCGCGTGAGGCAAATGCAGCACTTCACGGCACAAGCTCCAACGTCGGCGCCGGCTTGGGCTCATCTTGCTGCCCTCTAAGCTTTGAAGATCTGGCCCTGCGGGCTTGCTTGGGCAAGGGGATTGCCTCCTCTACGCCCGGTCTCGCAATGGCTTCGGTCGTCGCCCTGCCGACGGTCAAGCCACCCAAGTGGTTTGAGTTGGACCCACCCGTCTTCCGGACTCGGAGTGACTACAAGTCCTCGGAGCCGCGCTTTCGTATGTGGGCCATGAGCGAGGGGGTCTTCGCCTATTACTTCACCCCCTGCCAGGCATCCGACCCCGCCCAGACACAGATGGCGGTGTGCGTCGCCTCCGGCCTGATGAAGGTCCAGGGGACTTCACCAAGGACTTCAGTCATTTCCTTGGCGACCCATTGACTGGCTTGGGAGCTGACCCTTGCACGGCGTGGGCACTGGTTGTCACCCTTTTTGAGGAGGCCACCTTAGCCCTGATGTCCTAGCGCCTCACCGACTTGAACTCCCTCTGCCAGACTGCTCAGGAGTTCGTAGCTGACTACTGGCACCGGGCGATCCAGTTGCACGAGGAGTTGGGAGATGATGCCCTTGCGCAGTACTCCGCCCCCCAGATCATCCTCTACGGCATCCACCCCGACTACGCGCGTGTCTTCAACAACTTTGACCAGACCCTGCTGCGCGACATGGGGAGCGACAAGACCCTGCTGCGCTGGGCAACCCTCCACTTCCTGGAGGTCACCGGCATGGACGTAGCAAACAGCGCACGCCGTAGCACCGCTTCAGCTGCAGTTGCCGTCGCGTCCTCCTCCCCACCATCTACAATGATAGCAGCACCAGCTCAGGGGAAGAAGGGCCGTAGATTGTCAGTCGGTGGCTCCTGCGGTGGGACCAACAGTGCGAGCAGCATTAGCCGCAGCAACAGCGGCGGTAGCAGCAGCGGCGGCGGCGGCAGCAGTAGCGACAGTAGCAGCGGCTTCGAGAGCATGACGGGCCGCCAGCGTGTGTGCTTCAACTACGGAGGTGACCATTGCTATCGCGACTTCACTTGCCCATTGGACTGGGCGAAGGTCACGCGCGGGCTGCAGCAGGCGCACGAGGCGCCCGTGCGCCAGACGTTTGGTACGACCGCCCGCTTTGCCGCCATTGCCGTAGCTGTCCCAAAGCAACCCGCCACCACAGCGGTCTCCTCAACAGACCCTTGCGACCATGCGCTCGCCGACCAGGACAGGACGATCGCTGAGCTACACCAGCTTCTTGCCCTGCGCTCATCTCAGGGAGGTGCGAGTGAGTTATTTGAGCCAGGGGGTTCTACAGCTTGTGGATTGTCTGTGTCATTGTGTGATGCTGCCTGTGATGATCCCCATGCCCAGTCGTGTGCGCGTGTCGGACCTGATGACATGTCTTGGTTGCATGAGTCTCATGTACGCTCCGCCGTTCGCCTTGCCGTGTCACCCGCCGAGCGCCCCGCTGCCGTGCCCTGTTCAGTCGGTGAGTGCCACATTGCCCCTTGTACGCGTGTCACGGATGCCACCTGGGTCGTGGACTCTGGTGCCACCTATCACATGACGTGTCCTCGTGACGCCTTTGTCGTCTTGCATCACGTTGGCGTTCGCTCTGTCCGCATTGCAGCTGGCCATGAGGTCCCTATCCAGGGTGTTCGGGTTGTGCAGTTCACCAGGCCCGCTGGTCCTGTATACATCTCCGACGTCCTCTTTGTCCCTCATCTGGAACTCAGCCTGCTGTCTGTCCGCGCTTGCACCAAGATGGGCCTGGGTTTCACGCACACGGCTGCCAATGCTCACATCTTTGTGTGCGACACCCAGGAGACCGTCCTCAGTGGGACGGTCATCTATGATCTCTATCACATCTCTGGGTCCTCAGTGAGTGCCTCCCCTTGCCTCCTTCTCCCACTGCTCGTGTCTTTGTCGCTGGTGCTCTGTCCTCCAAGCACCACCATATCCCGCATCAACGCCTCTGTCATGTACACGTGGGGGCTGTCGACATGCTCATCCGCACTCAGCTTGCCCTCGGTCTTGATGCGGCTAACTACAAGGCGCCGCCCACGACCGACTGCATGTCATGTCCTGAAGGCAAAATGTGCCAATCCACCTATCCTCAGTCTGTATCCAGGGCTCGTCGGCCCTTGGAGCTTGTCCACTTTGTCCTCATGGGTCCACTCCCTATCGAGTTTTAGGAGGACCGCGGCCGCTAAATCCTGACGTTGACTGATGACTTCACGCGCATGCGCTGGGTCTACATTCTGCATCAGAAAAGTGACGCCGCCATCGCTGTCCGCCTTTGGCTGGTCATGGTTGAGCGCCAGTCCCACCGCTGCCTTCAGACCTTTCGCTCTGACCGCGGCGGTGAGTACCTCGGAAATATGGCCCACTCCTCCACCGTGCTTGGTGTCTTCCAGAACCTCTCCGCTCCCGCCACCCCCCAGCAAAACGGTGTCTCGGAGCTCTGGAACCGCAACATGGAGGACGCGGTCCGCACCATGCACGCCGACAGCGCCATGCCTGAGGCCTTTGCCTTCAAGGGCATGGCATACATGACCTTGGCCTCGAACCACATTCCACACGGCCCCCTCCTAGGTCACCGCACTCCCTATGAGCTATGGTACATGCGTCGCGCGAATCTGCACCTGGCTCGTGTCTTGGGCTCCCTTGCCTGTGTTTGGTTCACACCGGAGCAGCAGGGGAGCAGGTTCTCTCCGCGGGGCCGCATCTGCGCCTTCGTGAGCGTGGCCCCACAGTGGAAGGCCTGGCGGTTCTGGGACCCTAAGCGACACCGCATCGTTGAGTCCCGTGCCGCTCTCTTCTTCGAGCATCTCACATTCTGCGACCTTGCTCGTATCCACGCTCTTTGTGCTGCTCATGCCCTTGGGTGTGTTGGGCCACGTAGTGTGGGGGAGGTTCCTGTCATGGTTGGCACAATGCCCTCGGCTAGTGCGGTCACTACGTCGCCGACACCCCAGGGGTTGTCCCCAGAGGCTGTGCCCATCGGCACCCCTAGCCCCGTCCCATCTGCGGCTCGCTCCTCCGCCCCCCACTCTCCGCTCTCGCCCGTGTCCAAGTCTACGTCCGAGTCCGCATCCATGTTTGAGGCCATGCCCGATCTTGAGTCTGCATCAACGTCTGAGGCCCTGCCTAATCCTGCGTTGGCGTCCGTGTTTGGCTCTGAGAAGTCCCCGCCTCCGGCCGCTAACGTGCCCGCGGTTGCCGTGGGTCCGTCCTCGGCCGCTGAGGCCACGCCATCCTCTAGTGACACATCTGTTGTGCATTCCACACCGGCATGTGTGTTGGCAGCTACTACTGCTCCTGCCCAGTCCGACCTCTACACACAGGCACCTGGCGGACGCCTTCACCCTCGCCCCACGCGCAGCGTCGTCAGCGGTGACCCTGGCACGCAGGCCCTTGGCCTGAGTGCTCGCGGCCTCATGAAGGTTCACCCTGGTTGTCCCACTGGAATGGCACTACTTGCTCATGAGTGCAGACTCGCTCGTGACGCCGCTGAGTCCATGGTGAGGGTCAATCCTCCCTATGCAAAGTATGCCTTGGCCACACGCAGTGCACCGGTACTGTCTCCCGATCCCACAAGTCTGCCTAAGGCCTTGTCAGCCCTGGACGCTGAGTAGTGGCGCGCTGCCTACCAGGCTGAACTCGATGCCATCCGAGAGCACGGCGTCTTTGAGTTGGAGGATTTGCCAAAGAACCGCAAGGCCATGATAGCCAAGTGGGTTCTACGCAAGAAGCTCAAATCAGACCACACTGTGGAGCACTAGAAAGCCCGCCTAACAGGAAAAGGCTTCTCCAAGGTCCCTGGTGTGGACTACACCGAGAACTTTACCCCTGTTGGCTAGATGATGAGCACGCTCACGCTGCTGAGCAAGGTGGAAGAGCACGACTGGGAGCTCCATCAAATGGATGTCAACAACATGTTCCTGAACGGGGATCTTGAGGAGGAGATATACATGGTCCAGCCACCAGGCTTTGAGGATGGCACCGGTCGCGTGTACCGACTGCGGAAGGCCTTGTACGGCCTGAAGCAGTCGCCTCGCTGTTGGAATCAGGAGATCACCAGCACGCTGAGACGTGCTCGGTACGTTCAGAGTGATGCTATCCCATATCTATTCCTCTCACAGTCCCCAGCACCGCTTGCTGCCATCCTCGTCTACGTGGACGATCTTCTGATCGCCTCGTCCGACCTGGGAGGAGTGAACACTGCCAAGGCTGTTCTCTCCTCGGTCTACAAGATGAAAGACCTTGGCGAGGCCTCTATCTTTCTAGGGATGGAGATCGTGTGCGACCGTGTCTGTCGTACACTCTATGTCCCTCAGGCACGCTACATAGAGGCTATGGGGGAGCGCTTTGCTGACCTCCTTGCTGCTTTCCGCATGGCCTCCACGCCCGTGACCCCTGAAGGACAAGCTGACGTGAAGGTGGATGATCCAGCTGACCAAGGGGAGCAAGTCGACGTGACCCTGTACCTGCGTGTCATCGGCTTGCTCATCTGCTTGGCCACCATGACACGGCCCGACATTGCCTTCACTATCAACCTGCTTGCCCGATTCTCGCAGGCTCCATGCCAGCGAACATTGGAGGCAGCAGTCCGGTGTGTGCCCTACATCCTATCCACCGCACGCTTTGGCCTTTGCTTTCGCGAGCAGGTGTCCGTTGTGCTCGATGGGTACACAAACAGTGACTGGGCGTGGAGTCCAGATGGCAAGAGCCGCACCAGCTATGTCTTTCTCATTGGTGGCACCGTGGTGTCCTAGCACAATGGGAAGCAGGGCTGCATCGCATGCAGCACTACGGAGGCAGAGTATGTTGCTCTAGGCGCCGGTGCAGGTGAGTGTGTCTGGCTTGTTTTTCTGCTACATGAACTGCGTATGTTCATTCTCCCTGTGGTCCTTCAGTGTGACAACATGAGCACGGAGGCCATCGCCAAGAACTCAGGTGTGTTCCATGCAGGCACAAAGCACATCAATGTTGAGCACCACTTTAGGCGTGATCTGGTTGACCATGGTGAGAACCGAGTCATCCACGTGGGCACTGACAGGCAGCGTGCGGATTTTCTGACCAAGGCTCTGGGTCATTCGAAGTTTCATGCGGCCACTCGCTCCGTGGGACTCTGCCCCATTCCTATTCCAGGTTGACTCCTCATGTGCCACGTTGTGCATGCTGTGCTTGCTGCTTGCAACGTCTGTGTGCTTCCTGCTCTGTGTAGTGTTAGTGTCTGCATGTGAATGGACGTGTATCACCCTCTGGTCATGGGGGAGTGTTGTGTGTGTCGTACACGGCTTACGGTGACCCCTCAGCTCATGTCCATTCACGTGCAGATCCCTGACATGGCTACCGTGGCAGAAGACCGGCAGCCAGACGGGTACCCAGAAGACTTTATTCTTATTTGTATTCATGCTGTGGGACAGCACATAGGCTTGCAGCCTATCAGGGCGTAGCTCTCATTGATGCGGCTGTTCTAATTCAGACGGCTTGTCGTTCTGACGTGTCTGCATGTAGTTATGCCCAAAACTGTGGTTTAGCCACTGTTTGTCTCGCTAGAAAATGCGCACCCTTGTGCGCCGCGTGTCTGTGCACCCACTAGGTCAGAGACACTATTCAGGTTTTCTAGGCCTCAGTTGTTAACTCTCTCTGCACATTGCTTGTCGACAGACGCGTTGATGCGTCGTGCTAGTCGGACCCTTGCAGTTGATTTCTGCCCTACTGCCTAGCACATGCTTGCATGCATTCAGTCAGGTACGGGCGAGCCCCATGTCGCCGGCCGACGGGTGGGCTCGGATAGTGAGCTCCACCCGCCACGACTCTCTCTCTCTCGCTCTTTTGACTCTCACGTCTCTTGCGCTTGTCCCTTGTGAGTGTCGTCAGTTCCATTCAAACCACAGAGTCGAGCTGCACATGGCCACGTGAGGGAAGAGGGGTAGAGCATTTCTGTTTTGGTATTAGAGTGAGATGAGCCAGTGCTCGTTGTGCTGTGCATGAGAAGCGCAGCAAGGTCCTGGGAGGGCTCGCTGATCTGCTACTACGCGGATGAACAACAGCAGCAACAGTCGCGCAAAACAGCAGTCGCAGTGGCGACGGCGGCAGCGGTAGTAGCAGTGGCGCATTGGCTCAGCCTCATTGGCCAAGCCAGAGCACCACTACGTGAAGCAGCAGCGGCAGCTGCAAGGAGCAACGATGGCTGCAACAATGGCATCAGCATGAAGCAGCAAGCAGCAGCAGTAACCAGCAGCAGGACAAGTCGGTAACAGCTGCAGTGACAGCGGCTTAGCTGCGACTGCAACAGCGAGCAACAGCCGTAGTGGCTCAGTCAGAGCAACGGCTGAGCAAAGGCGCCAGCAGCTGTACAGAGGAGTTCTGCAGCGATGGCGTTGTGTAGCAAAACGCAACATCAGCAGTTAGCAGCCGCAGCGGATTGCACCGGCGGGCAGTAGCATCACCCACGACTGTCCAGCTACTGTTGTGACAGCAGTTACGGTAGGGCTGCGGCAATGGATTGCAGTATCAATCAGCCACAATTACAAAAGACAATACATTGTAGCGACAACGATGACGGCAGCAGCAGTAGCAATAGTAGCAGCCGTCAAGTTGTCTTTTATGTACCCCTCACCCTTCTGGCGAAGCTCTCAATTGGAAAAGTTAGGCAACAGGTTGGGGCAGCAACGTTGTTGATTCAGCTTGCGGGCTTCCACACTCGTTGCTTAAGTCTGCTGCCCCTTAGTCTGCTGCTTTAAAGTCTAGGTCTGGAAGCTCTGGGTTTGTTACTCAGAAACGCACGCGCCAGTGTTAGCGCCAGCATTCAGCTGAAAACTGAAAGTGACTGATTAAGAATGAAGAATGAGCAGAAATAGGAGACCCCTCCAAGTTCTAGCTCCCCCCCAGCTTTGTAGAGCTTGTCACTTAGCTAACCAGCCAATCAGAAAACAGACCTAGACCTATTTTCTGGTAGGCAAGGTTTTCTCTCTAAGCCGTGCCAGACGGCCGACAGCCCAAAACCCGGGCCTCATCCCTTTTGCCTCAAAACTAAACTATACCATAATACCAACGCTGCAAACGAAGACATGCGGTCAGAAACAGCTAGAAGAATAACAGGAAAGAGTTATGGCTGCCTGAACCCAGGCAGTGCCTACGATGGTCCATGATGCCAAACAATGCCACGCAACATAAGACATGGACCCTAGGCAGAGCATGACGCTGAAGACGCAATGGTACAGTAAAATCTAGTGCTTGACGCATGCAGACAACATCTGCGGTGGTAGTGACCGCCAGCGGCCCGACCGCAAAGGAGGCATGCTGATGTAGTTGAGCACGTTGCCGGAGAGAGGAGGCTCCAGCGAACTGCAAGTAGGCCTCAGCGTGCGTCGGCTCCACCGGACGACACTCCAGCAGCGTCGAGTCTCGCCGTCAGTCATCTGCACGCTGATGTACACAAGCTGGGAGGACACAACATAGCACAATGAGGATGCGCAAAAACCAACATTCCCCCATGACTCAGAGGTGTAGTGCACATGGGCCGGCAGAGACACAGTGAACAGTCAGACTCCCTCAGGGCACGCAGAGACGCATGCAGGGACAAAGAGTGCAACTCATGGACACAAACCGACCGAACTCACGGCCTTCTTAAACGAGTTGCGCTTCAATGCCTTGGTCAAGAAGTCAGCCAGCTACCGTGCTATCTCAACCCACATAATGCTGATGCTGTCGCCATGCAACAACGAGCGCACATAGTGATACTCAACGTTGATGTGCATTGTGCGTATGTGATGCATGCTATCATTTTTGGCGATGGCCATGGCACTCTCATTGCCACAATACAACGTGATGGATACGATGGATTGACCCAACTCGGACAACAGACAATGTAACCACACACTCTCACACGTGCCTGAGCCAAGGGCCACGTACTCAGCCTCAGTAGTACTGAGTGCAATGCACCCCTACTTGCAACTGCCCCAGGTAACAACTGTGTCGCTGATCAGAAAGATCCAGTGCGTGTGACTCTTAGTGTCTGGGCTGCCGACCTTGTCACTGTTGGTGTTATCCACCGCGACCACAGACGGCTGGCGGCGGAACATGAGACCTCGCCGAGGAGTCGAGACGACATAGCGCAGTACTCGGATCACGGCCTCGAAGTGCAGGTGATGCGGCTCCTGAGAAAACTGAGCAAGAAGGTTGATGGAGAACGTGATCTCTGGGCGCGTTGTAGTCGCCACAAACATCAATGACCCGATGACTCGCACAACTAGCTCCCCCACAACGACTGGGTCAACACTCTTGAGCTTCACTTGACCATTAGATGACATGGGTGAAGATGCACTCAGAACGGGAGGTAGGTTCTCGGCAAAGTGAGTGGACAGGGTCTGCACATAGGCAACCTCATGGAAGTGCATGATGTCCTGGGAGCGATCATGCTCAAGCTCCATGCTCGTGAGGACTCAGGCAGACCCAAGATCCTTCATCTGGTAGGCGTTGTGTAGCAGGTCCTTGACATGCTGGATGGTTGCCATGTCTTGCGATACAATGAGTAGATCGTCAACGTAGACTAGAACAGTGGCAAAGGTCTGGCCTCGCGAGTTGACGAACAGTGCAGGGTCAGCAATCCTGCTACACAAGAGGCCACCGCGAAGGAGCGTGCTGCTGATCTCCTAGTTCGAGCACCAATGCAGCTGCTTCAAACCATAGCGGGCCTTCCGCAACCACCGGACTCTCCCAGTGCCGTCGTCGAAGCCTGGGGGCTGCACCATGAGCGCCCGGCTAGTGGAGAACTGACCAACTAGGGAAAAGATCTGGTCGTAGTCAACCCCGGGGACATGAGCAAACCCCTTGGCTGTGAGGCGGGTATTGTACTTGTCCAAAGATCCGTTTGGCTTCCATTTGTACCAGAAGACCCACTTGGTACAGATGACCTTCTGACCTTGAGGGAGGTCGATGAGGTCATACACGTGGCGCTCCCACATAACGACGAGCTCGTCGACATAGGCAGCATCCCAATTTCTGGCCTCATGAGAGGCATGAGCCTCACGTAGGGTGGTTGGGTCCTGCTGGTGTGATATAGAGCGGACTGAGAGAGCATGTACATCTTGAGCTCCAGGTGGGGTGGACACGAGTGCAGCCATTACAGCATGCCAATGCTCATGATGAAGCATGGCGTAGCCCAATGCGAAGCCCGGGTGGAGATGTGCGATGATGGCCGAAGTGATCAGGCCGAGGGCCTTGGTGCCAGGGTCCCCACTCACGACCGTAGGAATGGAGGAGACATGTAGAAAGACAGGGGGCCAAGGCGCCACAGGGCACGGTGCGGCGGTCTGCACACTCACTGACGGCCTTGGTCAGAGGCTACCGCCTGGGCCACGCGTATGGAGCGGTAGTGCAGGAGATAACACCGAGTCCGACAGGCTAACAGAAGCGGACAGGGCTGCTCGCACGGAAGGACGAGCAGACGCAAGTGGGTATGCCAGCCTCGAGGGGCCAACCGGCATGACTAGAGCTGCCCGCCCGGAGGGGCTGGCGAACACGACTAGGGATGCCGGCCCCGAGGGGCCAGCAGGCGAGACTGGGGCTGCTGGCCCGGAGGGGCCAGCAGGTGCGACTGGGACTGCTGGTCCGGAGGGGCCAGCGAACGCGACTGGGCCTGCAGGCACTGAGAGGCCACCGGGTGCAACTGGGGCTGTTGGCTCGGAAGGGTCACCGGGCGCGATTGGGGCTGCCGGCCCCGAGAGGCCCGCGAGCGCAACTGGGCCTGCTGGCTCGGAGGGGTCAGCAGGCGCGATGGGAGTGACCCCCTCAAAGGGACGAAGTGATGTGTCACCCGGAAGCGGCAGGACGGAGGACAGAATCACCACTCCCCCACGCAACGAGAGGGACATGGATGGGCCAGAGCAAATAAGATCGCATGAAAACAACTCCTCAATGAAGTGTGCATCGTGGGACTCGACGATGCAATGCCGGGACGTATCATAGAAGCGCCAGGCCTTGGACTGACAAGAGACACCAAGAAAGGTGGAAGGACGAACGCGGGGGGCGAGCTTGCCGCCTTGCTGCAGGACTGGTAGCCACACGATGGCCACGTAGTCCAAGACGCGAGCCGGGCGGAGGTTAGCGCGTTGACCGCACCAGTGCGGGTACGTTGTGGACTGGCCAGAAAGAGGCCCGTGGGGAATCCGGTTCCAGACCCATGTCATGTAAGCCATGGCTTCAAAGTAGAAGCCATCAGATAGACCAGAGTCAACCCGCATGGTACAGACGGCGTCGACCATAGTGCAGTTTTGTTGCTCGGAGACGCCGTTCTGAGCGGGTGTGTAAGGCGCAGACGTCTCATGGTGGACATCGTGGGAAGCGAGAAACGTCGTGGTCTCGCCCATGTACTCACCATCGCAATCAAAGAAAAAGTGACGAACATAGCGACCACACTGGCGCTCCGCAAGGACAAGCTAGTCCGAAATGGTGCGGGCGACATTGCTCTTCTACCGAAGGCAGAAGACCCAGCAGTAGCGAGAGTAGTCGTCAGTGAGGGTGAGGGCATATCGGCCACACTTGTTGATGGACTCGGAAGGGAGGGGACCCATGACATCGGGATGGACCAAGTCTAGAGGGGCGGACACACGGGAGGAAGACTGAGGGTATGTGGATCGGTGCATCTCGACCTTAGTGCAATCAATTCATTCCGTGGGGCACGGCCAAGTGTCTGTGTTGAGGCCCTTGGCTGGCTGGGTGCGGAGCATGCTATCTATGGCAGCAGAGTGGACGTGGCAAAGGTAGCGGTGTAGGAGGCGGGTGTGCTACTGAGAGAGAGCATTGGTGACAAACAAATGGTGTGTGGCGGCCGACGGGGAGGGGACGGAAGGAGAGGAGGACAGGCTGCAAGTGCTGCGTCAAGGTGGCGAGCTATTGCTCAATGACAGTTAGGGTGTCAGGGGTGCCAGCGACGACGCAAGTGGGCTGTTGCTGCTGCTGCTGTTTCTATTGCTGCAGCTGCTGCTGCCATTAACGCTATAGCTCTTTCAGCTGCTGCATGAAAAAGGGGGAGTTACCCCCCCTAGGGGTCCCTCCAACGGAGGAGGACCCCTCCCTACGGGGGTTGTTAGCCATTGCGGGTTTTGGTGCCTCCTCTCTTTGTTGTTTTTTTGTAATGCTGATGTCAACAGTGATGTCAGCATAGGATGGCTAACATCAGCAGCTGCGCCGCGTCATTTACACGGCTACTGTTGTAGAGTTTCTCCTCCCTTCATTGTTTTTTTTGTTGATGATGTCAATAGTGACGTCAGTAGTGTCATCAGTGGCGGGATGCTGACATCATCACAGGGCGTTGTTGGGACCGCTACTGTGCGGCTGCAGCGGCTGCAATTTTTTATGCCGCTGCTACTACTGTTGCTGCCGTTGCCGCCGCTTGCCAATACTGCTATGGCTACTGTTGCTCTTGCTGCTACTACTGCTGTTATAGCTGTTGCTCCTTCTGTTGTTGTTGCTGTTGCGGCTGCTATTGCAGCAGCAACGGCTACTGCTACTGTTGTTGCGTGTTTTTGGGGTTGCTGTGGCTGCTGCAACACCTATGGCAGCTACTGTTGGGTTGTGGATTTTTTTCTCTTCTTTTTTCCTTTTGTCTGTCACAATGAGCTTCGCTGCTCACTCTGGGCAGCAAGCTGCGAGCAGCAAGCTCACTGCTTGCTACCAGCAGTCCGCTGCTCACTGTGAGTAGCGGGCTCGTTGCTTGTAGCCCGTCACTCGCGACGATCTGCAGGCTGCGAGGAGCAGCAGCGGCTGCTGGCTGCTGCTGATTGCTGCTCACAGCTACTACAGCCAGCTGCTGCTGTTGCTTGCTGCCGCTTGATGTTGCAGTTGATGCAGCTTGCTGTTGTTGGTGCTTGCTCCTACTGCTGCTACTTGCTACCACTGCTGCTGCTGCTGCAGCTCGCTGCTGGTGCTGGCCGTCGCTGCTGCTTGCTGTTGCAGGTTACTGCTACTACAAGTTGCTGCGAGCTACTAGTGCTACTGGCTCCTACTGCTATACGGAGTTGCTGCTGGCTGCTGCTACCACTACTCCCTACTGTTTCCTACCGCTGCTGCCGCTGTAGGCCGCTGCTGCTGCTCGTTGGTGCCAGTCACTGTACCTGGGTGTCGTTGCCACGTGTGTCGTTGTCTGCAGGTGTCGGACGCGGCCTGCCGCTCACCTCCTCGTGTCACGCGTGGGGGTGAATGCTACCGGAGAATTCTGGCAGCATTTCCCCTAGCCCAGTGGTCATGGGAAAAAATCTGATGCCTCCACCAGGTGGGTCAATGCTGCTGGAAAAAATCCGGCAGCATTTCCACTGCACTGGCGCGTATGGGGGTCCGCCGGCATTGTCTGGCACCTGTACGCCAGTCTTCTGCTGCTGCTGCTACGCTCTGGCTCTGATACCATATTGGAAAGGCTAGGCAACAGGTTGGGATAGCAGTGTTGTTGATGCAGCGTGCGGGCTTCCACGCTTGTTGCTTATGTCTGTTGTCCCCTCAGTCTGTTGCTCTAGAGTCCAAATGTGGAAGCTCTGGGTTTGTTACTCAGAAATGCGCGCTCCAGTGTTGGCGCCAAAAAGCAGCTGAAAACGGAAAGTGTCTGATTAAGAATGAAGAATGAGCAACAGTGGGAGACCCCTCCAAGTTCTAGCTCCCCCCCCCAGCTTTGTAGAACTTGTTACTCAGCTAACCAGCCAATCAGAAAATAGACCTAGACCTACTTTCTGGCAGGCAGGGTTTTCTATGTGAGCCCTGCCAGACGGCCGACAACGCAAAACCCGGGCGTCGTCCGTTTTGCTTGAAATCTGGACCGTATTATAACATCGACATTGCAAACGCAGTCGCGCGGTCAGAAACAGCTAGAAAAATAGCAGCAAAGAGTCATGGCTGCCCAAACCCAGGCAGTGCCTATGATGGTCCATGATGCCAAATAGTGTCACACAACATGAGACATGGACCCTAGGCAGACGCTGCAGACCCAATGGTACAGTCAGATCCAGTCCATGACGCATGCAGACAGCATCTGTGGTGGCAGTGACCGCCGGCGGCCAGACCGCCGAGGAGGCCTGCCGATGGAGCTGAGCACGTTGCCGGGGAGAGGAGGCTCCTGCGAACTACAAGTAGGCCTCAGCGTGTGTCGTGTCCACCGGACGACACTCCAGCAACGACGAGTCATGCTGTCAGTCATATGCACGCCAATGTAGACATGCCGGGAGGACACAACAGAGCACAATGAGGATGCGCAAAAAGCCAAGACTCTCCTCTCTTCCAAGGTTGGATGCGGGTGCTCCAGGTACCCACAGGCTACCTGACAGCCTCTCCCAGATTTCCCACGCCCATTGGGGCTGGGAAAACGCTGCCGAATCTTTTTCGACAATGTGGGGGGGTTCCATCGGCGGGTTATAGGCCAAAAATGGCCTCTTCACATTTCCCACGACCCCTTGGATGGAGGAAACGCTGCCAAAGTTGTTTGGCAGCATGGGGGCATCCATCGGCGTTGGCCTTCAAGCTGTAAAGGGACTCGTTACACGTTCCACAGACACACTGGGGCGGGGTGAATGCTACTCAAAATTTTCGGAGGTGTTCACTTCTCGACGCCAGTGTGAGTAACTGTGATGCACACATGTGGCACCCCACGCAGTTCCTTGTCCAAGGACACACCCTTCAAAGACGCCAGTGTCAGATCCACTATGGACGTTTGTGTTGCTGCCTCCGGTGTGGTTGGCGGCACACCGGGCGCGACGCGGGACGAATCCCCATCTAGCCGCGGCTCGTTGGCTCAGGGACTACTTGAGCTGCATGAGCAGCAGGCTTAGCATGCCGAACAGATGGCCAAGAAGATGGCTGACTTGTTCAAACTTTTTCGTGATGTAGTCCAGCCATAGGAGTAGCAACCACAGCAACATCAGCTTCAACAGCAGGAGCAAGAGGAGAAACTGCTCTGTGATGCATTACGTATAGGAAAAATGATAGTTGAGAGTGCAGTTGTAACCAATGTAAATGCAGCGTTGGGAGCATTTGATGCCGATCCGTCCGACAACCTTCCAAAGATGGACTCAGATGCTAGTGACAAGGAAGGCATTCTACGCCTTCACCTCGCATAGCTCGGAAAACGGCGTCGAACCCGCTTAGGGCGCCAAGGAGTACCAATCGGCAAATTAGGCCCTACCAACATGCCCAGGACAACCATAGACCCTGCTTCCCTAGAGGACCAGCTGCTCCGCATGAGTCCAGGGTTGGAAGAAGGTTCCATGTCACCGTCGCCAGCACAAGCTGTCCCTGCAGCTTTGCCGACGACAAAGCCACCCAAGTGGTTTGAGACCAAACCCCTCGCCTACAAGCAGGAGCATATCTACTCCACATGGGAGCCATGGTTCCGTATGTGTGCAGTCAGTGAGGGAGTGCACCCATACAACACCATCAAGTACCAGACTACAGACCCCTTGCAGGCGGCAACCGCCGCTCACAAAAACCTACGGTCTCCTCAAGGCCATCCCGGAGGAGAACACCCTCCACTTCGAACCCTTCCCTTGTAATCCCTGCACCGGAACTGGAGCTGACCCGCTCGAGGCATGGAAGTTGGCGACCACTCTTTTCAAAGGCGCTACCATGACAACGACATCATGGTGTCTGTGAGACTTCAATTCCCTCCACTAGGGTGAACACGAGGTGCCAGCCGACTACTAGCGGCGAGCGATGCCGTTGTACAGGGCCCTGGGGAAGAATGGACTGGGCCAACTCATGGCGTTCAACACCATCAGAATCGGTGTTGGGCGTGAGTGTGCCAAGACCTTTGACAACTTCAACGTGAGCAGCCTTCAGGATATGGCCGACAGAGGCTTCCTTCTATCATGGGCCACAAAGTACTTCTTACACGTGGTAGGATTTGGAGCAGCAACTAACGCCTGCCATGGCGCGTCAGCCGTGGCCGTCACAACAGTCCAGACATCACGCACCCTCCCCCTTTACTCCCTCCCATTGTCACTGCCAACAACAACAACCGCAACAGTGGCCGGCTTAGTTGCGAAAGTTCAAGGGAAGAAGGGAAAGAACGACAGGAGGGGTGGCAAGGTTGGCAAGGAGGCGGCCGCTTCAAAGCGGACTCGGGAGTGACAGTGGGAGTGCTACAACTGCAGTGCAGCGCACCGGTACACGGAGTGCAAGCTCCCCAAGAATTGGACAAGGATTGTGCAAGGACTGTGAGAGGCGTTCAAGCAGCGTGAGCACGCCTCTGCACACACCAAAGCAGGGACTGACACTCAGTCTCCACGAGGAGCTGATGCAACCATAGACAACGCCAGCGGACTGACACCTCTAGAGCCGTAGCTTGCAACCCGGGCCTGTGACATAGCCGAGTTCCGCCAGCTTGTTTCACTCACTACTCAGGGAGGTGCGAGTGCATTGACTGAGCCAAGGGGTTCCACACTTGGGTCTCTTGAGTCCGTGATGTGTAGTCGTGATGGTGGCGGTGGAGGTGTGCTGTTGAGTCTGTGGAGTTAGGCGTCGCACCTGATGATGTTAGTCTGTCCGTTGTCTTTGCCACAGTATGCGCTGGTCACGATGACCTGACGTGGCTTGGTGAGTCGCAAGCACGTGTTGCCTGTACGACTGAGCAGTCGTGTGCTGAGTCACCTCTGTCCATCACCTGCACTGCTGGCAACTGTTCAGTCACGTCGCCCTAGTGTGTGACGGATGCCGCCTGGATCCTAGACTCGGGTACCACCAATCACATAACATGGCGTCGCCGTGATTTCATGGTCCTTGGTCATGTTGGCTGTGTGAAGTCTCTTCGTACGGCTGCTGGGCATGAGGTTCCTGCCCAGGGTGAAGGTTTGGTTTCATTCCATGTGCCGCCTGGGTCGCTTTACATTTCAAACATGCTATATGTGCCTGGCCTAGAACTCAGATTGCTCTCTGGATGTGCCTGCATACAGATGGGTCTCAATGTGGCATTCACAGGTGAGGATGCCACTATCTCCGTTTGCGCCGCTGCTGAAGTGGTGCTCCGTGTCAAGGCAGTAGGGAGTAGGTAGTAGGCAGCAGGCACCACCATCACTGTATCCCCCATAGCACGAGTGTTCATGACAGAAACACTGTCGCTTGAGCATATGCGTCTACTACATAGATGCTTGTGCAATGTCCACTTGGATGTTGTAGATCGTCTAATTTGTACCCAACCTGCGCTTGGTCTTGACGTAGTGTCCTCTGAGGCACCGTCCAAGACCGATTGCCTGCAATGCGCGCAAGGGAAGATGCACCATGCCACATACCCTATGTCTGGCTCACGGCTCTCAAGCCCCTCGAGCTGGTTCACTATGATCTTCAAGGTCCCCTCCCCATGGAGTTCCAAGGTGACAGAGGGTGTTACGTCTTAACGATCACGGATGACTACTCTCGCATGCGATGGGTCTTCACTCTGTGCCTAAGAAGTGATGCTGCACTTTCTGTGCATACGTGGCTTGTGATGGACGAACGTCAGTCCAGCCACACCCTCAGGAACTTCTGTTTTGATCGGGGCAGTGAATACATGGGGGATCTGGACCGCTACTTTGCCGAAGTGGGAGTGCTTCACAACCTCCCCCCCCAACTACGCCACACAAAAATTCCATGTCTGAGCATTAGAACCGCATCATGGAGGATGCGGTTCGCTCCATGCAGGTAGAGAGCGGCATGCCTGAAGCGTTCACCTTCGAGGGCATGGCCTACATGACATGGGTCCGGAACAGGATCCCTCATGTCCCCCTCCCAAACACACACTCCCCATACCAACTGTGGTACGGACGTCGTGCCGACCTGCGGCTCGCACACATGTGGGGGTCCCTTGCCTGTGTCTGGTTGACACCGGAATAGCAAGGGTCAAATTTCTCCCCTAGAGACCACGTCTATGCGTTTATAGGCGTGGCTTCACGCTCCAAGGTCTGGCAGTTTTGGGACCCCAGTCGGCAACGCATTGTCAGGTCTCAAGATGCCCTATTCTTTTAGCATCTCTCTTTCAAAGATTTTCCCGCCGGGGGCACCCCACTGTCGCTTCCCCTGGATGTGGTATGATTCCGCGCGTAGGGGAGAGTGGGCTGACCGATGATGCCGTCCCGGTGAGCCTGGACGCTACCGGTCTGTCCCACCTACCAGCTGACTTTCCAGCATCATCTACACCGCCTACGTTGACCAGGTTGCCTGTCCTACCTGCTTCAACCGTTCTACGAGCATCCCCTGCAATACAGGAGTCTGTGTTACCCGCCGCATCACCAGTGCTGCCCTTGTCACGTGCACCTGCGTCACCAGCAGAGTCACCAACAAAGTCACTACCTGTGCAGTCTGCATCACTAGTCTTGTCGCCTACATCGTCCTCACCGTCTGTTTGCCCAGTCAATGCACCGGCATCACCTGGCACATTGCCAGTCGTGTCCGTGTCTGACGAGTGTCCACCACCTACCCTAGTTGTACCATCACCAGAGCCATACCAGTGAGGTGAGGATGGACGCCTTCGCCCACATCCTGCTCGTAGCTTGCACTGCGGGGACCCTGGCATGAGGGCCTTGGGCCTCTGTGCACAAGGGCTCACTGAAGTCCACCCCGGCTGCGTTAGAGGCCTCGCTCTCCTTGCTCACTAGTGTCAAATTGCGGTAGACTCTGCAGAGTCCACTGTCAACGTTGGCCCTCCGTCTGTGGCTGATGCCTTGGCCACGTGCGTTGGAGATGCTGTGGTCCAAGACCCCCGTGTGGTGGGAGTAACGGTAGACCCCAGCACATTGTGTCACGCTCTAGCTGGACCCGATGCAGTACTCAAGCGCGCAGCATCCGAGGCTGAGCTAGTGGCTATCAAGGAACATGGAGTTTACGATCTTGTAGACTTGCCACCCAGACGAAAGGCCGTTCAGGCCAAGTGGGTCTTGCGGAAAAAGCTGAAGCTGGACAAAAGAGCTATCGCTACAAAGCACGGCTGACTGCCAAGAGATTCTCTCAAGTGGAAGGGATCAACTTCACCGAGACCTTCGCACCAGTTGGACGCACGACCACGACGTTGGGTCTGCTGTCCTAGGTGGCCCGGCAAGACTGGGAACTCCACTAGATTGACGTCAACAACGTGTTCCTCCATGGAAAACTGGAACAAGAGATCTACATGGTCCAGCCCAAAGGGTTCGAGGATGGTAGCAGTCGTGTGTACCAGCTGCGAAAAGCACTGTACAGGTTGAAGCAGTTGCCTCGATGCTGGAACAAGGAGATCACCTGCACGCGGTGGATCCATTGCTTTTCTTGTCACAGACCACTGCGCCCTTCTTGGCCATCCTGGCCTACGTCCATGACCTTCTGATCGCCTCACCTGACCTTGCTGTCGAAGCAACCAAGGGTGTGCTACAATTGACATACCAAATGAGAGACCTTGGAGAGGTCGTAGTGTTTCTAAGCATGCAAATTGTCTGTGATCGCAATTGTCGGATGCTCCTAATCCATCAGGAGCACTACGCCCTCACTCTTGAGGAGCGTTTTGCAGAGCTACTCAGTGGAATGCGCACATCGTCCACCCCGATCACCCTAGAAGGGCAGGACTCCCTGAAGGTCGATGATCCAGCAAAGCTGGGAGAACTGGTTGACGTAATCCTGTGCTTGCGGGTCATTGGCTCGCTCATGTACCTGGCCACGAAGACACCGCAAGACATAGCCTTCACGGTCAACCTGCTCGCACAGTTCTCAAAGGCGCCACGTAGACGGGTCCTTGAGGCCGCAGTCCGGTGCGTGCGGTATCTCGTTTCCACTACCAAGGTCAGGTGTTGGTGGTCCTCAACGGATACACAGAAAATGATTGGGCATGGAGTCCGGACGGCAATGTCACACCGGTTACATCTTCCTCATTGGAGGAACAGTTGTCTCATGGCGCAGTGGCAAGCAGGGCTGCATCGCTCGCAACACTGTAGGAGTACAGCACATGGCTTTGGACGCTAGCGCGACAGGGAGTGTGTGGTTGGTGCGTCTGTTGCGAGAGCTAGGTCAGTCCATAACCCCCATTGTGCTTCGATGTCACAATCAGAGCGCAAATGCCATCACAGATAACTCTGGCGTGTTCTATGCATGCAAAAAGCACATTAACATCGAGTACCACTACATCCAAAACCTCTTGGATCGTGGTGAGATTCAAGTCATGTGGGTCAGCACTGACTTGTAGTGTGCTGATATTCTAACAAGGCCATTAGCTGTACGAAGTTTCTAGCGGCTGGTGGTTCCGAGGGATTGTACCCTGCCTGTACTGTGGACTAAACTCTGCCCTTGAGCTGCAGTCATTCTTGCTTTTCATCATTGCTCCTGTGCTGTTCTTCACGTTAGTGTTGCTACATGTGTGGACCCGTTCATCATGTATTCATGGGGGAGTGATATTGTGTACTTAGTGTGACTTGTTGGCTCACGTCCTTTGCCATGCAGACTCCTAATGAGGCGGGGGTTATGGAAGAATGGAGGAGCAGATGCGAGTCTGCCAAGCAGCCACTGGGTACACTCCCGCCGTCACCACGCATGCTGGCTTCCCTCTTGGAATGCCTATACCTTGTCTCAAAACACTCGACATTGATGCTTGTGCATGTTTGAATTGCAGAGGATTGGTGACCTAGTTATGTCTTCTCTGTGAACTGGTGGTGGTTTGGTCTGGCATAGTTTAGACCTGAACTTTAGTTTTGGACCTTGTGGACTTGTGGGACTCAAGAGGCTTTATCCCCTTGCAGTTCAAGTGGATACCGGCGAGCCCCATGTCGCCGGCCGACGGGTGGGCCCGGATAGTGAGCTCCACCCGCCACCACTCTCTCTCTCTCTCTCTCTCTCTCTCTCTCTTGTTGGTTTTTGCGCTCATTGTGCTCTGTTGTGTCCTCCCGGCTTGTGTACATCGGCGTGCAGATGACTGACGGCGAGACTCGATGNGCCATCCTGCTCGCTTGCATGCTTCCTTACATTTGACTGTGGGCACATGCATGCCCCTCTTCATGGTTGTCGTGCGTGTATGTCCCCCCTAACTCTCACTGTCATGTGTGGCCCTGTGCCACCGTCCATTCCCCGTGGAGGGGTAGCGACGATAAACATAATAATCTATCTATCTACCATCCTGCTCGAGATCCCAAGATGGACGCAACGTTGTCCAATGGACTGGCGATGATTTTGGATGGGGCATACCCACTCATCTACAATATAAACCCAATATGTCACTCCAACTCCCAAGCCCATTTCACAAAAGTCAGCAGATCCTCGCCCCATAAAATTAACAAATATTCATTAAATAATTTATGTAATATTTAAATTTTTATTTACGGAAAATTTTGATGGTAATTCGTTCACAAGTAGAATGCAATGAGCAATCACAAGTTCGAAACATGGGACAACTACGTGACTTTGTGATAAACGAAAGGTGTCATGACAAATGGATCTAAAAAATATTAAGGAAACTATATGAATCCTCTATGACGCAAATAATTCACACCTAATGCCAGAAGTGGTCGATGACCACGAGGCATGTGAAGTCATAATGTCACTAACGGACTCGACAAAACTCTTTGGTAAACTGGGGAAGAAATTGTGAATATTTTTTTCAAAAATATTATCTTCCATTGGGGCATCGCCCAGAAAATGTTGCAACACCTAAAAGGTGTTTGACCCTTCCATTGTGTGTTGTAAAGGTTGCAAAAGCAGTTAGCATCTTTGGGATTACAAACTTTTGGTCGTGGCGATTGGCCAAAATTCCCACGACATTTTGGAGATGAAATTTATGATTCCATGCATGATGAGGTGTGAATGTAAAAATGCACGCATTCACGCGTTCAGGGACTCATGTACATGTCGGACGTAAAACTGCAGGTATCATGCCGAGTGAACGATGGACAATGAACTCATAGAAATTGCAGAGAAAACGTCAGTGTGTAAACATAGGACAATTGAGACCTATCTAATGATTTGTAAGTCTACTTCGATGACACGTTTTAAAACAGAGGAAATGGAGAAACACCCTAACCAAAGTACTCAGTAGGAATGTATGCTATGAGAGAAACAATGTGACATGGGATACTGAGGAAGGCGGAGAGACCAACGACATGTGCAAAAAGGAGAAAAGTTAGTTAAAGAAAAAAAAA
>SZWC01000842.1:303287-348181 GCA_023375785.1 Penium margaritaceum
TCTCTCTCTCTCTCTCTCTCTCTCTCTCTCTCTCTCTCTCTCTCTCTCTCTCTCTCTCTCTCTCTCTCTCTCTCTCTCTCTCTCTCTCTTGCTCTTTTGAGTCTCACGTCTCTCATGCTTGTTGTGACTGCCGTCAGTTTCATTCAAATCACAGAGTCGAGCTGCACATGGCCACGTGAGGGAAGAGGGGTAGAGCATAACTGTTTTTCCATACATGGAAAACTACCTCCTAACAGTCAAACCCAACATCTCTGTCATCGCAGGATAGTGAAGTCTTGAAGTCCTTTGGTCACTGCTTTGTGAGGCTGTGATGGTTGATCCAGTGTGAAAGATACCCTTGTTGTCTAGTGTACAAGCCCGAATGGCTTGATTGGAAGCCACCGACTGACTTCGCTCTCAAATTCGGACTTCGCCAACTTTGAGGGCGAAGTGGGCGATTTCTGACACCGGCCTCACCGATGTCAGAAGTTACCTTGTTGCAAGTTTTGGAGTTCGCAAGTGCAAACTCCAAAACTTGCACCATCGCAAGGGTTCATTCACGAACTCTAAACAAACCTTCTAGTTATACTAGGGGGGGCTTGGTTGTATGTTTTACTTGCCCAGGTACCTGCAAAGCCCTGCGGTAGTGGGGCCCGGCAGGTCCCCTTTTTTCTATCACAGCGTGCGCCGCATACTGCAAACCCCCCCCAACTCTTGACAAACCCCCTAGTTACACTAGGGAGACTGGATTTCATCTTTTTCCTAGCCCGGGCACCTGCCGGGCCCTGCGGTAGTGGGGCCCGACAGGTTCCCTTTCTTTTCATCACAACGGGCACCTCTCGCCGGTCATCGTGACTTCGCAGAAATGTTTCGCTGGTTCCACCGGCAAAACCCTTCTTTCGAGCTCGCAATGACCGGTGAAGTTCGACTTCGCCCTTGAAGCCGGAATTCGGCCCCCAAAAAATACACTCATTCGTGAGTTTTTTCTTTGGGGGTGATTAACCATACCTCTTGTGAGGGGGGGAACTTGGGCATTGCAGCGAGCGCCTCTATAATGGGAAGTCCATCAAAGGGGAATCTAGGCACTTGTCTCGTGGATGTAACTTATGGGCTCTCCAGCTCGTGCACGGTAGTCGTCGTCGGAATTTGCACAATGGCGTCCAGAACTCGCTCGAGATGTTTTTCTTATCAGTCACTCTTGGGGCTATGGTCATCAATGACCCCTGTAGGGAGACTTGAATTTGGTACTACCGCCATTAATCGCAAGTAGAATAATTCTAAGCATTTCCAAACCCGGTGACATGCCCCATTCAGTCTTGTTCCATAACGGAAGAAAACTGAGTCGATTTTGTTGTTGGAAAAAGGCGGAAAAAATCCGCCCGAGATCAGTTCGAACATACATCCGTAGCGAGCCCACGTAACGCTTGGACATTGATAGCATCCAAGCGTTGGGGGCCGTAGATCTGCTCGCTCGGGTTCGAGTGAGCGGATGCGGTCACTCCAACGCTCAACTCATCGGAATTCTGGAAAGTGCTTCCGCGGATTTCACACGGCAACTATGTTTCAATTTTTTCTGTGCATGCACTCACTGCTCTCTATTCTATAACAGTACATAACTTGTTCCTAGTTTCTTGAATTAGCCTTAGAAGAAAAAAACTTTGTGAAAAAACTTGCAAATTATTGCGATAACATGGTATTTCAAGTCTTTGGAGGTCCATTTCCATTTTTTCCTGGCCCCCTCGTTCTCGGCCCGAAATGAGGGAGCTATCACTATGAGTTTGTATAAGTTGTCTGTTTTTGAAACTTGTAGTTTGTCCTAAAGAAACTCAGTTTTTTTTTTTTCTGTGTCGGCGTGAAATCGGCGCGTGCGAGACATGATCGGCAATTTTGTGCCAACACGTTTGCCTTTATCTCAAGTCTCTCTCGCTCCGGAGTATCCCCATTCTCGCTCGCTCTCACTGGCCAAAAGGAAAAGGGAACTAGCTAGTGTGCAGGTTGGGGCAGTGGCGTTGTTGGTGCAGTGTGGGAACCTACGCTCGTTGCTTAGTCGGCCCCCTTAGTCTGCTGCACTAGAGTCTAAGTCTGAGAGCTCTGGCTTGTTACTTAGAACTACGCACGCCAGAGTTAGCGCCACAAAGCAGCTGGAATGAAGCAATGACTGATTAGGAATGAGGAATAAGCAACTAACAGAGAATGCTCTCAGTTCTAGCCTCAGCTCTATGAAGGGTGTTACTTAGAAAACCAGCCAACGAAGAAAATCCTAGCATTATCATGTCTTGCAGAATTTCCCAGGTTAGCCCTACAAGCACCTGACAGCCCAAAACTCGGGCGTTGTCCGTCTTGCCTAAAAACTGGACCATACCAAAATAGCCACGCTGCAAACGCAGTCATGCAGTCAGAATCAGCAAGAAAAACAGCTACGAGGAGTTATGGCCTTCCGAACTTAGGCGCCAAACACACTATTTCAGAGAGCCAACTACGATCGCTGATGACGTGACAACCAAGGGTAGCTGCCCATGGAGCTGGTCATGCAAGGTTAATGTATTAGAAGGAGGAGGCGAAGTAGAACCACACGCTCGGCTTAAGGGGGACACATCCACTCCATTGAGCAGCGCCCCGTCGGCTTTAGCGTCCATCCAGTTAGTCATCTGCACAAGCATCTACACCAGCCAAGAGGTCACAGTATGAGTCAGTGAGGCAGTACACAGATCAAACAACAACACTCTCCCATCATCCAAATGTGTCACTGTAAATGAGCATGCACAAGTGATGCTCTCCCATGCTCCCTGATCCAACACTCACTGCAAGAACGAGAGGAGACGGATCACATGTGCTACGAGGATGAGCGATGAGAACCCATGCAAGCGCAAGAGTCACACTACATGCATTCAGGGTAACAATTCGACCATACTCATTGCCTTATTGAACAAGTTGCTCTTCAGCGCCTTAGTGAGAAAGTCAGCCAACTGCTTCACAGTCTTGACCCACACAATGTGAATGCTGCCCTCATGCCAAAAGGAACGCACATAGTAAAACTCAACAGTGATATACTTTGTGCGTATATGGTGGACACCATTGTTGTCGGTCATTGTATCGGCACTCTCAATGTCACAAGGCAAAGTGATGGATGACATAGGCTGACGCAACACACCTAACAAACAACGGAGCCACACACTCTCACATGCGCCAGAGTCCAAAGCCACATATTCTACCTCTGTTGTACTACATGTGACACACCCTTGCGTCCCGTTATGCCATGAAACTGCCGTACCCCGGATGAGAATGATCTAACCAATGCGGCTCTTACCATCTTAGCTCCATGCCTAATCTCTATCAGTGTAGCCCACGGCTACCACGAACGGTTGCCGACAAAATGTGAGGCCTCGGCGTGGGGTGGAGACCACACACCGCAACACGCGAGCGGCTACATCAAGGTGCAGTTGATCTAAGGCCTGTGAGAACTTAGCGAAGACATTTATGGCAAAGGCAATGTCGGCCCGTGTGCTGGTGGCGAGAAACATGAGTGACCCGATGACGTGGAGGAACGCCGTTATGTCCACCACTACACCCAAGGTGCTGGCATCAGTAGCCTTCAGCTTTGCCTGCCCGTTTGGGGTCATTGGGATGGAGGCGTTGGGGACAGTGGTCAGGAGATCTGCAAAGCGGTCAACGAGCGTCTGTACGTACGCTGCCTGATGTACTCGCATGATGACGTGTGCGAGATCGCGCTCAATCTCCATGCCAAGAAACGCATGTGCCGGCCGGAGATCCTTCATCGTGTAGGTCGTCTTCAACAACTCCTTCACCTGCTCAACAGCGGCAAGGTTAGGAGATGCGATGAGTAGGTCATCCACGTAGACGAGGATCACAGTGAAGGGAGTCCAAGGAGGAGTAATGAAGAGTTTCAGGTGTGCAATGCTACGGACAAATCCGCCCTTTAGAAGGGTATGGCTGATCTCAATGTTCCAGTAGTGAGAAGACTACTTGAGGCTATAGAGGGCCTTCCGCAGTCACCAGACTCGGCCCGTCCCATCCTCAGAGCCAGGGGGTTGGGTCATGTAAAGCTCCTCACCATCGAGAGCACTGTGAAGAAAGGCGTTGCGCACGTCCATCTGGTGGACCTTCCAACCATGCGACTAGGCTGAAGAGAGCTCAGCACGTGGTGAAACGGCTAACTAGGGCAAAGACATGGTCGTAATCAACTCCAAAAACATGGGAGAAGCCCTTGGCGGTGAGGCGGGCCTTGTACTTGTCGGGTATGCCTTCTAGCTTCCACTTTCGGCAAAACACCCACATTGCCCCTATCTTCCTGCGATCAGGGGGGGGAGTTCCACGAGCTTGTACACTGTGTGCTCGTTGATAGAAGCAAGCTTCTCCCAACATGCAGCCTCCCGTTGGTCTGCGTCAGGAAAGGCACGGGCCTCACATAGGCTCTGTGGGTTGGGTGCCAGTGGAGAAGGCCGTGCTGTAAGCACACAGGCAGCGCAAATTCCTACAGGAGCCCGGGCCAGGGTTGTGGAGACCGCACGACGATGCTCCTAGGAGATGAGAGCGTTGCCAAGTGCCAAGCCTGGGTGAGTGTTTTGAGCAACGAGGCCAAGGGCAGTCAGGCCAAGGACCTTGATGTCGGGCTCACGGGATTGGGTGCATTCGAGGCCGGAAGGGGGTCGGCCAGGAGGTCATGCTCAGCTGAGGACTCAACGGAGGACTCCGTCTCCGACAACTGCGTGGAATCTCTAGCAAGGGAATTGGGCGGCCAGGTGGATGGCAAGGGAGGGACATCCGAGCCATCCGTTGTCTAGAGTGTGGATGCAAGTGGGACCACTTGTTCCGTTGGAGCACGAGCGGTGGCGCGACAAGTATTTCCCCAATGAGAAGGCATAAACGGAAGGAGAGGGGAGGTAGAACGGACATGTGGGATATCAGGAGGGAAGAGGTCCTCAAAGAATAGGGCATTGTGTAACTCAACAATGCGATGCCATACCGGGTCCATGAAGCGCCATGCCTTGGACTGACGCTAGACACCAACGAAGGTGCAGAGACGGCCGCGAGGAGCAAGCTTGCCATCCCGCTAGTCCTTGGCAAGCAAGACACTTACGACGCATCCCCAAACACAAGCAAGCCAAACATCAGCGCATTGACACCACAATGTGTACAATGTGGCTTGGCGGGGAAGTGGACTTTGTGGACAGCAGTTCCATACCCAGATCATGCAGGACATGGCCTCAAAGAAGAAGCCCTCAGACAAACCGTACTTGACACGCATGGTACGCAAAGCATCAGCCATTGTGTGATTCCAACACTCAGAAACACCATTCTGTTGCCGTGTCTCAGGAGCGGACGTCTCATGACAAACCCCATGAATGGTGAGATAGGAAGTGTTTTCCCCCATGTACTCGCCACTGCAATCAGACCAAAAATGGTGGGGGGTGCAACTGCACTCCCGCTCAGCCACGATGTGCCAGGCACAGATTGCAGAGGCCACGTTGCTCCTCTGGTGAAGGCAGATAACCCAGTGATAGCGGGATAAGTCATCTGTGAGGGTCAGTACATAATGGTCACCCTCGACCATAGATGCAACCAAGAGAGGGCCCATGAGGTCCGAATGGACAAGCTCTAGCGGCTGAGTCGCCCGAGAAGAGGACGTATGATAGGAGGCTCGATGCATCTTACCATGGGCGCACTCGATGCACTCCGTATAGCAAGGCCATTAGAAAGTGGAGGGATCAGGTCCGAGTGAGGGCTGGGTGGGGAGCATGCTATTAACAGCATGAGAGTGCAGTTGGCAAAGGCGTTGGTGAAGGAGGTGCACGTGATGGGGGAGAATACTAATGACAAAGACATGTGCAGTCTCGGACGAGGGAGGGGACATAGATGAAGGAAGTCAAGTAACATGCCAGAGGTTGTCACAACAAACAGCATAGAACATGACCTGACCGGACGAGCGAAGGGAGACAGTGCCAATGCCACATGAGTGACAGACGTCCATGCTCATGAGGTCAAGAGCCGTGACAGACAGGAGGCTGAGTTCCAAACCCAGCACATACAGCACATCAGTGACAGTTACGTCACCGGACGGACCACAAAAATGAACAATGCCAACACCACGGACCGGCACGATCTGCCCGGATCCCGTCCGGACAAAGTGAACATTCCCAATAGGACCAAGCATGCTGAACACCTGGTGATAGGACGCCATGTGATGTGTCGCCCCAGAGTTGATGATCCGGGTGCCATTAGGGTCGCGAACCGGGGCCATGATGTTACAGTGAGCGACGAAACAAGACGCGGGAAGGGATACAGAGGCCACAAGCTGAGTAGACGGGACAGAGTCAAAACGATCATGCCAGTCATTCTACCAAGCGACATCATCCAAAGCCGGCCTTGAAGGGCAACAGGCAGCTTCCCCGCGGTCTCCTCAGAGGTTAGTCTCTGCCTTTTAGTGGGAGACCTCTTGGCTATCACTCACACAACCTGTAATTCCCCAGGGAGGAGGCGTGATGCTGAGCTGCGTCCTGATGAAGCTTTGCAGCTGGCGGATCCAAGCGACAGAGTCCACGGGTGCCACGAACTACGGGGCCACAGCTCTGGACAGGGGATACGACCTCCACTGGGATGGAGGCTATGGATAGTACACCGACTGCGCTGGAGCATACTGCTACTGCTGCTGTTGCGGCAGCACTCTATATGAGTGTTGCTGTGGCGAGACATACTGTTGCTGCTACTGCGGATGGAGAAGGGACAGCAGAAGTTGTGGTCTAGGCTAAGGAGCCGGTTGCAGGGTTGAGTAGGTGGTGGCCTCAGTGCTTCTAGGGGATAAGGGAGGGCATGTGGTAGCAGCGGAGGTACCAAGGTGGTGCTCACACTAATGGTGCAAGGCGACAACAATGAGGACCTTGTCATTATGGATAGGGCACATGTACCACCCGTGCCCTGTCTGACCACACTTTTTGCACGTCAGGGTAGGGCCACCGGAGGAAGACTACTCCTTGTTGCCATTTCCCTTCCCCCCCTTCTTTCCTTTGCCCTTGGTGCTGCCAGGGGAAGAAGTGCCGGGAGGAGGGGTGGAGGAGCCGCCGGAGATGGCAGCCACGGTCGTAGAAGAGCCACCGTGCTCAAGCTGTGTGTCCCTATGTGCTCTCTCCATACTGCGGAAGAGGTCGTATGCCCAGGTCATCAAAATGCCGTGGGCCGCCAGCGCCTCGAGGATGGGTAGGCTATAGGGGATGAAGATGTCCACAAACTCAGGAGTGGTACCATTCTTGATGGTGCTGTTGCTGTTGTTGTTGCCGCCGCTACTGCTACAGCTGCTGCTGCTGTTGCCGTTGGTGCCGCTGCCGCCCCACGCTAGGCTGGTACACAGTCTCCCTCAGTTAAGAGCTGGGTGATGAAAGTGGTCCGATCAAAAGTCTGACTGTTTTTCTGGCTGATTTGTGATGGTGGAAGGAATTGACCTCCGGTCCATAAAATTGAACAAGCACTGGAAATTCCAGCAGTTATAAATCAAGGCTGTCCAAATAAAGTGAAATTTGGATCACAGGTACACCTGACTGTGCTGAATGCAGTGGTGGAAGTCTTGGATTGAAAAGGTGAAACAAAAGGTGCCAAAATGATCTAATGTTGTGCTCAACTCAAAATGTTAACAAAAATTGGATCTGCGATACGGGCCGATTAATGCTGGAGGCTACATACTACCAAAGGAGTTGAGTATGGTGGGCATGGAAAGTTTGTGATTTAAGCTTTTCCACAAGCCTATGCGTGCAGTTTTCTATGTCCAATTGAGTCCGGTGCAATCGGGCGTAGACGACGTAAGTGGCTGATGCAATTTGCGTATACGTCTCCTCCCCGTCCGTGCGGCTTCCAGCATAGTTGGAGACGGGGCAGTAGCTACAAACGGTGCTCATGCCTCCTTCTCCCTCTTGGGTGTTTGCTGCTGCCCCTATTGCTGCTCCTTGCTGTTGCAGTTGTGTCTGACACTGCTGCTGCTGCTGTTGCTGCTACGTCTCTGCTACTGCTACCGCTGCTACTGTTGTTGTTGCTGCTGCTACTACTACTACTACTACTGTGAGTCACTCACACCTCTGGTTGACGTCGCCACGTGCGTTGTTGCAAGCAGGTTGCCTGACGTTGCTGCGCTGGCCGCTCACCTCCTTGCGTCAAACTTGGGGATCAGAGCTGTCAAAAAAAAATCTGCCAGCAATTTCCCTGGCCAAATGGCTGTGGGAAAAAATCTGACGCCTCCACCAAGCAGGTCACTCATTTCCCCTGCTCTGGCACATATGGGAGGTCCGCCGGTATAGTCAGGAAGCTGTATTCCATTACTGTTGCTGCGTCTGCTGTGCTACGGTGCTGCTACCAAAAAGGAACTAGCTCGTGTGTAGGTTGGGGCAATGGCGTTGTTGATGCAACATGCGGGAACCCACGCTCATTGCTTAGTCTGCCCCCTTAGTCTGGTACACTACAGTCTGAGTCTGAGAGCTTTGGTTTGTTACTCACAAGTGTGCGCGCCAAAGTTAGTGCCAAAAAGCAACTCGAATGAAGCAATGGCTGATTAGGAATGAAGAATGCACAACTAACTGAGACCCCTCTCAGTTCTAGCCTCAGCTCAGCTATGTGAGGCTTGTTACTCAGAAAACCAGCCAACCAAGAAAATCCTAGCATTATCCTGTCTGGCAGAATTTCCTAGGTGAGCCCTGCCAGACACCGGACAGCCCAAAACCCAGGCATTGTCCATTTTGCCTAAAAACTGGACCATACCAAAATAGCCAAGCTGCAAACGCAATCGTGTAGTCAGAATCAGTAAGGAAAACAGCTACAAGGAGTTACAGCTTCCCGAACTCAGGCATCGATTACAATACTTCCAAGACGTGACAGCCAAGGGTAGAAGCCGATGGAGCTGTTCGTGTGAGGGTACAACATCAAAAGCATGAGTAGAAGGACAACAATACGCTTGGCTTCATGGCAACACTTCCACTCCACTGAGCAGCGCCCCATTGGCTTCAGCGTCTATCCAGTCACTTGTCTGCACAAGGATGTACACCAGCCGAGAGGTCACAGTATGAGTCAGTGAGGTAGTGCACAAATAAAACAACAACACATGGCAAGGACACAAGGCCACGAGCCTTGCCCTCAATGGCCTCATGGCCTCTCAGCAACCGATCAAGCTACCAGCTTGATCGGCGGCTAGTGGCTCACTGCTAGATGGCCGGTCGGTCACGTGACCCACCGCCAGCCACGGCAACTGGCTTGCTGGTAGCCAGCTGGTAGTAGGTCATGGGCTAGCCCTTGGAATAGCGAGGGTGGCTACGATCAACCCCCTTGCTATTGCGAGGTGGGAATTTCCGAACAGGCCCACTTGCTACATTCCTCCCCAGTTATTGTGAGTCGTCCTAGTTCATGACCAACAAGTGAGAGTATGAGATCGCGAGCCGTCAACATTGTGAAAGAATCAATTTGAATCACTAGCTAAATATGAACACGTGCATGGAACTTGGACCTAAGCCATAGCTTGTTGGTCAGCATGGCTAGCGCCCTCTCTCCTTGAGGCTGGAGCATCCATGCAACGACCATGTTCGATGTCCCCTACCTCCTATGGTCACTGTCCATGAATACCACTCAGCGGGATTGTTTTTCACTACTACCGCGTTCAAATAGTTTCTCCTACTATGCATCCATCTACCTGAGCTCCAAGCTAGCTCTAGTACTCATTGACCACCCTCGTGGAAAACCGAGATTTGGACTCCCTTGAGTTATTTTCAGGTCCACAACTAACCCAATGAATAAGGTATTCCCTAACAACCCACGGGTAGAACGTACGCTATCAATGTTGGAGTATACAAAGGATCTCATTCTCGCCTTAGGTACTGAGAACTACCGAAGGTAGTTGAATGGTTCGTTTTGCCATGTATGGAGCCAACAAGGTCACATAAAAGACGTCATACATATTCATTCTCGATAGAAGAAGCAATCCGTATGCCATTGGCCTGATGTGTGCAATGATAGAAAATGACCATCCACTTAGGTAGAAGTTTTTACACCCCTGGCGATGTCAGCCGAAGGTCTTTAGTGCTAAGCAGCACCCTGTCATAGATGTCAAACGTGACATCATGGCATCGTTTCTCGGTATTTGCCTTTTGTTCGTTGTCAAGCCGCTCGAAGGTGATCCTTCGCCTCTTGGAATAAGGATTCTATGCGTACAGAAAGGCTTGAGGAGAAGGAACATGTCCTTTTATAGTCCTAATCTTTACTAGTGGTGAGGGTACAATTGGATGCCGAACACTCTTCAACATGAACCGTGTGAACTGAGTGGACTCGTTCACCAAGTTATTCATTGTAAACTCTATCAAAGCTAGGATTCTGTCCGAGCCATTTGTAGTAGGATCCATGTACATGCACAATATCTATTCCAGAGTGTCATTGATACGCTCTGATTGTCCGTCAGTTTGAGGGTGAGATACTATTGATATCTATGACTTTTTGTCAAAGTACGTGTAAATTCTTTACCAGAGCTTACTGTCACTTTTTATGTCTCGATCGGAGATGCACAACGGCAAGCCGTGGTACTTCACAACACCCTAAAAAAAGAGATGAGCCATCCCCTCTGTATTCACAACAGTGGTTGTAAGAATGAACTGCGCCATCTGCGTATGAATATGCACAACCACTAGTATTACATCATGACCACGGGCCGTGTCCGAAAGACCAGTAGTAAAGTCCCATGAAGTCCCAAGGGTGGGATGTTGTAATGAGCCTTGTTCCAAAGACATGGGTTGCATGTCATGTGATACTTGCAGAAATCTTCACTGCATCTTGACTACCAATAGTGGTCTCAGAGTGCCCGTCTAGTCTTTTGAGGTCCCACATGACCTGAGACTGGTGGCTCGTGGAACTGGGAGATTATCTTCATTCAAAGGTCTCCAAAGTGTGGCACAATGTTTTTGCCATGTCAGAGAATTCTTGTGGCATCCGCCAATATATACTTGTTGAGATTCCAAGTGTTTTAGAACCAGAAATTCACAAAGTATCTCATTCATATCCTGTTGACAAAGCCGTTGTAGTAGATAATCTCCTGGGATACTTGTCGCAGAGGTGCACGGGGATCTGGTGTTTGCACTATAGCTTTTGTAGTTGCTATAAAAAATCTACTAACTTTATTGGTTACTTTGGTTGTTACAAGCTAGCGGTTGAGTGAATTGGCCACTTTGATGTGTCCTAGCCAAGATTCCAATGTGGATGGAAACCGGTTGAGGTATTTTCTCCAAACGGGCCTGTCGTCTTGACAGGTTTGGTTACATTTCTAAGAACACCAATGGGTTGTGGTCAGTCACAAGCGTCACACCCCCCTCAGCGCCCTTGACCTAGCAATGCCACATCTTGAGAGCGTGTACCAGTGTGAGGAGCTCATGATCCCTGATCGTATACCACGTCTCTGTGGGGTTGAGCTTTTGGCTCTCGTGCGCACCTGGGTGGCCATTCTACATGAGGATTGCTCCAAGTCCTTTCACCAACGCATCACATCAGACCTTCCACGGTTACGATGGATCTAGAAGAGACGATAAGAAGGACGTTGGGGATAGAAGCTCTTTGACTTTGAGAAAATATTTGTGGCAGTCAGGTGTCCATTCCCGATTTACGCAATGGTAGAATACCCTTGCATAAACCGTTGAACGTAGTTTGCAAGGCCAAGAAAAGACAAAATCTGCCCAAAATTTTCTTGACACGGCCAATCTACCATCACTTGGACCTTTCATGGGTCAACACAAATATCATCCTTGCCAACTATGTGTCCAAGGTATTCGTGTTCATCTTGTACCAACTTACACCTACTCACTTTTGCATAAAAACATATGTTTCCTAAGGATTACAAATACTTTGCGCAGATGTTCTATGTACTCTTGATTGTTTTGGAGAAAAGCAGGATGTCATCCAGATAGGCCAAGAAAAACCTTATTGTGTTCCTTGGTAAACGTTAGGTTCGTTTCTCCTTGGAAGGTTCCCGGGACGTTTGTTAGCCCAAAGCACAAAACCCAAACGTGATGGTGTCACATGAGTTTTCTCATATACTGTTTTGAATACATCATCTTCCATGATGCGTATTTGATGGTACTCTTGGGATAAATCCAAAAAGAATTATTCCCATTGGAGTTGGTTGAACAAGTCCTTAATCCATGGTAAGGGGGTCATTTTTTCTTCGTCAGCTTGTTCAACGCCTGCTCGTCCATGCACATGTCTAAACCACCGTCCTTTTTTTTTCATAAAGAGGATCCGAACAATGTATGGCAAGCTTCTTGGCTCCATCCATCATTTTGAAAAGCATTCTTTACCTTGGTGTTTGGCCTCCTGCCCTTGTGCAACATTAAGGTGATCATAGGCATGAATATAGGGGTTGTCTTATGTTGTAGTGAAATGGTGTGGCCCATGTGTCGTTTTGGTGGAAGCCTAGCCGGTTGGTTTTTTAAACACATGTGAGAACTCCACCAATAGATATGCGATCTCTTGTGGTGTGACGTATTTCACGTTGTCCTCCACTTTCTACAGCTGAGCCAAGAAGCATCGAAAACCTAGTCGAATATGTCTCTTCACCTGCATCGTAGACAAGTTGGCATGGACTTTCATTGGATTGATGACAATTCCATACCTGGAATGAAATATAAAGTGACAACGCCGCTTTCAAAGGATCAAGCACTTTGATTCAAAGCACATCAGATTCTTGTTATCATGGAGCCAAGGATTTCCTAGCCTTATGTCAAACATATCAAGAAGGTTGAGTATCTTCAACGTGACACTCTGTGTATACCCTTGAATGCAATAAAATTCTTTACATATAACAATCATGGATATCTTATGGTTTTCACCAACAAAAACTGTGCTATTTGATGGGACAGTAATTTAGGCCCACATGTCTGGTAAAGCCAAGACAAATAGAAGAGTCATCCCCTCCAGTGTCAGCCAGTCCGTTTACGGGAGTACTAGCAGTTGTACTTTGAACTACATTTTCATGTTGCATATACTTATACCCAATATGAAAATCTAGTTCAAAGTACACCTGGCTGGTGCTCCCGTGAACGTACTAGCTGAAACTGGAGGGGGTGAATTCTTTGTTGTTCTTGATAATCTGTTTGACTTTGAACTTCATTTTCATATTGCATACACTCATCCGAGTGAACAGGCTCCATGACGGCAAACCAAGTTTGTGATGAACATAGGATTGATACGGCAGGCACTGCAACTCCCATGATTCACCTACTCGAGTCTACATCTTATGGCTATGTGTAAATTTGGCTAACACTTTCTAGTCTTTATTTGACTGGGTCGCTTTGTACGACTAAAGGTACATCAAACGTGATTGAGCTCATCACTTTTGGGGTGTTTGTTTCATTGTATCGCACAACTAATGCATAGTGTTTGGTATTGCCAACAATATGCATGTTCAATCATGCATCTCATCCGGAGATGCATGTTGTAGTGGGAAATGTCAAGCAGCAGACAAGTTTGAACTTGTCAAAAACTCAAAATATTTAACATCCTCATCTGAAAACATGAACCCACACTCATGATCTAGTTTTTTCTCTTAGTGGTTCCCATTGCCGTCGCTGTGGCCTTATCCACGGCCCTACCCATGGCCTCCTGTTACACCATCCCAACGAGGTGATACGGCTGCTGCAAACGGTGCGGCCTCTTGTCCACCACCAACACCATAGGGCACTGAGCCCTTAAGTGGCAAGGCTGCATACACTTGTCGCAGAGTGCACCACATAAGGCTATGCTGTGACACTCATTCGCCGCCTGTATTTCATCATTATCACGGTTGCACTTGTGGTCGGGAGCCTTGTGTGTCAATCGGCCTGAGGCAAATGGGCTACAAAACAGAGCCGACACAATAGCACCTAGCTTCCGCTTCTAGCATTCCAGTTAGGAGAAGATGTTACCCTCAGGATCACGGTTCCACACTTAGGAGCTCCTAGGCAATGACTTGCCAGAAACTATGCCCGCTTAACACTTAGTCACTTTTGCGCGAGGTGCTAGTCAGAGACTAACTCCTGGGGCTTAGACCAACCTGTGTCTTCTTTATACTGTTCCTTAGTTGGATAGCTCTATGAGGAGCATGTAAGGCCAGATTGTGTAACTAGAATGAGGAAAAAGCCTGGTACATATAGTCTTAGCCCTGGCTTCTAAGGTGTGTGGGTGGTGGCACTTTTGGGGGTGGCCACTCCACACCTCACCACCTCGCCAATTGGCACATCCACTGACCACCAAGTGGCACATCCTCCTCATACATGGAGAAACGTCTAGGAAACATTCCTTGTGCAGGAAGGTCAAAAACCTCCTGCTCACATAAAGACTTCATTGCATAACTTGTTGTTTTTAAGTCCAATGTGTTTTCCACTGTGCTACACTTCTGGTGTCTTGCTTGGACTTGCACCATGAACAAGGTTTGGGGGACTTACTCCAAGGATGCAGTGCATGCCCCACATGTGCACCATGCCATAGTAGTGGCCATGGGGCATAAATGAACAACAATCTCTCCCTTGCACCTCTAACCACCTGCCATGGTAGTTTTCTTCTACATGAATCCATAGCTTTGTGTTGTGTCTGTGCACGCGAGCTGTCTTGGTCTTTAGTCCTCATCTTCTACGTCCACCATGCCGATTTCCCGAGCGCCTGCAGCATGCAAGTCACTGTCCAGTGGCTTTGTCAGGAAGTCGAATAGCATTTTCTTTGTTTGGACATGCTGTAGGTGCACTATTCTCTTTGCGACAAGGTCGTGCCAGTAGTGGTACCAAACATCAATGTACTTTGTATGCCAGGAGATTACATCGTGTTTTACCACAATGATTGCACTCTTATTGTCGATGTAGATGATCGTTGCTTCCTCTTGTGGTGCCTTGATCTCACCCAACAGACTGCAAAGCCACTTTGTTTCTTTACAGACTTCTGAGAGTGCGATGTACTCCACCTCCGTGGTAGATAGCAAGACATAGTCTTGCTTCCCGCTCACCTAGGAGGCCGCACCACCGTTGAGAAGGCAGACGAAGCCTGAGGTAGAAATCCTGTCATCAATGCGCCCTCCCCAGTATGCGTCACTATAGCACATCAGTCGCGGCGGGTCTGATCCTACCAGACCTCCAAACCGGAGTCCAACATGTTGTGTCTTTTCTAGATAGCAAAAGATCCGCTTCATGGCTTGCCAGTGTTGTGGCCCAGGGTTGGCCACAAACCTGGTCATGTGACCCATCGTGTAAGCGATGTTAGGTCACGTTCCCACCATCACATACATGAGGCTCTTGACGGCGGACTGGTACTGGATGGTTTGCATCTCCCAGTGCTGAGCCTCATTGCTTAGTGACATGAAGGAGGAGAGCTTGCAGTCAGAGGCCATGGGGGTGCTTATGGGTTTTCATTCCTCCATGCTATAGTACTTCAAGACGTACATGATGTACTTGGTCTGGTTGAGCTCAATGGTGCCTGCTTTGCGATTGCGGTGGACGATAATCCCAAGGTAACATTCAAGAGGATCCATGTCCTTCATCTTGAACCTGCTGCTCAGCCGCTTCTTGAGGTTCTCAAGGGCATCCTAAGAGGAAAAACACAGGATCCACTCATCCACATACAATGCCACAAGGAGCAAGCTGCGCTCGTCCTCCCGCACATAGACGCTGGGATCATAGCTGCAGTGCGCAAAGGAAAGCTCAGCCATGAAGCTGTCCATCTCCTTGTACCAGATCCGTGGGGCCTGTTTCAGCACATACAACACCTTCACCAGCTTGCACACATTACCCTCGGGTGCTTTGACACCTTCCGGTGCCTCCATGAGCACCTCCTTGTCCAGCTTCCCGTAGAGGAAAGTTGACTTTACATCCATCTGGTTTATCTCAAGGTCTTTGGCAGCAGCAACGGCCAGCACGGACCTGATGGAGGCAAAAGTGAAAACCGGTGCAAAGGTCTCATCGTATTCAGATCCTGCACGCTGTGAGAATCCTTTTGCCACGACCCTTGCCTTGTATTTGTCGATTCTATTGTCCTACTTCCACTTTAGCCTGAGCACCCACTTTGAGCCCACCATGTGAGCATTAGCGGGTCTTTCCAACAGCACCCACGTGCCATTTTCTTTGATGGATGCGAGCTCGATGTCCACCGCCTCCTTCCACTTGGCCACATCAGGCCTTTTGAGCACCTCAGCCACAGAGAGTGACTCTCCCTGAGCCAAACAGGACCATCTCAGTCCAGTCCAACTTCCGGTGTCAGCGCCGTACTTTGGCGTTTGTTTTCTCTTCCGTGTGTCGCGGTGCTGCATTACTGGTACCTCATCTTTGCTTTGCTGTTGCTCCTATGGTGCTGGCTGCCCTGAGGTTCAATTTTCCACGTGTGAAGAGCCACTAGCCTCCGAGATGGTCTCAGATGCCTCGGACGTCTCCGATTTTGTGTCGGAGCTTGTCGTTGCATCAGCATGTGCAACCGCTTTTCTTGCCCCACCACTTTTCTCCAAAGCCTGCCGCACTGGCACCACTTGCCAGTGTTTGGGAGCTTGATCTCCTGACTCCAGGAGCACCAACCACTCTCCTTGTTTTGGACCTTGTTTGTGATCAAGAATCTCTTCCTTGCCCTGTTTTCTCTCGTCAAAGGTCACGTCCCTGTTGGTGATGAGCCTTCTTGGTGCCAGGTCCCACAGACGATAGGTCTTGTGGTCTGTCTCATAGCTCACCATCACGTACCTTTGCTCTCTTGCATCAAGCTTGCCGCCACCCTCTCCCGCCTGGACCTTTGCCCATGCGGTGCAGCCGATCACTTTCAAGTGTGATGCGTCCGGCTTCTTCCCTGACCATACTTCTTGTGGCGCGATCTGGCCGACCACTTTCAGTTGCCCTTTTTCTTTCCGCGCCTGCTCAGACCAGCCGCAGGGGTCAGGTTGACAATTTAGCTTGCTGTTCTTGCCGCTTCCGCCCAGAAGCACGGTGGAAGTTTTGCATCAAAGAGCATGATGCGCACCATGTCGAGGATGGTCTGATTCATCCGTTTGGCCACACCATTGCTTTGTCGCGTGTAGGGTGTTATGGTCTGGTGGTTGATCCCGTGTTGCCGCAACCGGCCCTTGTATATTTCATCCTCTCCACCATTTTCGCTTCGTATTGCCTTGACCTTCTCTCCAGTGCACTGCTCCACCATAGCGACAAACTCCTGCAACTTCTCTCTGACCTCTCCCGTGGGCGGCCTTCAAGATTTGGATGGCTCCTAAGATTTGGATTTTGTCGAGGGCATATAGTGAGGCTGCCACCACCTTACCCTTGTTGGTCTTGGATGGTCTGGCAATTTCCATTCTGTTGTCTACATAACAAGCACGTGAAGACCGTTGTGAGGGTCACCCTACAACCTTGGGGAGGTTTTGTATACCAAATCTACCTTGCTCAATTGATCGGTGAGGCAATTATAAAACATCTTTCTATGTTTCTTGGCTTCCACAGTAGATACAATCACATAGTATACAAGTATTGTTTTCTACACCTCCACAGTTGGCACAATCACGTGGAACAGTTGTAACACACGGAACTAGGCAAGCTATAAGGACCAAAAAACATAAAGCAAGGACAGAGTATAAAGACTACAAGAAGTTGAAAACAGCTCAAAATGGCGAGGAAGAGGGGAGGGAAATCAATTCTAACTAATTTTTTGCACCCTCGCATGCTCCTCTCTAACTCTTGTTGTCTTTGTCTTCATCTTTTGGTCCTCCTTGGCCTCCTCTTGAGTCCTCTTGGTGTGTCTTGCACGTCTGTGAAGAATTCTCCCTTTTGTCCCATGGTAATGGAGGGGCTTCGAAAAACTTCCAAAGAGTCACCTTCTTTCTTTTTGTTATCCTCTTAGGTCATGAGCGTTCGTGGTCTTGGAGAATTGTACTGCTTTAATCTTTGGTTGAAAGAGGGGAGATGGAACCTTGAAAACATGGGGGAATTGGTAGTTTGGAATTGGGCACTCTCCACTCCATCCAACAAAAATCAACCTAGCCCCCTACAGCGAAGAGAAATCTTAGAGGAACTGGCAGGATAAAGAAAATCTCTATGAGAGCTCCTTAACACACTTTTGGTACTTGAAACAGATAAGCATAGGCGTTACATTCCCCTATGTCATTTTTGCTACTACTATAGCTTCTTGCAATGTTTTGCTACTACTACAGCTTCTTGCACATAGCTGCCGGAACCGTTGCATAGTGAAATGCGAGGATTGTATAGTATTAAAGCAATTGTAACGCATTAGCTCTCCCGCTCATGTGTGCTAGTTGTCGTTGGAGTTCACATAATGGTGTCCAAAGCTTGCTTGAGTGGGTTTCTCCTTCGCTTTCCTCTGGAGGACAATCATCATCAACGACCCGTGTATGGAGACTTAAATGCTTCAAGTCTCCAGAGGCCCATTACCATTTTTACACAGCCCCCTCAATTTGGGTTTGAAAGAAGGAGTGTATTATCCCAAACTAATGAGTTCGAACAATTTTTCTGGTTTCAAAACTCCTGGTTCATCCTGAACAAACTCAATATTTGTTTTTGTTGCGCTAGCGCAAAACTGTCGCGTGCGAGGTATAATCGGTGATTTCACGCCGACGCTTTTGCCTTTGTCACCCTTCTCCCTTGATGTCGAGTAGCCCTCGTCCTTGCTCGCTCTCACTATAAAGGAGGGCAAGTGAGGGCGCGGACACAAAAGCAAAAATCCTCGCCCTTGAAGGCATCGTGGCCTCTCAGCTGCTTATCGAGCCACCAGCTCGTTCAGCGGCTGGTGGCTCACCACTACGTGGCCAGCTGATCACCTGACCAATCTTCGGCCATCTAGCCGGCTGGCTACTGCCTGCCAGCCGACCAGCTGGTAGCCAGCGGGTGGTTGGGCACCGGCCAGCCCTCGCAATAGGGAGGGATGGCTGTGAGCCACCTCCTCGCTATTTCAAGGTGGGAGGGCTCGAAATGGCCCTAATGCTACAGTTGGGGTCTGACGTAACAACACCGTTATTGTATCAATGGGTATGCTCTTCAAGTTGAGGTGCAGTCAATCCACCCATGTGTGAATCTCCCTCGTCTATGCATCTGCTTTCTCCTCATCATAATCATGCTCCTCAGGTATCTGGTGCTGCCAAGCACAGCCTGTTGATGTTATGAGCAGCCCCTGTGGTGAAGATGAGGCTATGCCAAGTAGAATTTACTGTGGTCACAGCATGCTCTGCAGCAAGATCTGGGTGTTTGGTGAGTGGCAAACTACTCCTGCTACCGGCGTTTGATCTCATCATGTACCTTTCATAGCTATTCAATTTCCTTAGTGCAAAGGCTTGACAAGCCCAACAAGGAGCTGCAGCCAAAGGGATCATTTGGCTTCTTTCCCGTGTCACTGCCTATTGCCATGTTTGCCGCTCAGTATATGTCCAAACGTCAAACTTGTCGCAATCGGTGATTTTCAGCATTTCAAAGATATAAACCACCAGTTAAAAACATTCTTTGATTAGAAAACATTGACTTATGCACTACTGATGTTGACGTCAACTCTGTTTTCCAGTAGTGATGCTAAGTAGCATTGCTACGTAAAAGCTGTTGTGCAGCTACTATACTATTCAATGCAGCAGTCGCAACTCATGCTACCATAGCACTACCATTATTTAAGCTTTTGCTGTTACTAATGCTACGGTGATACTACTATTGCTACTGTTGCGATGATGTTGTAGTGCTACTGCTTCGTATGTTGCTAATACTGATGGAGCAGTAACAATGCTGCTATTGTGCAGTCGCCACCTTTGTTTTTGCCATTTTCCTGCTATTGATATTCACGGGTGGTACTCCGTTGACGCTGATTCCTGCTGTTGTATTGCTCACTATCTCTACCAATGCTTGAAACTGCTGCTTGTAGCCGTCACCGCTAAATGCTACTATGAGCTGCTTCTCCCCTCTTTCTATATCCCGGGTTGTAACAAGAAAAGCTGCTACGGCTACCTGGTACTGCTGTTGCTGCTCACTATTGCTGCTACAGCTCGTTGTCACTACTCACTCTAGTAGTCCTGAGATGATGCCACTTTTTCTCAATTCAGGACACCAACTCCGCTGTAAATGTCTGATGTGACGGGTTCAAAGGTAAGGCTGCTGGAATGAATCTCGCTACTGTTGCCGGTTCTCCATCTCATTGGTACAGCTGAATGAAAAGGATCTCACTAATCTGATACCATGAGAAGATTCTAGGAAACTTTCAAGCATTGAGGGTGTGGCCATTTCCATACAGGGAAACAAGGGAATAAGGAAACATGACAAGGGGTATCAGCAGCCGCAACACTAGCCAGCCAGTAGTGTCAGTGCTTTGTCTATCACAACAAATGTAGCGGCACTCATCGCTACACACAATGCCAGCACCCTCAGGTATGGTTAATCGAGGCCATTTTATACATGTTTTTTTAGTGTGTACCTTGAATGTTCTCTCTTCAAGGGGAGTAACCCATCCCTACACTCCTTCCATAATGTAACACATAAGTGTACTTTTGCCTTGCATGGCCAAACAAACCTTTTCCTACGAAGGACTCCAGTACGTGGGGTTAGTGTATGTGGCAAGTGCGCTCAAGCACCATACAAAACTACACAAAGAACCCACTCAGTGCAGTCATTTGCCCCTTATGTCAAACAAGATATTGTTTTTTTTTCCATTATGACCAAACCCAGCTCTTCTTAGGGAGGACTACAGTGTGTGGTGTGAGTGTACGTGGCAAGTGCGCTCAGGCACCATACAAAATTACACTAAGACCGCACTCAGTGCACTCATTTGTCTCTAGTTTCAAGTTAGATCTTGCTTTTTATCCTTTATGGCCAAAATCACCTCCTCTAAGAGGGAGTCCAGTGCGTGGGGTGAGTACATGTGGCAAGTGTGCTCAGACACCATACAATAGTACACTAAGAGCTTACTCAATGCCCTCATTTGTCTTATGTGGGAAAATTAATGTTCTCAAGAAGGAATTGAGTATGTAAACTAGTGTATGACACAAGAGCTTTTTTTCTCATTTGGGGGATAGATGTTTATGACATGAGGCACTGCCGTGTTTAAGTAGTGCATGTGGAAGTTTGTCTCATGTCATGTGGAACCATAAAGAAATCATCTGTAATGTTTTCTTTTGTATTGTGATGAAGAATTGTGCTCGAAGTTAATCTCCATGTGTCTTATTAGCATAGTGTTTACTAGGTACACTGAGGGCCAATAATTTTGTATTTGATGAATACTCATAAATGAAGAAAAATCTAGTCGAACATAAAACATAACATTGTTTTCCAGATTTCATGTTTTTCACCTGGCTATGTAGCAAACTTATATCAAGAATTGTCTGGAGGATGTGTTAACTTCCGTACAAGTTTCTTGTCGGCATTTCTGTCTTAAATTTCATGTGTTTCCCACAGATATCCTCTCTCTCTCTCTCTCTCTCTCTCTCTCTCTCTCTCTCTCTCTCTCTCTCTCTCTCTCTCTCTCTCTCTCTCTCTACCACTATCTGGATCATCCTCCTTTTCCATACAATCTGCCTACATTATTGGGTTTTTGCTGCGAGCGGGTTTCCACGCCATACTTGATGACTGACAACAGGTAGTAATCATCTAGCTTAATGCATCACGTCATGCTTGTCATGGCCTGGTTTTTCTTGGCTGTTTTTTTGCTTCAGTTTTTGGAAGCTGGTCTAGGTAGGGCCCCAGTGTACGGGGCTAGTGTATGTGGCCAGTGCACTCAAAATGAGTGCGGAGGTGCACTTATCACGCACTGAGTGTGCCACCGATATGTTGCAAAATGAATGGTTTGCTTTGTTGAATGCCCTCTGATTTATGGCAAACCATTTGATTTTGCTATGCAGGATCGCTGACCTGAATGAGCAAACATACATGATGTGATACTTAATCCCCGGTCTTCCTTGAGTGAAAAGGTACTCATCTGTCGATGGCCGAATCTTGATTTGTTTGTAGACATGTTGCAAACCTGTATAATCGCAAAGTTTCAAAAGATCTCATTGAACTGATCGACTTCAGACGATATCAAGATGTGTTCTGTAATATCGATTGAGTCAAGCTTTATTCTTATCAATAACCGGAAGCAATATTTTGTAACCAGGGAGAATGTTTCATGTACACAAACCTAAAAGGTCCTCATCTGAACTACTGACAACAATTTTTACATGCCATTGAATCGGAAGCGGGTTTACATAATATCTTAAAACTGGCTGCAACTAAACATGTCAACACATTACGTGTATTATATGCATGGTGATTAGCCAAACGATGCCTACATTTCATTCCTATGTGCCGCCCAGCTGTTTTCCACACAATTGCAAGACACGAAAAAATGATTCTTCACCATACACTTTGAGCGATATCGGGAACTGTTATGATCTCAAACCCTGAACTTCTTTAACCTAATGAATTGCAAACTATTTTGTACATAAGCCTAACATTATCTCACACTGGGTGTATGATTAGTGCATTTCCTCACCAAATAGGACTTCAGTGACCCATGTACACTATCGCTTGCACTAGGGGGTCTTGGCGATAGAACGACGTCACCTCTGGATTTTGAACGGCAATCGTGTCAACGACAAGACGGCATATCAAGAGCTTTCTGTCAGCGGCAAGTGACGGCCGTCAGCATTTGACACGGATAGACAACAAATCCACCCCTCAATCCGGCAGACTTCAAGGTGCAAAGACATCCAAAGGATGAGGACAATCTGCGTCTCGATACACTGGCTTGAACAAGAAAACGTAATGAATTTAATTCAATAATGTCACAATAAGAACGAAGGCCAATCTATGTCTAGATTTGAAAAGGAAAATTTTCCTAAAAGTCTACAGCAATAACCAAAAACCTGTTGTGAAGAACAAAGTTTTAATAAAAACTTTGTTCTTGTCTCCTTACAGAAAAGGAGAGAGGTAGGGGGGGGGGGGGAGAGAGAGAGAGAGAGAGAGAGCGAGAGAGAGAGAGAGAGAGAGAGCGAGAGAGAGAGAGAGAGAGAGAGCGAGAGAGAGAGAGAGAGAGAGAGCGAGAGAGAGAGAGAGAGAGAGAGCGAGAGAGAGAGAGAGAGAGAGAGCGAGAGAGAGAGAGAGAGAGAGAGCGAGAGAGAGAGAGAGAGAGAGAGCGAGAGAGAGAGAGAGAGAGAGAGCGAGAGAGAGAGAGAGAGAGAGAGCGAGAGAGAGAGAGAGAGAGAGAGCGAGAGAGAGAGAGAGAGAGAGAGCGAGAGAGAGAGAGAGAGAGAGAGCGAGAGAGAGAGAGAGAGAGAGAGCGAGAGAGAGAGAGAGAGAGAGAGCGAGAGAGAGAGAGAGAGAGAGAGCGAGAGAGAGAGAGAGAGAGAGAGCGAGAGAGAGAGAGAGAGAGAGAGCGAGAGAGAGAGAGAGAGAGAGAGCGAGAGAGAGAGAGAGAGAGAGAGCGAGAGAGAGAGAGAGAGAGAGAGCGAGAGAGAGAGAGAGAGAGAGAGCGAGAGAGAGAGAGAGAGAGAGAGCGAGAGAGAGAGAGAGAGAGAGAGCGAGAGAGAGAGAGAGAGAGAGAGCGAGAGAGAGAGAGAGAGAGAGAGCGAGAGAGAGAGAGAGAGAGAGAGCGAGAGAGAGAGAGAGAGAGAGAGCGAGAGAGAGAGAGAGAGAGAGAGGGATAGAGAGAGTGAGAGAGAGGGGGGGGGTACTAAGAAAATGTGGGAACACACGGTTCTCATCCACTGGTTGTATAGTGCATGGTGTCAGTGTATCATATCAGAGCACACAGGTGGAGCACACTAGAAAACTAGTGCATGAATTCCCTACCATTTGACATGTATGGCAGCCCTTGGACATGAGCTGGATCACACGTGGCCGGAAGTCTCTCAGCACCAATCAAGCTTGTCGTGTTGCGGTCATGACAATAGCCGAGCCTTCCACCCCTAATGATGGTGCTAGAGGTATGGATCCTCGGGACCGTACTATCATGGAGCTTTATTAGCTCCTGGAAACTCAGGGAGGTAGGAGTGTTCTTTCGAAGCTAGGGAGTCCACATATAGCATGTCCTGTGTTTTTTGCCCATGATAATGCCTGTAGAACTGTTGAGTCACCTTGTGACGAGGATGGATCTGACACTACCAACTTGTCTGAAGAGTCATACATTCATGTTGTTTGTCGTTGTAACTCATCTCTTGAGTGTCGAGCAGAGGCACAATTCTTTTTGGCCTGTTTTTCTATGTCAAAAACAGGTTTTCAGGCAATTAGCACCCAGATTATTGACTCCGGTGCCACCCATCACATGACCTGTCGTCATAGCGACTTTTTGTTTCTCAATCCCATTGCGTCCAATCAGTCCTTTCCCACAGGATCTAGTTAGTTGTTGTATGTCCAGGGCATTCGGGTGGTGTGTTTTGATGGTCCGTCTGGCCCGTTGTATGTTTTCAATGCGCTCTTTGTCCATTCTCTTGAGCTCAACCTGCTCTCTTTTTGCGCTTGTGGGTCTCTCTATTGAGAAATTTGCTGACTCTTCCCTAGATGCTAATCTTGAAACACATGCCAATGTTTCTCATGCCTCATTTGTTGATGACTTATACCATTAGTCTCAGTACACTCCCTCTACCTCTTCACCTTCCTTTGCATCTGTGCGTGTGTTTTTCATGAGTGTTATGTTCATAAAAGTTAAAATTTTGCTTCATCGATGTCTTTGCCATGTAACCTTGGACACCGTGTTCAAGCTTATTTTCACTCAGCCAGCCAAATTCCTTTGGGAAGCCACCCACAATCAATTACCTCTTACATGTACATAGGAAGATGCATCGGTGCATTTACCCTGACTCTACCTCACGGACACGTTTGCTATAATGTTTCCTTTTGGACCTTCTCAGATCCCTTCCTCTCAAGTATCTTTGAGATCGGGGGCGATACATTCTCGTCCTGATCGATGACTTTACCCGGATGCAAGGATCTACAGTGTTCGCTACAAGACGAATATCGTCTTAGCAACTACCTGTGGTTGGTAAAGGCTGAATTCCATTCTTTTCACACCCTTCCCAAGTTCTACTTTAACCATGGCGGTGATTTCTGAGGCAAGATGTGCACCTTCTTTGGCGAGCACAGTCTCTTTCGCCAGCTCTCCACCACTCCTACACCACAACAAGATGGTGTGTATGAGTGCTGGAACAGGACCGTGGAGGATGCAAGTCTTGCCATGCCATCTAAGTGCAATATCATGAAATGATTTGAATTTTAGGGCTTCTCCTACATGATGCGGATTTAAAACGGCCTGACGCACTGTCCTTTTCCAGACCATGTCACATGGTTCAAAGTCTAGTCTGGAAAGTGCAGCGACCTCCATCTTATTTGTGTCTAGGGATTCCTAGTATGTGTTTAGTACACAGAGGAATATCAACTTTCTAAGGACTCACCTCAGATGGCATGTGTGCATTCTAAGGCACTTCTTCGTATTCAAAGGCCTGGTGCTTTCGGGACCCTACTCGTCCCCGTATCTTCAAGTCCCGACACACTGTCTTCTTTGAGGGGCTCATGTATCATAACATGTCCAGTATTCTGTCACTAGTTGCTGACCACGTTCCTACCTGTGAGGCTTCCCGAGTGATGGGGAGTCTAGATCTACATATAATTCTGTCCGTGTCTCATCACCTAAGGTCCAGTGTCCGGCTGATGACGATCTGGACATCTTGTCTTTGGTTCCAGTGGCTTTGTCGGTTCCCTTTGGCACACCTGCTCCTATGCCAAATTTGGTCCTCCCTAGCACACCTGTTCTCATGACCCACTTGGCCTAAACAGCCTTCACGCGGCTATGAAAGTGGTAAGGTACGTGGTTTCCACTGTGTATCCTAGACTCTAATTTGGATGGCAATATTTGGTGGTAGTCGACGGTGACATAGATACTGACTCGGTCTACAACCATACTTGGCACAGTCGGATAGGCTACATGTTCTTATTGGGTGGCACCACTATGTCATGGTGTAGCAACAAGTATGATTGCACTGCACATAGGTGGTCAGTTGAGGCCGAGTGTTTTGCACTAGGGAAAGGAGCTGTGAAAGTGGTGTGGCTATTGTGTGAGTTAGTACCTTGCATTGTTCTATGCCATGAAGACTAGAGTGCTCTTGCCATTGCAAAGAACTTTGGTGTGTTTCATGCATGCAAGAATTACAGTGTCGCATCACTTTGTCCGTGATTGTGTGGTGTGACAAGTGATCTCTGTCATCTTGGTCGGCACGGATATGTAAGGGGTGGACTTGTTAACCAAGACACCGGCACGCGGAAAGTTGGTGGTGGCTAGTGAATCTGTTAGGCTTCGCCCCATGCCTGAGGGTGGCTCAGAGAGGGATGTATATTCATTGGCTGTTGAGCATCTCATGCCAAATGTATGTCTGTTCTGTACATGTATCAACATGTGTACCACCATGTCATCAAGGGGTGTTGTAATGCATTCTGTCCCCATCTGTTAATGCAACTTTCAATGACCACTTGACTGTGTGGCTGTTTGTGCACATCTTATGTGGACCGAGCTGGCGCCGAAGCAATGCCGGGTGGTGGTCCCACCCACCTGGGTGAACAGATACTAAAGTGCCCTGCATGCTTGCTTTGGCACCTGATTTTTATTTTTTGCATTGTGTGTCCACCAATGCATTTCAGACCTATACATGTGCATACATTTTGCATCTTCCATGAGATTTTGCATCCCTAGGTTTCAACGGTGTTGCGTTTGGATCCCTATGCAAAGCGTTACGGCCAGAACCATGGTTTTTGTTACGTCCCTGATGTACACGAGTCCCTAAACTCAGAAAGTGGACACCTTTGTCATTACATTCATGGCCCACTGTGCGTCGAATTCAGGATTTTCACGCCATTTGGCCAGGGGAATTTTGTCCAACTGCCCCAACCTCAAGTGTTCCGTTCAAGAAGTTTCTAACAACTTCAACCACCTTCCAGAATGATCAACAGAAGTGCCGTGACCTCTATCGATGCTTCAATACCGTTCGGTCAAATTCTCGATGGTGCTAAAATTTTAGAAAAAAAATGCCGTGATATTCTTGAAGTCCCCTGACTTCTCGGCGGAGCTTCTTGAAGCAGCCACTCACTATGCGACTTTGCATGCGTCACTTGGCGCAAGCGCCAATGACTTGAAATATGCCTCATTTTCATTCTCGACATTGTGTATATGTGCTTGATGAACTCAACACTTGTCATCGAATTACAATTATTCCTTAATACAAATAATCCATTTGTCCCTAATCCCCGAACCATACTTTGTTTCGGACCTCATCATTGTGAACCACCTATGTTCCGCTGAACGTAGCACTTGGTATCAGAGCGCAACATCGCTAAAGGGGCAATCAATGCATTAACTGCCTGGTAAAAACCTCACACAAGGTCCCAGCACATCTCCACTATTCAGAAGATGCGAGAATTTGCGATGACAACTGTGAACGGAGCAAGGACATCCGGCAACGAGCAGCAGTCCCCGGCAAGTACTCCAACGATGGTGGATCAGCAGAACGTGAAAAACGACTTCCTCCAGGATGCACTGGCCACTTTCATAGTAAATGGTGTAGCATCAACAAACCTAACCCAATTCGGTGTCGGACCCCTCAGGCTCGGCAAACCCTTTGTCCCCGCCGCAGCCCGTTGGGATGACACCCGCTGTGATGCGTAGCACCGGCTGACAAGCATGAATCAACGAACATATGTACCAGAATTTGTCGGGAATCGAGAGCCTCAATACCCATCTGTTCCAACACCTCAACTGGTGATGGAGGAGTTTGTAGTGTCCTGTGCGCACAAAGCAGTGTTCACCGAGAGAAATTTGCAACTCTCAGGTGAAACCTAGATTCAACCGGCACTTCTTGAGCCGTTCAATCGCGCAAAGTCCAAGGGACTGACTTTCAGGATGTGGCTTATGAGTTTGGGGGTGCATTTCACTGTTATTGGGGTCAATAACGATAAAGAGGAAAATGACCTTGTGGCCTTGCTTCTATGTGGCACGGATCCAAGTTCATGGGTTAGTGATCCAATCTAAAGGCCATCCAACGGCAGCAGGAGACCGGGGAAGCCGGATCAACGGCTTATTTGGACGCTCTCATATTGTCAACCGCAAGCGTCCTACCTCTTGAGCAGATAAATCCCATGTGGCACAACTCTCTCCGCCCATTGGAAACGTGGAGCGACTTCGCACGTGCTACACTCGCTCACTTTGGGAAGCTAAACAAGACGTCTGAAGCATGGTACATACTCCAACATATGCATCAACAGTCAAACATGGCAGAGTACACTGGATGTTTCCGTGAGATCATCACTGGTAGCGATGTCGTCCCCGACGAATTGTCTTTCTACAACAGCCTCAAGCAAGATATTCTGCAAGATATTGCCATTTTCAGCTTCCAAGATCACCTTCGACACATGATCACAGCAGCCGACCGCATCGACAGCACCGACTACAACGCCCGGATGTAGGAATCCAATGGTTGGCAACTCCAAAGCCACAATTATTAGCATGGTGGAGGGAAGTCCTGGTTTGCGGAAACCTCTTCTCAGATGGAGATTGACGCTGTCGATCAACGCAATCAACAGCTCTTCTGGACCTGCGGAAATCCAGGCCATATCTCGTGTGACTGGAAAAAACGGCAATAACAAACCAAAAAGGGGGGAAAGACATAGAAAAATAGTGTGTACTCAAGAAACAACAAAGGGAAAGAGTAGATGACAAGCCTCCAGTCCGGTCGAAAAAAACTGTACCGACCGATTTCACATCTGTGCGGGTCACATTGCCACAGACGAGGGTTCTTGAGATCGCAAAATTTGACAAGGGATACGAGGATGATAAACCGCAATACTGCTACAAGTACAACCGAGGGGTTGTAAAAGTCACAGAAGGGTGCCATCACTATTGAATGGAAGAGCTTCTCACAGCTTCGTGAGCAATGACATGGTTTGGAAGCTGGGTTTACAACCCATACGAGGGGTGTTTGAAAGAAAAACATTCGACGGAAGACTATAGATGCCTCAAATTTTCTGACCACTCCAAGTGCAAACCAAAGATCTACATGATGTAACAATCTGGAGGACTTGTCTGATGAGCAACAACAAAATCATCGTCGGGTGAGATCTCATTTCATGACATGATCCATCGGTTGATTGAATTAGCACATCAGTCTACGTTAGCATTGATGGTAGAAGACGACATCTACATCTGGTCAAGCGATGCATGATTCGGTTACTGGAAGCACTAGAGATGGAAGCAGAGGAAGTTGTGGCATCTACAAAATGCCAACTAATACCTCTGGACGTGGCCAAGCATGGCTTGTCCACGTGGAGTCACAGGAAGCAGAAGAAATCATAGTTGTAGAGGCAACACCAATGGCCTAAGGACCTGAAATGTTTGTGGCTGTACTGAAGGAGTTTGAGAGGCTGATTGAGGAGTTTGAAGGGGTTTTTCCCAAGAGCTTCCTTGACAGCTGCCACCGCAATTAAGCAGAGGACATCAGATAGATCTGAAGCCAAACAGCATACCGATGGTAAAGGGGACCTTTCACATGAGTGATCACGCGCTGACCAAACTCAAGAAGCAGCTGGACAAGATGCTTGGGCAGGGGTTCATCAGACCTTCCACATCACCCTAGGCAGCACCCGTACTTCTTGTAAAGGGATGTGAATGTGTGTGGACTACCGATTGCTGAATGACATCACCATCAAGAACCGCTACCCCCTCTCATAAGCAGATGAACTTTTTGATAAACTCTGTAGGAATTACATCGACAGACTCTATCGATGTAATTCCTCGAGTCCAACCTTGACTACGACATCAAGTACCGACCTGGAAAAACCAATCCGACAGATTTCCTAAGTCAATGACCAGATTTAATGGCTGAGATCAGTACGTTTCTTGTCCAGCAAGACTCGTACCTCGTGCGGCTGTTCGCAAAGGGTTAGGAGGAGTTTGGCAGGTACAATGTAACCAAGTTCAAGTTTGACGACCCCTACTGGCAACGACGATTCACTTGCCTGGTTGTCGTTCTTCCAAGCAATGAGCTACCAAAAATGCTACTGGAGGAATACCACCACAGCGGCCCAGGTCAACACTTTGGCGAGGACAAGACGCTTAAGAGGCTCACGAAGCACTACTGGCAGAACAAGATGCAGACTGATATGACGGCTTTCTGCAAATCATAGGACACCTGTCAAGGGCAAAAAATTCGTCGCATGCGGCCACTCGGTCTACTTCAGCCCCTATTTGTACTGACGTATATGTGGGCCGACATCAGCATGGACTTTGTGATGGTTCTACTTACCACTCCCAAGGGGTATGATGCCATCCTCTTCGTGGTGGAAATATTTTTAAAAATGTCACACTTCATCATCTGCGACAGAGACGGTCATTTTACTTGCCATTTTTGGCATGAACTGATGAAATGTTATGGCAATCTGATCCACATATCCATGACGTTCCAGCCTCAGACCAACAGTCAAACCAAATAGACCAATCAGTCACTTAAACAACTCCTCTACAATTCATGAGGGCCTCATGGCATCGATTGGGCAGAAAAACGGTTGACCGCGTACAACTCCACCACTTCAACCACAACCGGGAAAATTCCCTTTGAAGTGGTGTATGGCAAACTTTCCGCCATAACGGCTGGACTACAAATTCAGAGTAACATCCCCGTGGTCGACATCCACCGCACGGTCTTCGAAAGCATCTGGGAGGAAACACGGCAGATCCTTGCAAAGAATCAAGCAACTATTTAGCGGACGGCCAACCAACGTCAAAGTGATTATGTGTTGAGCGCTTGCAACTGCGTCCTCCTCACCCTGCGACCATGAAACTTCGAGGATATGACTTTGCAAAGCTCGAAACTCGATGGCTGGAACCATTTGAGATCGAGCGAATGCAAACCTCATTCAACACTCGACTTTCCCTTTTGACAGCATGGCAATTCATCCTGTCTTCTCCATCAGCAAACTCAAGCACTATCAGGATCCCAGTACATAAGTTCCTGGCAGAGACGTCATACCTCCACATCTTGTATAAGTGGACGGGGATGTGGAGTACGTAATCAAAGGTATCCTCAGACACTGATGCCATGGAGAAACGACTGAGTGTCTGGTCAAGTGACACGGCTACAACGTCACGCACAACAGATGGGACCTCTTTGACAACCTCCAAGACGTCGATCATCTGATCGACGACTACTTTCGCCGTCACCGACCCATGTCTATCAGTGTGCCGGGACGTCGCAGCTAAAAGAGAGGGAAGTGTTACGTCCCTGACATACACGAGTCCTTAAACTCTACGAGTGGATATATTTTTCATAAAATTTGCATTATGAAGGTGGCATGGTAAACCCGTCCTCAGATGGAGCTGTTCTACCCGATCGAGCTGATGTCTAATCTAGAGGGCATGAAACAGACCAATGGTTTCTATTGTGGCAGTTCTCGGAAGGGGGCCCAGTGGGAGGTATTTTGAACACTGACCATCTATAAAGACCAAAAAAAAAAAAAAAACAATGAAAACATTTATGGTCCACAGCATGGGAGTTTTATACTAATTCAGCCGAGGGCGGTTTTGCCAACTGCCCCAACCTCTCGTGTTCCGTTCCAGAAGTTTCTGACAACTGTTACCACCTTCTAGGATGAACAACAGAAGTGTCGCAAACTCTATTGATGTTTTGATATCTTCCATTCAACTTCTCGATGACACTAGACTTTTATAAATAATCATTGTGGTATTCTTGAAGAACCCCCACTTCTCGGCAAAGCTTTTTGAATCAGTCACTCAGGGTGCGACCTCGCACATTTCCCATAGCTCGAGCGCCGATGACCCGACATATGCCTCATTCTCATTCTCGAACTTGTACATACGTACTCAACAAACTCAACACTTGTCATCAAATTACACTTACAAATTTTCCATTTGTCCCAAATCCTGGAATCATCTTTTGTCCCACAACTCATCCCTGTGAACCACATATGTTCTGCTTAGCGTAATGGTTTTTGGCGGATTTTAGGACAAACTGGCAATGCCTTGTGCGTGGCCCGTCGTGCATTGTGGCAAGTATTTTAGGCATGTTCTTGTCAGTTGTTTTATCTCTATAAATTCTGAGCTATTGAAGCTTATGAGAATTTGCTCGTCTCCATAGCCCAACCCTTGTTGTTCCTTGTACTTGCATGCTTCCTAGTCCGTGAGTTGATTGGATAGTGTTGCAACCTTATCAGAAGAAACACTTGGAAACTTCCAAACATTTTCTAACAGGGCACGGTTTGCAATTTTGTTACTGTGCACTGTTCTCTTTCAAGAACACTCTTGCTCACCCTCTCTCCTTGTCTCGCTAACCTTGTGAGGCGAGGAGGTTAAGGGCTCAAGGTCCCGGGCCTTGATCCTTGAGGCCTCACAACCTCATGGTCGCTGATCGGACAACTTGCTCAATGGAATAGCTGGTGGCCGGCAGATACCCTGATGGTTACTTGACTGGGTGTCGAACATCCAAATGGCCGGTTGCTAGCTCATTGGTGGCCTGTGAACGAAAGGAAACCGGCCAACCCCTCGCTATGGTGAGGTGGAAGCCATCCCCGTCTGTTTGCAGAGCTTACTATGACCGCTGGACTGTGTCCATGCTCGTGTAGATCGGTGATGTGGACCGAGCTGGCATCAGAGCACCAACGGGTGGCGATCCCACCCACTAGCAGCTCCCACACAGCTGTTACAACTTGGCGGATGCTTGCTAGAGTGCTATGCAGTTTTTCTACGCTCGGCAGAGTTTTCTCACTGGAGTGGTTCTTGAGTCCGATTTGCATGTTCTTGTATTGTCCTCGGATTGGTGCCAAACCTATATGTGTGACCAGTCACGGGATCTGGCTCAAGATGTTCTGCCTCTCAGTTAAGAGGGTGTGTCGTTTGGATTCATGTGTACACAATTATGGCCATAACAATGGTTTGGGCTAGTTTTAGGTCAAGCTGACACTGCCGTGTGCGTCACCTGTAGTGAGCTGCAATAGGTATGAAGATGTGCGCTTTTGAGTTGTCATATCTACCTGAATGACTAAGCTGTTGGACCTTATGAGGCTTTCCGTGTGTCTGTAGCCTAGCCATTGTTGTTTCTTGCACCTGCTTCCTTGCTCCAGCTGACGATAAAGTGTCACCACATCAGCAACAGCAAAGATAGGAAGCTTCCTATTTTCTCAAGGCTGAACTGGCTCTCTTGCTAAAATTTACCCCATTACTACGCACCCCACTTTAAACATCATAAGCAGCCAGCTGAGATCGAGAACTTTCAAATAAGAAAGATGATTGTTTATGCAAGATCACATGTCATGTTTGTGAGAAATGCACACATGATGTGTTCAATTGGACATAAAAAACCATTCAAACGGCTTAGTAATGCCTTAGTTACCCTTTTGTCATAGAATAATGACGATACACAGTCAAATGAAGAGCTCAACTTGTGCGAGATACCCCTCACACAAGTTGAGTTGTGCGAGGTAGATGGGGATCAATTCTCCAAAGGCTGGGGCAGATGGGGCTTATTGTTCGGTTGCGGGGGCGAGGTAAACATTCATTGAATAGTGAACATGTCACAACAGTTACAAGGTAAACATTCATCGAATAGTGAAAATGTCACAACAGTTACATAATACATAGGCATAACACACTTGTGCATAATGTCCACGGATCTCAATTGAGGATCCGTGGATCTACGACAGAATCTTCCGACAGCTTCGACCACTCTCGTGAATCTACGACAGAAGTATCACGAGCTTAAGGTCGACTTCTTGACGCACCAAGACAAATCTGGATTTGTAAAGATGCATCTAGCATCTTCACCGTCCATTCTCAAAGATCCCCAATTTCTCGGTGGAACTTCTCGAATCCGAGCACTCACGATGCGAATCCGCACGCATCGCTCAATGATCAACCCAACGACCCTGACAATTACTCATTCGTAACTCAACACTTGTATACATATGTTCGATAGTTTTGACAGTTGTCATCAAAGTACACTTACCGCAAATTACAAATTGCTCGAGTGTCCCAAGTTCTAGATTGTGTTGTGCCTCGCAACCTCTACCTGTTCACCATCTACGCTCCATTGAGCACAACACTTGGTATCAGAGCGCAGCGATGCTGGAGAGGCATCCGACTACTTTACCCATCCAAAGGATTGCCTTGCACAAGCCTTCAGCACATCTCGCATGTCAAGAATTCGCAGACTTCGCGATTATGACGTGAGGCGAGCAAGCACAACCAACAACCAGCAGCGGGTCTTCGGCAACGACTTTGGCGATGGAGGAGCAGAATGTGTAGATTCACACAAACCCTAAAGCGACAGCATGTGCTGGCATGGCTGGTTATGCGGCAGCTGGATCAACCCCTACGGCTTCGACGACCAATCCGGTTGTGGACCCAACGGTGATAAACCAGCCCCCCCTACAGATAGCCTCGTCAACGACAGCAGGGACAACAGGTAAAGCTGCACACGGATCCTATCCACGGAGAATGAAAAAGGACCCGGATCCGGGATAAGGACCCTCAACCTGGATCCGGATCCATGGTGACGGATCCTGGATCCAGATCCACGGATCCTCAATCGAGATCCGTGGACATTATGCACAAGTATGTTATGCCTATGTATTTTGTTACTGTTGTGACATTTTCACTATTCAATGAATGTTTACCTTGCACATTCACATGTTCATTTTGGTCACGTACACCACAGTTCAGGGGAACATTCACAAGGAACAGAGGGGTCCATTTTGTAGTTCTCATCTTTCTCCAATGAAGTCTCACAATCCACAAATGGCAAACATGTATCTTGTCCTAAGCCTAAGATGCAACATATCAGGCTGTCACCTCTTCCCCACTATCCCCCCCTCCCTCCCCCTGTCCCTCCTTTGCACCCTTGTCTGCACACTCATCTGCACCATCATCTGCAACCTCGTCATCTTCCTCTTCCAAATCCTCAAAAGCTGCACCTCCTCGATGACTCTCATTTACCCATGCTTCCTCAGCCTCCAATTCTGGAGCAACCTCTCCAGATGGAGCAACTGCAAAGAAGTGCATACTTGGATCATTGATCCAAGATTTTAGGAGCATAAGGTTTCCCACGGTCAAGTCCACTAGGGACTGCCTGAATTTGGTGATGATGTGCTGTCCAAGAGAGAAGAGCCTCTCTTACGGTGTGCTCATTGCAGGAACCGCAAGTAGGTCAAGTGCAGCGAGGTGCACGGTTGGAAAAGCCTTCTTGTTCTTCTTGAGGTAGTGGAGAATCTTGCAGTTGCGGCCCTTCTTTGTGTCCTTGGCCCAAAGGTCCACCTCAACCTCCAAAATGCTCAGAGAAAGTGGTGCCTGGATCACTCGCATCTCTACAAACATGTCAGCGCCCGCGTCTTCAAGAGTAGCCTCGATCACGTCCAGCTCGGTCTGGAGTCTTGAGCTTCTGCGCGGTTGAGTGCTGTTCGCACCAGTAGTAGGCGTATGTGCTACAATTCAGAAGCATAAAAACAATGTAGTACACCTATATGGTTCATCACAACAGAAAAAGCGTGCACAAAACTAGGAAATCACTAACCAGAGGCTGCTGTTGTTGTCGATGCAGCAGCAGCAGTCGCATCGCTTTGGACATTGATAACTTCAGCACCAGAAAATTTTGCCATGGTAGACGCTGCTAAGGTTGCTGCCACCTCCTCTGCAGCGCGACAGAGCTCAATCCTCTTGTGGTACGGCCGCAGCAGCTCCACGATCTTCACCTGTAGCTCTGCAGGGGTGGTGATGCCAATTTTGGGATGTACGTTCGGGTAGAAGAGCAGATGGAAGCGAGGGTCAAGGGCGGTGGCCAACAAGTGGTAGTCTGTGCAGAGCTTGGCATACTTGTCCAGTTTTTCCACGCTCTTTGTCATCCCTGGCTTCAGCTCCACCAACAGCTGCTCCTTGCAGTCCAGCCGTCCAGCAGCCCAGGGGCGTTTGCTCTTCCTCTCTGCTGCAACAGCTTTCACCGGCTAGCCCTGCATCTTGTCCAACAGAGAGGAGTAGAAGGGAAAGACCAGGGAGAGGGTGGGGTACGTCGACCCGGAGATGTCCTCCATGAAGCCCTTGAAGGGCTTCAGGATGACATTCACCTGGGCGATCAACTCTCAATCCTGAAACATGGGTTTGAGATGCGCTCTGTCCCTGCCCTAGTCATCCAGCCACGTGTCCAGGACAGACTTCACTGCAATGACATGTTCACACATGTCGAGGGCACTATTCCACCTCGTCTCAGTGTCGAGGTGGAGAGACTTGTACTTCACGCCCACGCCCTCAACAGCTGCTTGCAGGGACTCCTCCCTTGTTGGCATGCTTGTGAAAAAACAGCGATGGAGCGGACTTGCTGGATGATGCCCATGACACGTGGCAGCTTCAGCAGGTCGCCCACGACCAAGTTCATGACGTGGCTGAGGCATTGGATGTAGCCACTCTTGTCGAAGGAGTCGTTGTTGGGCACCATGTAGTTTTCAATGAGAGATTTGTTGGTGCTCTTATTGTCCATGGTGAGGTAAAACATGTGGTCCCACAGGCCCCACTGCTGCAGACTTCCTTTCACGGGGTTGAACAGGTTGTCCACAGTTGCACTGCCCTTGATTGCCGGGAAGGCAAGGGTAATGGCACGGATGTTGTAGCTGTCGTCTAGTGGGCTGTGACTCCGAGGTACTTGACGTTGTTGTTGGCTTTCCACCCGTTGTTCATGAAGCTCATAGCCGATGTCATAGTGGTCAACTGTGTCTTGATGCGAGCACGGTAGGCACGTGCGCTGATGCGGATGTTGCGTGCGATAGTCATGCGCCCTTGTACAGCTGCTGCCGGGTTTGTGTGCGCAAAAGCCTTTGTCAGCCAAAAGCTCACCATGGACAAGAAGGAAAAGTTCTTTTCTACAGCGTGCTTCCACAGCAAGCTGTGAAAGTACTTCTTGTTGGAGATGTAGCCAACGCCAGTCACCCCACGTGCGAATGCCGAGTTGTCTGGGTTATCAGATTTACCTTCATATGCATCTTCCACAGTGCTTCTTGCCTCCTGCAGCTTGGTGGCGGCGACCAGAGCCTTGAGCTGCCGCCACATGTCTCTGTGAATTAAGCGCATGTGCTTCCACAGTGCCCCGGCAGAGCCATCCTTGGCCGAGAGGCTGACAGGTTGTGCGGGAATTTTTTGTGCAGTGCAGGCACATGGCACGGGTGGGAATCTCGCCAATCTTCTTCAACGACCCGCAGATGACGGAGTTATTTCCACGGAGTTTGCGCTTATCACCCACGGCCTCCTCCTCTTCTTTGTCATTGTTATCCTCTTTGTCTTGCTCATCATCATTGGCCCCACGGGTGTCCTCCTCGGTCATGGCAAAAGGTTAGAGCAGTTGGTTTTGGCAAAGGGTAAACGTTGGATGGCGTAAGTGAGTAACAACCGATGCTGCTGGTACTTGTCAATGACACGATTGTAACGGTTTCCGCGGTAACGGGTGCCGACTGCGACTTCAGATCCATTTCCCACATGGATGAGCACCTATGAACGATCATCCCGGCCCCGTGCATGGACCGACCTAGCTGAAGATGTTGTGCGGGGGGTTGTGGTTGGCTGAAAATCAATTTCTAAGATATCTTACAAGTTATAATTGAGATAGGACTCCACCTAAGTGTGGTTTTTCTGACAGATGTGATGGGTAGGATAGATTCAACACATGGTCCCACTCAATCCATATGGCGGTTGAACTTCTCGTCGAGGGAAAGCGAAGCCCGCATGTTGCCCGTTTGAATTTGGAAGTCCAATTTTCTCGGTACTGAAGTGACTTGAGCAGGACCTCTTAGGTTTTCCAATCGTCCCTCCCCCCCCCTCCCCTTAGAAGGATCCGGTTAAGGATCCAGAGATATAGACCAGATCCTAGATCCTGGATCCGGATTCGTAGATCCGGATCTGGATCCAGATTTTTGGATAGCTTCCACGGATCTTAGGATCCATGTGCAGCCTTAACGACAGGTGGCACGGGACGACATGCACGGATCAACAAGGAACTGGCAAACCAGGTCCCCACGCGCAAGGGAATCAATTGTCATCTGCTCCAACAACTCAATGTCATGATGGAGGCCCTTCGCAACTCAAGCGCACATGAAGCGGTGCTCGTCAAGAGAAATTCCCAACTCTCGAGTGAACCCAAAATTTGTCCGGCTCCACCACAACCTTTTGATCCTGCAAACTCAAAGGGACCAACGGTTTGAATGTGGCTGACAAGTTTGGAGGTGTACTCCACCGCTGCTGTGATCAATGACAATAAAAATGAAATTGACCTTGCGGCCGTGCTTTTGCGTGGCACGACACTAAGTTGGTGGTCTGACCTAAAGACCATCCAACGGGAGCAAGAGACCGGCGGAACATCATCAACGGCCAACGGCGCCCATCTCATATCGCCAACCGTAGGCGTTCTACACTTGGATCACATCAACTCACAGTAACAAGACGCGCGGATGCTACCAACCGACTGGAATGAATTCTTGTGCGCGATGCTCACACATTTTAGAAAATAGAACAAAACGTTTGACGCATGGTACAAACTCCAGCATCTCCGGCAGGAGTCTAGTGTGACAGAGTATACGCGGGGATTCCGCGAGATCATCACCGGAGCAGACATCGCCCCCTACGAACTCTATTTTCACTACAACAATGGCCTGAAGCAAGATATACGGTGAGCAATTTCTACTTTTGGCATCCAAAACAACTTGTCGCGGATGGTAGCAGAAGCAAAAAAGATCGACAGCGCTGATTATAGAGCTCGGATCCGGGAATCCTATGGCTGGCAAACTCCAAACCACAGTTATCATGGGAATGGAAAAAAACAGTCGGTGGACTCCTTGACTGCAATGGAAGTAGACGGCGTCGACCAGAGAGATATGCAAACCTGCTACAACTGCGGAAAAGTTGGGCACATCACTTGCAATTGCCGGAGTGAGCACTAGGCCAAAAGGGGGGGAAGTCATAGAAAAATGAGTCAAGAAACGGCAGAGAACAGGAGTTAAAGGTGCAACTCTTGTCCGTGAGGAGCGATCTGAGCCAAACGATCAACCATCTCAACGGCCTACATCACCGCAAGGGGTTTCTGAGATCGCAAAGTTCGATGAGGGGTACAAGGACGACCAACAGGCGATACTGCAAAAAAGTTCAATATCGAGGGTGCAAGAGTCAAAGAACGGTACCGGCACTATTAGACAGAGGAGCTTCACATAGCTTTGTGAGCAATGACATGGTTTACAAACTCAGTTTGCAGACCAAACCTGGGGTGTTTGAAGGAAAATCCGTCAACAGGAGATTGAAAATACGGATATTCCAAGAACCACTCCAACTACAAGTGGGAGATCTATGGGATGCAACTGTTTGGACTTCTTGTCCAATAAGCGATCAAAAAATCATCGACGGACAAGATTTCTTGTACCAGCACAATCCGCAGGTAGCCTAGAACAGCGACAACGTCTACGTGCAAATCGATAGTGCCAAAAGACAACTTCCGCGTGTGGGACGGAAGCCGACAGCGGAAGCAGCAGAGGTGGAAGCAGTAGAGGAAGTCGTCGAAGCCAAAATGCGACAACCTTTGTTACCGATTCCACTTAACATAGCCAAGCTCTACATACGACTAGGAGCTTGTGCGTGTCTCATACATCCTGAGCCAATCGAGGAGGCAAAAGTGGCACTGGCTGACTCGTCATTGGCCTCATCAGCCTCATCAGCATCAACAAAGTTCGCGATGGTACCCAAAGAGCTCGCACCACTCATCCAAGAGTTCTTTATCGACTTCCCCGACGAACTCCCAAGAACCTTACCTCCTTGACAAGACATCAACCATTACATCTAACTGAAGCTAACTAGGTGACCTACAATTCAAGGAGCCTGACGTATGAGTGATCACGAGCTGCCCAAGCTGAAAAAGCAACTCGACAAGATGCTCAGTCAAGGGTGCATCGGCCCATCCATGCCACCATATGTCACACCAGTACTATTCGTAAAAAAAAAAAAGAAAAACCCGGTGAAATGCGGATATGCGTGGAATATTGGGTGTTGAACAATGCTACCATCAAGAACTACTAGCCTCTTCCTCGAGCTAACGAACCTTTTGACCAACTCCGAGGGGCTCGTGATTTCAGCAAAATCGACTTACGTAGCGGATATCACTAGATACGCGTGGCAGACGCCGACATCAAGAAGACGGAGTTCCAAACTCACTATGGGTACTATGAGTTCACGGTCGTGCTGTTTGGACTAACCAATGCCCCGGCGAAATTCATGATGGCAATGAACAACTTTTTTTACCATACCTGAAAGATTTTGTCATGGTGTACCTTGACGACATTCTGGTGTAAAGCCGCACCCCGGAGGATCACGATGGACATCTTTGAAAAGTTCTTGAATTTCTACAAATAGATAATTGTTTTGGAAAACTCTCAAAGTGCGACTTTGGGCCACATCATCAACAGCGGACAGATCACCATGGATCTAAAAAATGGCAGCAGTCACTGATTGGCCAACGATGACCAACGTTTAAGAAATTCAGTTTTTCCTCAACTACGGCAATGACTACCGGTGATTCCCACGGGGTTACGCCCTGGTGTCAGGGCCTCTTTCCAATCGCACTCCAAAAGAAAGCAATGGCGTTGGGGAGATCGCAAACAAGAAGCATTCTTTGCGAAACGCCCAGACCTTGGCGCTAGCCCTACGACTAGCCGACGCAACGGCCGACTACATCATGGCTACAGATGCTTCAGACCGAGCCAATGGCGTAGTCCTCATACAAGACCACGACAGCAGCAAGAAACCAGTTGCCTACATGTCTCAAAAACTGCGAGGAACAAAACTCAACTACGCAGAACACGAAAAATATTTGTTGGCGGTCATACATGCATTCAAGACGTAGATGTGTTACCTGTTGTGCCACGATGCATCGTGCATACCTACCTCCATGCATTGAAAAATTTGGAGACGATACCGAATCTCAGTCGACGTCACACCCGATGGATGGAGTTCTTGGAATCCGGGTTCAACTACGATATTGAGTTCCGGCCAGGAAAAATCAACCCGGCGGATGCATTCAGCCGTCGACCCGATTTTATGGCTGACATGGCAACACTGCACCTCCAGCGAGACCCATATCTCGAGCGGCTGTTCACACGTGGTTACGACCAACACGACGGATATGATGAGATAATATTCTGGCACAAAGCACCATGTTGGCAATGGCGATTCACTCGCTAGGTGGTCATTCCCCCAAACAACAAACTTTGCCGTGTGCTACTGAAAGAGTGCCACCACACTGGTCAAGGAGGACACTTCAGAGAGGACAAGACGCTACAGAAGCTGGCGAAAAACTTTTGATGGGATGAGATGCAATCCAACGCGGCTGACTTCTGCAAGACCTGCGACACATGTCAGCGACAAAAATCCCATCGCACATGGCCACCCGAACTTCTACAATTTCTCCCTAATCTGACGGAACGGTGGGCTGACATCTCCATGGACTTCATCACAAGATTTCGAGGCACACCCAAGGGATATGACATATGTTTTCCAAAATTTCCCACTTCATTCTGACAATAACCAACGTCACCGCAGATGGAATAGCCCGGTTGTCTCAAAACAACATTGTACCACTACACGGCATGCCGAGAACCATTACAAGCGACATAGATGGTCGGCTCACCAGCCGTTTTTGGCGCAAGTTGATGACTTGCCATAGTAACTGAATTAAACTTTCTACAATGTATCATCCTCAAATTGACGGTCAAACCGGGCGAACAAACAAGACGCTCGAAAATATTCTCCTGACGCTATGTGAACCTCATGGGACAAATTGGACAAAAAAACGCCCGACCACTGCAAACACACAATTCGCGAGTTTCTACCGGAACGGGTAGACCTCCATTTGAAGTGATGTGTGGTAAACTTCTTGCCACACTAGCTGGACTACAAAGTCCCAGTAACATCCCCACATTCGACGTTCAACGTCGGGACTTCACCATGTGGGAGGAAACACGGCCAACACTAAAAAAGATGCAAGCGGCAATCAAGTGAGCAGCTGAACGACATTGCAGTGACGACGTGTTCACCGCTGGCAAAAAAGTCCTTCTCAGCTCGGCAAACATTAATCTCCGAGGAGCCAACTGTTCAAATCTCAAACCCCGATGGATGGGATCATTCGAGATCAAGAGCATGAAAACCCCTGTGGTTGTGCGACTCGTACTACAACAAAATCATTAAGGCATGGACGGAAGATGTTGCTCATTGCCACCATGAACGCTGTAGGGGCATTTGTAAGTCCGAACAGCATGACCATGAACTCAAAGTGCCAATAACGGGTTTGAAATGCCATCTCTTTTGTGTCGGTATTTGCCATATGTATCTGGTGATATCCCCTACGTAAGTCAATTTTGCTAAACATTTGAGCCCCTCTGAGTTGGTCGAAAAGTTCATCGGCTCAGGGAAGAGGGTAGTGGTTCTTGATGGTTGCGTTGTTCAACGCCAAATAGTCCACACAAATCCGCATCTCTCCGGTTATATGTTTTTATAAATAGTACTGGTGCGATGTGTGGTGACGTTGAATGGCGAATGAACCCTTGACTGAGCATCTTGTCAAGTTGATTTTCTAGCTTGGTCAGCTTGTGATCGCTCATCCAATAGGCCCTTTGGACTGTGGTTCTACTATTTGGCTTTAGTTTGATGCGATGGTCGATGTCTCATTTAGGAGGTAAGGTTCGCGGGAGTTTGTCGGAAAGACATTCACAAACTCTTGGATGAGTGGTGCGAACTCTTCAGGAGTCATCGCAAACTTTGTCAATGGTGATGGGGCTGATGAGGCTGATGGTGAGTTAGCTACTGCAACTTCTGCCTCTTCCATTCGCTCGAGATGTACGATCCACACACGAGCTCCTTGTCATACGCAGAACTTGGCCACGTTGAGCGATATCGGCTGTAGAGGTTGTCACTTTTTGGCTTCCATGACTTCCTCTACTGCATCCACCTCTGTTGCTTTTGCTGCTGGTTTCCGTCATACTTGCGAAAGTTGTCGCTTGGCGGCGTCGATATCCGCATAGACATCATCCCTATTTCAGTCGACTTGCGGATTGTGCTGGTAAAGGAGATCTTGTCCGAGGATAATTTTGTGGTCGCTCACTGGACAAGACCTTGAGACCATTATATCTCGTAGATGTCCCACTTGTAGTCGTAATGGTTCTCGAAGTCTCCATATTTGGAACCTCCCCTCGACAGTTTTTCCTTCAAACACCCCTAGTCTAGGCTGCAAACCCAGTTTGCAAACCATGTCCCCGCTTACAAAGTTGTGTGAAGCCCCTCCATCCAATAGTGCCGATACCATTGTGCAACTTCTACATCCTCGTGGTTGAACCTTTCGCACTATCACTGGTTGGTCGTCCCCGTACCACTCGTCAAACTTACAATCTGAGAAACCCTCTGTGGCAATGTAGGTCATTCAGATGGTCAATTTTTTGGCGTTGATTGCTCCGCACAGACAAGAGTTGCGCCTTTTGCTATTGCCCTTCGCCGTTTCCTGACTCATTTTTTTGCAGCTTCCCCCTCTTTTGGGCATGCTACTTACTTGGGTAGTTGCGAGCGATGTGCTCGTGATTCCACAATTGTATCACGTTTGCGTATCTCTCTGTTCCACTTCCATCGGTATCAAGGAGTCCTCTGATTGGTTCTTTTTGTTTCCACAATAATTGTGGCTAGAAGGTCACCATCTGTAGGATTCCCGGATCCGAGTGTTATAGTTGGCGCTGTCGATCCGTTCTGGTGCTGCAATCATCCACGGCAAGTCGTTTTGGATACCAAAAGCATCGAGAACTGTGACGCGGGATAAGAACAACCAGCAGTTGGATGAGGAGATGAGGGAGTGGCAAGAGATTCACAAAGAAGAGCTGCAGGAGGCTGAGTGAGGTGAGTCTCTGTATTGTTGGTGTTCTAGCAGTCCAGTTGCCTTCCTTCATTGCCTTTTCATCCCTCACCTTCTTGAACTAATGGATGGTTTTGTTACTATACAAGATGAAGTATGTTGGACCCTGGAGTTTGAGCAGACCATTCATTCCAACGGCTTCGACTTCAAGAGAAAGAGGGGGTTCTAGGTTAGGCAAAGGGTTAGGGTTAGTCGGAATGGGAGAAGTTCATCGCATGTGGGGAGGGGGGCAGTGGTGTGTTCATTTCAAGAGGTAGACATGGCGGCCAAGATTCAGATAGTGAGGCAGACCTATTCTACGACGCTGAACACTGTCAACCATGGGAGCAGAGTGTCCTGTGTGTGATATTGTGCAATTCCTCTGAGGGTTGAGTCGAGAACACCTATCCCACCTTCATTGTCTACAGTCATTAATGATCCATGTTTGCATAATCCACATTTTCTGAACTCATTCCTATTGCACATTCCCTCTTGTGAATTTGAATGATGCTTGACAATTCGTTTTACACACAAAAGGTTCATTGTTGAATTCAAACTTGTGTGCAAGAAGAAGAAACGTGCAATGGGCAGGACACGCTATTCCCTTGTGAGCACCATGTGCGTTCACATGTGCTAGAGTTTAGTAACATAATGAAAGCATGAATTATTTGAAACTTACATTAACAACAACTTTCAATCTCTATAATGACAGCCTCAGGGGCTTCTCTCATATCATCACCTTAGCCAAGGCAAAACATCAACTTCACATGCATTCAGAATCTTCGTCTTTTGAACATGTTACAGACAAAAGTCTTGAGTGTACAAGGCTGTTCAATACGTCTGATGGTAGGCTTTTGTCAAAGCTAGAAACTATGCAGTATGTTGGGGCAGCAGCGTTGTTGATGCAGCATGCGGGCTTCCACGCTCGTTGCTTCACTCAGCTGCCCCCTCAGTCCGCTGCTCTAGAGTCTAAGTCTGGAAGCTCTGGGTTTTGTTACTCAGAAAC
>SZWC01000843.1:4890-16229 GCA_023375785.1 Penium margaritaceum
ACTCTGGCACAACTCTGCCACAACTCTGGCACAACTCTGGCACAACTCTGGTATAACTCTGGCACACCTGTGGCACAACTCTGGCACACCTCTGGCACAACTCTGGCACAACTCTGGCATAACTCTGAAACAACTCTGGCAGAACTCTGGCACAACTCTGGCACAACTCTGGCACAACTCTCGCACAACTCCGGCACAACTCTAGCACAATAATGGCAGAGGTATGGCACAGCTATGGCACAACTCTGGTCCAAATCTGGCACAACTCTGGCACAACCCTGGTGCAACTCTGGCACAATTCTGGCACAACTCTGGCACTACTCTGGCAAAACTCTGGCACAACTCCGGTACAACTCTGGCACAACTTTGGCACAACTCTGGCGTACCTCTGGTACAACTCTGGCACAACTCTGCAAAAACTCTGGCACAACTCTGGCACAAGTCTGGCACAACTCTGACACAAGTCTGGCGCAACTATGGTACAACTTTGGCACGACTCTGGCACAACTCTGGTACAACTCTGGCACAACTCTGGCACAACTGGGGCACAAATTGGGCACAATTCTGGCACAAATCTGGCACAACTCTGGCACAACTCTGGCACAAATATGGCACAACTCTGGCACAACTCTGGCACAACTCTGGCTTAAATTCTGGCACAACTCTGGCTCAACTCTGGTACCACTCTGGCACAACTCTGGCACAACTCTGGCACACCTCTGGGACAACTCTGGCACAACTCTGGCACAACTCTGGCATAACTCTGGCAGACCTCTGGCACAACTCTGGCAAACCTCTGGCACAACTCTGGCACAACTCTGGCATAACTCTGGCCACCTCTGGAACAACTCTGGAACAACTCTGGCACAACTCTGGCACAACTCTGGAACAACTTTGAAACAACTCTGGCAGAACTCTGGCACAACTCTGGCACAACTCTGGAACAACTCTGCAACAAATCCAGCACAACTCTAGCACAATAATGGCCCAACTATGGCACAACTATGGCACAACTCTGGCCCAAATCTGGCACAACTCTGGCATAACTCTGGTACAGCTCTGGTACAGCTCTGGCTCAATTCTGGCACTACGCTGGCAAAACTCTGGCACAACCCTGGTACAACTCTGGCACAACTTTGGCACAACTCTGGCGTACCTGTGGTACAAATCTGGCACAACTCTGGAAAAACTCTGGCACAACTGTGGCACAAGTCTGGCACAACTCTGACAAAACTCTGGCGCAACTATGGTACAACTCTGGCACGACTCTGGCACAACTCTGGTACAACTCTGGCACAACTCTGGCACAACTCGGGCACAAATCGGGCACAATTCTGGCACAACTCTGGCACAACTCTGGCACAACGCTGGCACAACTCTGGCACAACTCTGGCACAACTCGGGCACAACTCTGGCACAATTGTGGCACAATTCTGGCACAACTCTGGCACAACTCTGGCACAACGCTGGCACAACTCTGGCACAACTCTGGCACAACTCGGGCACAACTCTGGCACAATTGTGGCACAATTCTGGCACAACTCTGGCACAACTCTGGCACAACGCTGGCACAACTCTGGCACAACTCTGGCACAACTCGGGCACAACTCTGGCACAATTGTGGCACAATTCTGGCACAACTCTGGCACAACTCTGGCACAACGCTGGCACAACTCTGGCACAACTCTGGCACAACTCGGGCACAACTCTGGCACAATTGTGGCACAATTCTGGCACAACTCTGGCACAACTCTGGCACAACGCTGGCACAACTCTGGCACAACTCTGGCACAACTCGGGCACAACTCTGGCACAATTGTGGCACAATTCTGGCACAACTCTGGCACAACTCTGGCACAACGCTGGCACAACTCTGGCACAACTCTGGCACAACTCGGGCACAACTCTGGCACAATTGTGGCACAATTCTGGCACAACTCTGGCACAACTCTGGCACAACGCTGGCACAACTCTGGCACAACTCTGGCACAACTCGGGCACAACTCTGGCACAATTGTGGCACAATTCTGGCACAACTCTGGCACAACTCTGGCACAACGCTGGCACAACTCTGGCACAACTCTGGCACAACTCGGGCACAACTCTGGCACAATTGTGGCACAATTCTGGCACAACTCTGGCACAACTCTGGCACAACGCTGGCACAACTCTGGCACAACTCTGGCACAACTCGGGCACAACTCTGGCACAATTGTGGCACAATTCTGGCACAACTCTGGCACAACTCTGGCACAACGCTGGCACAACTCTGGCACAACTCTGGCACAACTCGGGCACAACTCTGGCACAATTGTGGCACAATTCTGGCACAACTCTGGCACAACTCTGGCACAACGCTGGCACAACTCTGGCACAACTCTGGCACAACTCGGGCACAACTCTGGCACAATTGTGGCACAATTCTGGCACAACTCTGGCACAACTCTGGCACAACTCTGGCACACCTCTGGCACAACTCTGGCACAACTGTGGCACAACTCTGGCACAAATCTGACGAAACTCTTGCACAACTCTGGCACAACTCCGGCACAACTCCAGCACAACTCCGGCACAACTGTGGCATAACTCTTGCACAACTGTGGCACAACCCTGGCACAACTCTGGCACAACTCTGGCAAAACTCTGACACAACTCTTGCACAACTCTGGCACAACTGTGGAAAAACCCTGGCACAACTGTGGCACAACTCTGGCACAACTCAGGAACAACTCTGGCACAACTCTGGCACAACTCTGGCACATCTCTGGGACAATTCTGGAACAACTTGGGCACAACCCTGGCACAACTTTGGCACAACTCTGTCACAACCCTGGCATAACTCTGGCACTGATCTGGCACAACTCTGGCACAACTCTGGCACAACTCTGGCATAACTCTGGCACAACTCTGGCACAACTCTGGCACAACTCTGGCAGAACTCTGGCACAACACTGGCACAACTCTGGCGCAACTCTGGCACAACTCCGGCACAACTCTGGCCTAACTCTGGCACAACTCTGGCACAACGCTGGCACAATCCTTGCACAACTCTGGCACAACTCTGGCACAGCTCTGGCACAACTCTGGCACAACTCTGGCAAAACTCTCACACAACCATGGCAAAACTCTGGCACAACTTCGGCACAATTCTGGCACAACTCTGGCACAAGTCTTGTTACACCTCTGGCACTACTCTGGCACAACTCTGGAAAAAATATGGCACAACGCCGTCACAACTTCTGCACAAATCTGGCAAAACTCTGGCACAATTCTGGTACAACTCTGGGACAACCCTAACACAACTCTGGTACACCTCTGGCAGAACTCTGGCACAACTCTGGCACAACTCTCGCACAACTCTGAGACAACTCTGGCACAAGTCTGGCACAACTCTGGTACCACTCTGGCACAACTCTGGCACAACTCTGGCACAACTCTGGCACGACTCCGGTATAACTCTGGCAGACCTCTGGCACAACTCTGGCACACCTCTTGCACAACTCTGGCACAACTCTGGCATAACTCTGGCAACCTCTGGAACAACTCTTGCACAACGCTGGCACAACTCTGGAACAACTCTAAAACAACTCTGGCAGAACTCTGGCACAACTCTGGCACAAATCTGGCACAACTCTGGCACAACTCCGGCACAACTCTAGCACAATAATGGCACAACTATGGCACAACTATGGCACAACTCTAGCCCACATCTGGCACAACTCTGGTACAACTCTGGCACAACTCTGGTACAACTCTGGCACAACTCTGGCACTACTCTGGCAAAACTCTGGCACAACTCTGGTACAACTCTGGCACAACTTTGGCACAACTCGGGCACAACTCAGGCACAATTCTGGCACAACTCTGGCACAACTCTGGCAGAACTCTGGCACAACTCTGGCAGAACTCTGGCACAACTCTGGCAGAACTCTGGCACAACTCTGGCAGAACTCTGGCACAACTCTGGCAGAACTCTGGCACAACTCTGGCAGAACTCTGGCACAACTCTGGCAGAACTCTGGCACAACTCTGGCAGAACTCTGGCACAACTCTGGCAGAACTCTGGCACAACTCTGGCAGAACTCTGGCACAACTCTGGCAGAACTCTGGCACAACTCTGGCAGAACTCTGGCACAACTCTGGCAGAACTCTGGCACAACTCTGGCAGAACTCTGGCACAACTCTGGCAGAACTCTGGCACAACTCTGGCAGAACTCTGGCACAACTCTGGCAGAACTCTGGCACAACTCTGGCAGAACTCTGGCACAACTCTGGCAGAACTCTGGCACAACTCTGGCAGAACTCTGGCACAACTCTGGCAGAACTCTGGCACAACTCTGGCAGAACTCTGGCACAACTCTGGCAGAACTCTGGCACAACTCTGGCAGAACTCTGGCACAACTCTGGCAGAACTCTGGCACAACTCTGGCAGAACTCTGGCACAACTCTGGCAGAACTCTGGCACAACTCTGGCAGAACTCTGGCACAACTCTGGCAGAACTCTGGCACAACTCTGGCAGAACTCTGGCACAACTCTGGCAGAACTCTGGCACAACTCTGGCAGAACTCTGGCACAACTCTGGCACAAATCTGGCACAATTCTGGCACAACTCTGGCACAACTCTGGCACAACTCTGGCACAACTCTGGCACAACTCTGGCACAAATTGGGCACAACTCTGGCAAAACTCTGACATAACTATGGCAAAACTCCGGCATAACTTCGGCACAACTTTGGCACAACTCTGGCACAAATTGGCCACAACTCTGGCACAAGTCTTGTTACACCTCTGGCACTACTCTGGCACAACTCTGGAAAAAATATGGCACAACTCCGTCACAACTCCTGCACAACCCCGGCAAAACTCTGGCCCAACTCTGGCACAACTCTGGGACTACACAGGCACAACTCTTGTACACCTCTTGCAGAACTCTGGCACAACTCTGGCACAACTCTCGCACAACTCTGGAACAACTCTGGCACAACTCTGGCACAACTCTGGTACCACTCTGGCACAACTCTGCCACAAATCTGGCACAACTCTGGCACAACTCTGGTATAACTCTGGCACACCTCTGGCACAAGTCTGGCACACCTCTGGCACAACTCTGGCACAACTCTGGCAGAACTCTGGCCAACTCTGAAACAACTCTGGCAGAACTCTGGCACAACTCTGGCACAATTCTGGCACAACTCTGGCACAACTCCGGCACAACTCTAGCACAATAATGGCACAACTATGGCACAGCTATGGCACAACTCTGGCCCAAATCTGGCACAACTCTGGCACAACTCTGGCACAACTCTGGCACAACTATGGCACAACCTTGGCGAGGCCTACAGTGGCTTTCCTTCCACTGCGGCTGTAGTGCTTCCTCAGCCGTACATTGCAACATACAAAGAGCTCCAGTGTTTCCACTTTGAGCTGATTTCTCCTGGCAGTGTAGATCAGCTCATGCGTAGAAAACACACGTTCATTCTCAGAAGAGGAACAAGGCTGGGACAAGACCTTCAGTGCTAGATCACGCAGCACAGGCAGGTGACACATGAAGTTAACATGCCATTCCACTGCAGACATCATGCCACACTACACTTTAGCAACGGCAGCTATTGCCTTTGCATTCCTCCGCGGCGTCACCATGGGGTCAAGCTCAACCATGGTGTGTGCCTTCTGAAAGGCACCAATCTCCTTCATCACATCGTCATGCTTGTCGTCCGGTACCAGTGCCTCCACCACCAGCTGCCAAGCCTGCAATGTGTGTGAATCCTTTGACAAATCATTGCCAAAGTGCTTGGAATGCAGACGACGAGCGACAACATACAGTGGACAAGACATGTCCTTGGACCAGCGATGCTCCAACCGGCCAAGGACAAAGTTGACATGAGCCTCAGCCACCCTTCTCCCCTTCTTACCCTTCTTCACCGACAATGCCTTCAACTACTCTATGCAGTCCAACAATCCTTCATATATCTCCCCAGCCCCTCCACCCGGCTTGTTGGCAAGCCGCAACACCTGCTTCAGTGGCTGCAACAAATCTTTCAGCTGCCGCACCTGCAACCAGAAGACTTTCCTCCTGATGATACGTCTCACCTCACGCTTCCTAGACCGGAAGCCAGAATCTCTCTGAGACCCAATCTTCTTCCACAAGTCCAGTCCCACGAACGTCTCCAGCTCTTCCCTCAGCTCCAGCAGCCTTTCAACCATGTCGTGCACCGAGGCAAACCGGGTGTCACATTTGTTCTTCAGAACCTTGCCACCCGTCTTCTCCTTCAGCCAAGTCCGCGATATTGCGTTGTTCCTGAAAAATGCAACCACCTTCTCGCACCTCCCAATCACACTTGCACCCCATGCACTTTTCCCAACGTCTTTCATGATCAAATCAATGTTGTGTGCACAGCAGCCTTGGAAAAACAACGTTGGATACTTGCCCCTCAGCTCAGAAAATGCTTTTTTGTTCACGGATGCGTTGTCACAGATCACTGACACCACCTTATCCTCCCCCACCATGTCAATTGCTGCTTCAATCATGGAAGCGATGTGATCAGCATCTCTAGTCAGTCCACTTGCATCTCCGGAGAAAAGATGAACTGACCCCATGGCATTCACAGCCATGGCGTTGTAGATCGGCCTCACTTGCCGATCTGACCATTCATCCACCGCCTAACTGCACCCGTAGGTTGACGATCCCTGTTTGTACGGAGCATCAAGTTCCTCAAGCTCCTTGTCAAGCTTTGGCAGCAGCTGCTCTACCACAGTTGTCCTGCTGGGGAGACGGAAAGCATTTGTGGTTTTCTTTGCAGACTTCACAACCTCCATGAGGACTGGCTTGCGGCAGAAAGAGATGGGTCATGCACCAATAGCCATCAACTTGACTATGTCCAACTGACACCGCTCGTTCTTTGAGCGGTCGGAATGCTCAAGCATTGTGGACTGCCGGAAAGAAGCTGCCCTGTTGACATCAAATAGAGGAATCTCACCCTCCAGTTGTGTTGATGCCGGCTGCCTCTGACGCTGCTCCTCCCTCCCATGTTCGTCTTCATCACTGGAGTCCACCAACACCACGTTGCCAAGAGCGGCCGTGGACTCCTTCTGCTTCTGCTCCCACAGCTTCAGCCACTGCACCGGCTTGTCTTTTGTCCCCCAGTCCTTCCCCTCTCCTCTGTATAGTGCGACGTTGTAAGGTTGCCATCCGGCGGGTGGGGGTGGGTAGCGATCCAAACCGAGCGCATCTCGACAGGTTGGAGGCGGGTGAGGACACTTCCCAACGTTTGGGTTGTTGCACGCAAAAGGACCACGAATCCGGTCGCACGTTCCGCCAAGCTTCTTCGCGCATGAGCCGCAGATGAATCCTGGGTTCTTAGCCTCGGTAGGGGAAGGCTCGCAGTGTTTTGAGAGTTCTTTTGTCAAGAAGTCGCCTGTGAGCGGCCTCTTCTTTGGTGGGTTCCATTTCGCTGCGTCAAACTGCATGGAGACGGCTGAGACTGGCAGGGGAGATTCCGTGGATGCAGCAGTGGACGCCCAATTGGAGGAACTCGGTGTCTGGGAACCTCCAGCTGGTGAAGCCATGGCGGAGTGTGTCTCGGCAGTTAGCCAAAAACGGCTAACTGTCGCGAGACACGGAAGAGTACAATGGCATGTGAGTGCGCTTGGTTAAAGTCTCCGCAAATGGCAAACTGTTGCGAGACATGGAAGGGAACGTGGGGGATGCCAGACAGTGTCAAATCCACACTGTCCGCCATGGCGTTGATCGAAGAATCGATCGACACCGTCGATCGATTAATAGATGTCCGCCGGACATCAATGCATTGATCGACGGTGTAGATTGATTCATAGGTTCGGTGCATGTGGACACCTAATGATCCGCAAAAGCAGGTAAGGCTGGAAATATGCTTTTGTACGAGGTACAGCATGGTTCATGCTGGATGAAGCATCCACATAACCAGGGTGGAATGACAGTTGGATGTCAATCTATGGTTGCATATCAGCAACCACGTCATGTTGGTAGATACCGTGCATCCTCATTGGATGTTAGACCTGAGTCATGCCACATGGCATGACTGCGTGGCATGCAATATCTGTACATGGGCGGTGCGTGCATGTCATAATGTGCAACTCGAAAAATTGAACTCAACCCCTCCGGCATCCTCAGGAGATTCTGGGTGGTCGGTGCCCGGGCGGTGAAACTCCGCAGTCGGCTGGACCCGAGTACCCCTCAATGTGCCATCGGCATCGATGTCACATCGATGCCTATCGATGTGCCGATGCCGATGTAGGTCTCCTCCATCGGGCATCGAGGGCAACTCTGACTGGACCAACCTCGAAGGCCAAACCCCACTCGAGTCACAAATAGACACACAAGTCCTACGGTGAGTTTTAACCTAACGTATGTCAGTCAAAACTAACCCAAGTTCACATACAAGCCTAATCTATGTAACAAATGAAGCTGTGAGCGAATCAATAGTGGACACTGTAGCAAGCTGCCAGATGGGGCTGGGGCGATGCTTCCTGGAGGGAAGCGGGCACGTGTGACGCCGGCGGGAGTGTCACCAAGCCACTGGAGATGTGTGCGCTCACTGTGCGTTGCCTCCGCTCTCTAGGTCAGCATGCCCTGCACACGCATGGCCACTCAGGAGGGAAAAACATATACAGGAGAGACTTAACAGCACAACTCTGGCACAATTCTGGGACAACTCTGGCTCAACCTTGGGACAACTCTGGTACAACTTTGGCAGACCTCTGGCACAACTCTGGCACAAGTCTGGTACAACTCTGGCACAACTCTGACGCAACCGGGACACAACTCTGGCACAACACAGGGAAAACTATGGCACAACTCTGGCACATCTCTGGCACAAATTTGGCATAACTCTGGCACAATTATGGAACAACTCTAGCACAACTCTGGCACAACTCTGGCACAACTCTGGCACAACGCAGGAACAACTCTAGCACTACTCTGGCACAACTCTGGCACAACTCTGGCACAACTCTGGCACAACTCTGCCACAACTCTGGCACAACTCTGACACAACTCTGGCACAACTCTGGCACACCTATGGCACAACTCTCGCACAACTCTGGAACAACTCTGGCACAACTTTGGCACAACTCTGGAAAACCTCTGGCACAACTCTGGCACACCTATGGCACAACTCTGGCACAACTCTGGCACAAATCTGGCACAACAATGGCACAACTCTGGAACAACTCTGGGACATCTCTGGCACAACTCAGGCACACCTCTGGCACACCTCTGGCACAACTCTGCCACAACTCTGGCACAACTCTGACACAACTCTGGCACAACTCTGCCACAACTCTGGCACAACTCTGACACAACTCTGGCACAACTCTGCCACAACTCTGGCACAACTCTGACACAACTCTGGCACAACTCTGCCACAACTCTGGCACAACTCTGACACAACTCTGGCACAACTCTGCCACAACTCTGGCACAACTCTGACACAACTCTGGCACAACTCTGCCACAACTCTGGCACAACTCTGACACAACTCTGGCACAACTCTGCCACAACTCTGGCACAACTCTGACACAACTCTGGCACAACTCTGCCACAACTCTGGCACAACTCTGACACAACTCTGGCACAACTCTGCCACAACTCTGGCACAACTCTGACACAACTCTGGCACAACTCTGCCACAACTCTGGCACAACTCTGACACAACTCTGGCACAACTCTGCCACAACTCTGGCACAACTCTGACACAACTCTGGCACAACTCTGCCACAACTCTGGCACAACTCTGACACAACTCTGGCACAACTCTGGCACAACTCTGGCACAACTCAGGCACAACTCTGGCACAACTCTGGCACAACTCTGGTACTACTCCGGCACAACTCTGGCACAACTCTGGCACACCTCTGGCACAACTCTGGCACACCTATGGCACAACTCTGATACAACTCTGGCACAAATCTGGCACAACAATGTCACAACTCTGGCACAACTCTGGTAAATATCTGGCAAAACTCAGGCATACTTTTGGCAAACCTCTGGCACAACTCTGGCACAACTCTGGCAAGACCCTGGCACAACTCTGGCACAACTCTGGCAGAACTCTCGCACAACTCTGGCACAACTCTGGCACAACTCTGGGACAACTCTGGAAAAACTCTGGCACAACTCTTGCACAACTCTGGCAAAACTCTGGCACAACTCTGGCACAACTCTGGCACAACTCTGGCACAACTGTGGCACATCTCTGGCACAACTCTGGCACAACTCTGGAAAACGTCTGGCACAATTCCGGCACAACTCCGGCACAAATCGGGCACAACTCCGGCACAGCTCTGGCACAACTCTGGCAAAACGCTGGCACAAGTCTGGCACAACTCTGGCCACACTCTGGCACAACTCTGGCACAACTCTGGCACAACTCTGGAACAACTCTGGCAAAACTCTGGCACAACTATGGCACAACTCCGGCACAACTCTGGGACAACTCGGGCACAACTGTGGAACAACTCTGGCACAACTCTGGCTCAACTCTGGCACAACTCTGGGACACCTGTGGCACAACTCTGGCACAACTCTGGCACACCTCTGGCACAACTCTGGCACAACTCTGGCACAACTCTGGCACAACTCTGACACAACTCTGGCACACTTCTGGCACAACTCTGGAACAACTCTGGCACAACTCTGGGAAACTCTGGCACAACTCTGGGACAACTCTGGCACAACTCTTGCACAACTCTGGCACAACTCTGGCAGAATTCTGGCACATCTCTGGCACAACTCTGGCACAAATCGGGCACAGCTCTGGCACAACTCTGGAAAAACTTTGAAACAATCTAGCACAACTCTGGCACAACTCTGGCAGAACTCTGGCACAAATCTGGCACAACTCTGGCACCACTCTGGCACAACTCTGGCAAAACTCTAGCACAACTCTGGCAAACTCTGGCACAACTCTGGAAAATCTCTGGCACATCTCTGGTACAACCCTGGCACAACTCTGGCACAACTCTGGTGCACCTCTGGAACAACTCTGGGAAAACTATGGCACAACTTTGGTACAAATCTGGTGCAACTCCGGCACAACTCTGGTACAGCTCTGGCACAAGTCTGGGACAATTCTGGCAAAACTCTTGCAGAACTCTGGCACAACTCTGACACAACTCTAGCACAATTCTGCCACAACTCTGGCACAATTCTGGCATAACTCTGGCACAACTCTCGCACAACTCTGGCACAATTCTGGCACAACTCTGACACAACTCTGGAAAAACTCTGGCACAACTCTGGCACAACTCTGGCACAAATCTGGCACAACTCTGGCATATCTCTGGCACAACTCTGGCACAA
>SZWC01000843.1:35134-120349 GCA_023375785.1 Penium margaritaceum
AACTTAATCTTGTGGGACTTGAACCCGGGCCCCTGCCTCTAAAGGTGGACACCATTAACCACTAAGCCACTAAGGCTTGTCTTTTTGGTGTTCCTTTTTGGAGTCACTCCTGCCATGGTGAGGAGCATCATTCCAACAATCTCCCTCTTGCGTGTTACCCATGGCAGTTGTCCATGCTCAGCCTGCAACTCAAGAGGCTTGGGAAAGCCCAAGCTCCATACAAGCAGCATCATGCCTGTCCTTGGGTTGCGCCTTTGTCATGGCATCAGCAAGCATGTGCTTTGTGCCGCAGTGCACAAGCACCACATCACCCTTTGCAACGAGGTCTCGTGCAAAGTGATGCCGGATCTCTATGTGCTTGGTCTTCTGGTGTAGCACAGGGTTCTTGGTCAGGCTGATGACACTCATGTTGTCAACATTGAGTGCCGCTGGCTTCTTTTGCGGCACCCCAATCTCCTTGAGCAATCGCCGCAGCCATAGTGCCTCCTTTGCGGCTTCCACAAGAGCAATATACTCCGCCTCAGTTCTGGATAGAGCCACATTGTCCTGCTTCCGGCTTGCCCAAGAAACCGCTGCACCACCAAGCACAAAAACATAGCCTGATGTTGACTTGCGGTCATCAACGTCACCTGCCCAGTCAGCATCAGAGTAGCCAACCAACTCAAGGGAGTCAGTCCGCGCTCCCCCTCCAAACACAAGTCGCGAATGTTTCGTTGCCTTCAAGTAGCGGAGAATTCTCTTCACCGCTTGCCAATGTAGCGGCCCCGGATCAGCAACATAGCGGCTCAATTGTCCTTCAGCAAAGGCAAGGTCAGGCCGCGTCGCCACCATGGCATACATTATGCTGCCAACTGCGGACTGGTACGATACTCCAGCCATCTCCGCCTTCTCGTCCTCTGTGCTTGGGCCCATGCTCGAGCTCTGCTCACATGTCGTTGTCATAGGTGTGCCGATGAGGTTGCACTCCTCCATGTTGTAGCGGTGGAGCACCTCCTGCACATTTTTTTCTTCACCCATCTCCAGCGGGCGTGCTTTGCAGTCCCTCTTGATGGCGATGCCAAGGTAGTACTCAAGCTTGTCAATGTCTGTCATCTTGAACCGGCCGCCAAGCTGTTGCTTCAGGCTCTTGAGCTCCCCCTCATCCAAAGACACAAGGATGAGGTCATCCACGTAGTGGACGATAATTTGGTGGAGTGCTGGCTGATTACGCACGTACACGCTGTGATCGGCCTCGCAGCGCTTGAAGCCAAGCTCACTCATGAAACTATCCATCTTGAGGTACCACATGAGCGGAGCTGGCTTCAGTCCATAGAGCGCCTTGCGAAGCCGGCACACCTTCCCTTGCGGCGCATCCACCCCCTCTGGCACCTCCATGTAGACTTCCTTGTCCAGGTCGCCATTGAGGAACGTGGTTTTCACATCCATTTGGTGGATTTCGTAGTCGCGTGCCACTGCCACCGAGAGGATAGTACGGATGGAGGCAAACTTGGCAACTAGTGCAAAGGTCTCGTCGTAGTGCTCCCCTTTTCTCTGGGCATATCCTCTCGCCACCAGCCGCACCTTGTACCGCTCCACCTTCCCCTCCTTTGTGAGATTCTTCCAGAAGATCCACTTGGAGCCGATGATTTTCTTGCCCTCCGGCGGGTCAACCAGCTCCCAAGTGCCGTTCTTCTCGTGGGAGGCAAGCTCTGACTTTATTGCTCCCTCCCACTCAGCCCCATCCTTCCGCTGCAGTGCCTTGTTTACAGATTGAGGCTCCTCTTGCATGAAGAGGGCTTGTGCAAACCCAGTCCAAATGCCCTTGTCGGCATCATACCTTTTTCTCCTTCTTTGCACACGGTTACTCGTGCAGGGCTCTTGAGGCGGTTGTTGTTGTTGCTGTCCCCTTTTGGCGCCATCCTCTCCAAGCGCCTGCTCCCCCTCTCTTGGAAACCTTGGAGACATCTATTGACTCCCCTTCTCCACGTCCATCTCCGGTGCTTTGGATTCCTTATCCAAACTGGCCGGAATAAAGACTGCCGCTCGCCCATCCCTCAGGCGATGCTCTCTGGTTGGTGGTGATGCAAGGATGTCACCCTTATTCACGTCCTCCGGCATCTCCCCCTCAAGAAGTGGCATCCACTCCCCCCTCTTGGAGAGACCTGCCTCCTTGTCTGTCCAACGGCTTTTCTCGTCAAACGTGACGTTACGACTCCGCACAATCTGTTGCCTCCTTGGGTCAAAGCGCCGGTACCCCTTGCTTCCGCTCTCATATCCAAGGAAAATACACCGGCGGGTACACGGGTCCAGGTTGCTCCGTCCCTCACGTGCCTGCACCATTGCACGTGCAACACAACCAAACATGCGGAGGTGACCCACCGCCGGCTTCCTCCCACTCCACACCTCTTGTGGCGTCTTCCACGCCTTGCTCTCCTTGTCCTTCAGCGGCTTGGTCGGCATGAGATTCATGATGTACGCTGCTATCCTTGCAGCCTCCGCCCAATACCATTGTGTAAGGCCGGCGTCGCTCAACATGGATCGCACCATGTTGAGGATTGTGCGATTTGCTCTCTCTGCGACACCATTCTGTTGTGGGGAGTGTGGAGTTCTTTTCTACCACTCAATCCCCTTGCTCTTCATCCACCCAAGGCATCCCGCATATTCACCGCCGTTGTCACTCCGGAACGCCTTCACCTTCAACTCTGTTTGTCACTCCACATCAGCCACAAACTCGTGCATGCACGCAAGGACCTCACTCTTCCGCTTCATTGGGTAGAGGTAGAATTTCCGGCTGTGGTCATAGATGAAGGTGAGGAAGTAGTGAGCTCCACCAATGGAGCTCTCAAGCGGTCCACACACATCTGTGTGTACCACGGCCAGTTTTGCCGATGCACGCGTCCCCTTAGCGACAAACGGCTGCCGAGTTGATTTGCCAATGATGCATGGCTCACACACGCACTTGGTTCCATCAAGGTCGCTGATTTGGAGACCCCGCACCACTTCCCTCTTCGCCATTTCCTTTACGGTCGATGGAGAAATGTGGCAGAGTTGGCGGTGCCATAGGTCCAGGTCTCCTCCATCATTCGTTGCAAGATTGGCGGCGTTGGACCCCACCCGGTTGCTGAGGATCTTTGCGCGTAGCAGGTTCAAGTCCTCCTCCCTCTTGACACACACAATCACCTCACCTTTGTCCTCTTTGCGGATGACGGCCTCCTTCTTTGTGAAGAGCACCTCAAGTCCCTTGTCGGTAAGGCGGCTGACTGAGAGCAGGTTTGCCCCAAAGTTGGGCATATGCAGCACATCGTAGATTGTGCTCGTGACAGGTTTGCCATCCACAAGTGACTCAATGCGGACGTTACTCTCACTGGCGCCCAGCTCTGTTTTTCCATTGGCCACCGTCATGCGTCTCTCTAAGGCGCTGTAGGTGACAAATGCCGCCCTGTTGCATTGCGTGTGGCGGCTTGATGTGGAGTCGATGACGGCAACTCCCGGATCCTTCAAGTTGGTGGAGTTGAACGCCATAAGGGCGTGCTCATCTTTCTTCCCGCCCCGCTACGACCGATCTGTTTTCTTCTTGGGACAGTTGTGCGCGTAGTGGCCCTCCTTGCCACAGTTGAAGCACTCCCCCTCCCTGTCACCCTTCTTGGTGCCCTGTTTGGCACCCTTCTACTTGTTGCCTCGGCCTCCACTTTGAGGATGAACCGTGTAAGATGAACTTGATGCCGCTACACTCTATCGACCGCCACGTCGCATCCATTCATTGCCCACGTACTCAGCAACCTTGGGGTAGTTTAGCTCGTTGGAAGGCCAGCCACCAAGGACTGTGATAATGGGACTCCAACTGTCTGGCAAGGCCAGAAGGAGGATCATAGCTTGCAACTGAGAGTCGACCTCCCAACCAGTGGCCACGCACGCCGCTGCAAGCGACTCAATCTACTGCATGATCTCCATGATGTTGTAACCTTCGTTGGCTTGGAGGGTGACGAGCCATTTGAAGACGAAGAGCTGATTGGAAAGGTTTCTTGACTGGTAGATGGAGCAGAGTTTTGACCATGCGTCTGCGGCCAGGGTGCATCCTTGGATGTGCCCAAGTTGTGGTGGGCATAACACGGACACAAGGAGAGCCAACACCTTTTTGTTGCGCTTCTTGTATACCTCCTTCACCTCAGCCGTTGCACTCTCCGGCGGAGCAGTCTCATCACCTTTTACGAGCTCAAGTAGTCCCTTGTCGTCAAAGAAGACCTCAAAGTGCCACCTCCACAAGGCAAAGCCTGTCCCATAGAGCTTAAGGATAGCGCGGCTGCTCTCTTGCTCGCTGGTTGCCATGTCTTGCTGTTGGAAGCGTGAAATCAAGCTGGCCTTGAACCCTTTAGAGGCGTCGGCCCATAACCCTTTGTTGGCCTGAGGATGAGTGTGTACCCTGGAGGGTCCCTAGCAGTGGCTGGTTCACACCACCAACTGTTTTTGGAGAGACTAAAACTGTGGAGCCAACTGGTTCCATGGATGGCAGAAAACTGGTCACAGAGTGAGGCCATAGTTGTAGCCTCAATTTACTGGGGATGTACACTTTTTCAAGGCTAACAAGAAGTGGCTTTTTATAGCCACTGATATAAGCTTTCCAGAACACCAAAGCATGCCAGATTTGAAGCTTCCTAGCAGATTTTATGGCTTCTAGAGTGGCCCTTGGTAGGCTGTCCTTTTCCCACCTAGGAAGGCATCCCTTCCCTCCTCTAGAAGCGTCTGTCCCTTCCTAGATTCCTCAGCTTGATTCTTGTAGGAGGGAAGGTATCCAGAAGACCTAGAAACCTCTAGATGCCTTGTAGGACAAGTCACCCTTCTAGAAGGCGTGCCACCTTCCTGGACCCTCACCTGGCCTTCTAGAAACTTAAAGAGAAACTCTAGAGGTTGAGCTAGCTTCCTGGCATTTATTTTCCACCTCCCTTAGGCAGGGCAGAATTTCATCTTGTGGGACTTGAACCCGGGCACCTGCCTCTAGAGGTGGACACCATTAACCACTAAGCAACTAAGGCTTTTCTTTTTGGTGTTCCTTTTTGGAGTCACTCCTGCCATGGTGAGGAGCATCATTCCAACATTGACTTCCCCCTTTGGAGATGGAATTTTGAGTTGGCGATGAAAGTGCGTGCCTTCATCAAGCTACTGAATGGAGAGGAGCAGGCTCCCGCGGAGGGCACACCCGAGCATGAGGCATGGATGGATTGAAATGATATTGTCATGTCATTCCTTAGCAACGCGATAGCCAAAAAGCATGTTCCCATCATTGCGGGATTCACACTCGCTTCAGATGCTTTCGACAAGCTCAAACGTGTGCACCAATCCACCTCCCTCGCGAATAGATTATTCATCCTACAACGGCTGATTAGCATGCGGGTGAATGAGGGGGAGTCTATCCCTCACTTCTTACAGGAGTTTGAAGGACTCCTTGGCGTGGCTCGCCAAATGAACTGGAACCTTGATGAAAAGATGCAGGCCATGATCCTCCTCATGGCGCTACCAGAGAGCTGGAGTCCAATGATCTCCGTCATGGGTTGTTGGAAGGAGGACAACCTGACATACACGGTATTATCCGAGTACGTGCAAAATGAGGCCACACGTCGCAGTGGCAGTGAGGTTAACTTCTCAGCCTATGCCGCGCGCTACAATGGTCGCGGGAGCAAATGGGCGGCCTCTGGTCAGAACGGCGGCAGCGGAAGCGGTGGCGGCGGAGGCAACAATGGCGGCAAGGCTCCCAAGCAACATGGTAACTGCCACAATTGTGGTAAACCTGGGCACTGGGCAAGAGAGTGCAGATTGCCAAAGAAGGAAAACGGTAGGATCAGTGGGAACAAAGGCAGGAAAAAGGGTGGCAAAGAGGCCACCAACATGATGGCTTAGAGCACACCTCCAGCAAAGGGAGCGACTCTGCTCAGGCCAGGAGCCTTCGGGCTGGACTCCGGCACCGACCATCACTCAAGCAATGACCAGGCTGGATTTGTATCCATCGGGCCCACTGAGCGGCGGTTCAGATGCGCAAACGGCAGCATTGTGAACACAAAGGATGTGGGAGACAAGCTGGTGAGCATCAGATCATTGCCTCTGCCGCACCTGCATGACCCTCCATAACCCCATTGGTGTCATGCGGCAGAGGCAATGATCTACATCCCGTGTTACAGCAACACGGGATCAACCACCAGCCTACAACGCCCTACATACCGCAAAGCAATGGTGTGGCCAAGCGAATGAACGAGACCATCCTTGGCATGGTGTGTAGCATGCTCTTTGATGCAAAACTCCCACTGCACTTCTGGGCAGAAGCTGCAAGAACGGCATGCTACCTTGTCAACCTGACTCCTGCGGCTGCTCTGGGAAGGCGTGGCAAGAAAAAGGACAAGTAGCAGATGACGCAACAAGAGGTGTGGTTAGGGAAGAAGCCGGACGCCTCACACCTGCAAGCTTTTTGGCTGCAACGCATGGGCAAAGGTCCAGGCGGGAGAGGGTGGCAGGAAGCTCAATGCAAGAGCGCAAAAGTGCGTGATGGTAGGCTACGAGACGGCCCACAAGACCTACCGTCTGTGGGATCTGACAGCAAGAAGGCTTATCACCAGCCGGGACGTGACTTTCGATGCGAGGACACTAGGCAAGGGAGAGCCGATTGATCCCACGCAAGCTCCAAAACAGGGAGAGTGGTTGGTGCTGTTGGAGTCAGGGGATCAAGCTCATGAAAATTGGCAAGTGGTGCCAGTACGGCAGGCCACTGAGAAGAGTGGTATGGTAGGGAGAGCGACTACGCAGGCTGACGCAGCGGCGGGCTTCGACACGGAGTCGGAGACGTCCAAGGCCTCTGTGACCAGCTCAGAGGCCACTGGCTCTGCACAAGAAGAAGATTTAACTTCAGGGCAGCCTGCACCATAGGAGCAGCAGCAGAGCAGTGATGAAGCACCAGCAATGCCGCGCCGTGGCACACGGCAAAGAAAATAAAATCCACAGTATGATGCTGACACCGGAGGCTGGATTGGACTAAGCTGGTCCTGTTTGGCTTAGGGAGAGCCGCTAAATGTGGCAGAGGCGCTAACAAGGCCCGATGCGGCCAAATGCAAGGAGGCGGTGGACAGCTAGCTTGCGTCCATCGAAGAGAATGGTACATGGGTGCTGGTGGTTAGACCCGCTACCGCTCACGTGGTGGGCTCAAAGTGGGTGCTTAGGCTGAAGCGCAAGCAGGACAACAGCATTGACAAGTACAAGGCAAGGGTCGTGGTAAAGGGATTCTCTCAGCGTGTAGGGTCCAAGTATGATGAGACCTTTGCACCGGTCGTCACGTTCACCTCCATCAGGTCCGTGCTGGCGGTCGTTGCTACCAAAGACCTGGAGATCCATCAGATGGACGTCAAAACAGCTTTCCTTTACGGGAGGCTAGACAAAGAGGTGCTCATGGAAGTGCCGGAGGGGGTGGATGCACCCGGAGGAAAGGTGTGTCGGCTGGTGAAGGTGTTGTATGGGCTGAAACAGGCCCCAGGTATCTGGTACAAGGAGAGGGACAGCTTCATCGCTGAGGTCTCCTTTGCACACTGCAAGAATGATCCCAGTGTCTATGTGCGGGAGGACGGGCGTGGCTTGCTTCTTGTGGCATTGTATGTCGACGATCTGATCATGTGTCCTTCCTTGCTTGAGGCCCTTGTGGGCCTAAAGGAGTAGGTGAGCAGCAGGTTCAAGATGAAGGACATGGGTCCTCTCGAGTACTACCTCGGGATCGCTGTCCACCGCAACCGCAAAGCAGGCATCATCGAACGCAACTAGACCAAGTACATCATGGACGTCTTGAAGCACTATAACATGGAGGATTGCAAACCCATCAGCACCCTTATGGCCTCCGAGTGCAGGCTCTCCTCTTCCATGATCCCAAGCAACAAGGCGGAGCGGCGGGAAATACAAAACATCCCATACCAGTCCACTGTCGGGAGCCTCATGTACGCGATGGTGGGTATGCGCCCTGACATCGCTTATGTGGTAGGTCAAGTGAGCAGGGTCGTGGCTAACCCTGGGCCACAACACTGGCAAGCCGTTAAGCGGATCTTCCGCTATCTCAAAAATATACGGCACGTGGGACTTCACTTTGGAGGTCTGGAAGGATCAGACTCGCTGCGACTCACGTGCTACAACAATGCCGACTGGGGAGGACGGATTGACGACAAGAAGTCCACCTCGGGCTTTGTCTGTCTTCTCAACGGTGGTGCGGTCTCATGGGCAAGCAGGAAGTAGGACTGCATCTTGCTGTCTACTGCTGAGGCCGAGCATATCGCACTCTCGGAAGAATGTAAGGAAACACAGTGGCTATGCAGCTTGCTCAACGAGATCAAAGTACCACACGAGGAAGCAACTGTCATCCGTGTGGATAACTAGAGCGCCATCGCTATGGAGGAGGATGACGTAATTTCCCGACGCACAAAGCAAATCAACATTCGGTACCACTACTCATGCGACCTTGTTGCCAAGGATATCATGGAACTACATCACGTGGAAACCAAGAGGATGCTTGCAGACTTCGTGACGAAGCTGCTTGATTGCGACTTGCATGCTGCAGGCATTCAAGGAATCGGCATGGTGGATGCAGGAGACGAGGACTAAAGACCAAGACAATTGAGGTACACAAACACCATGAAAAGCTACGGGTTCATGCAAAAGAAGATTACCATGGCAGGTGGCCAGAGGTGCAAGGGAGAGATTGTTGTTTATGCCCCTTTGGCCACTGCTATAGCTTAGCGGACAAGTTGGGCATGCAGTGCTCCCTTGGAGTAAGTCACCCATACCTGGTTCATGGTGCAAGTCCAAGCGTGACACTAGCAGTGTAGCGCAATGCATAGCACGTTGGACTTAGGGACAACAGTTCTTGCGTTCGAGCCTTGGTGTGCGCAGGAGGGTTTTTGACCTTCATGCACAGGGGTAAGTTTCTTAGACATTTCTCCATGCATGAGGAGAGTGTGGCACTTGGCGGTCAGTGGATGGGCCAATTGGCGGACTGGTGAGGTGGTGTGGAGTGACCACCCCAAAAGTGCCACTACCCACACACCCTAGAAGCCAGGCCTAGGATTATATGTACCAGGATCATTCCTCATTCTAATCACACAATCTGGCCTTAGATGCTCCTCACAGAGCCGTCTAACTAAGAAACAGGATAAAGAATACACTAGTTGGTCTAAGCCCCAGGAGTTAGTCTCTCACTAGCACCTCGCGCGAAAGTGACCAAGTGTTAAGTGGACACAGTTGCTAGCAAGTGATTGCCTAGGAACTGCTGAGTGTGGAACCTTGATCCTGAGGGTGATATCTTCTCCTAGCTCAAATACTACGAGCGGACGGCAGGTGCTATTGTGTCGGCCCTGTTTTCTAGTCCGTTTACCTCAGGCTGGTTGACAAAGGGTTATGGGCCCACACTGACCAGCTGTAAGGCACGCTTTGCTCAACTCTGGTACGTTCTCTCTAGGTGCGCACACCGGCTCCATCAGCTCCATCAGCTCCATCAGCCTCATCAGCTCCAACGGCTGGGTGTGCACTCAACACACAGGGACCAAGGACAACCTCTGCCCTTGGAGGCACGACCCTTGTGTCCCAACCAGGACAAGCTCTGCCCTTGGAGGCAACACCCTGGGTGTGTTGGTGTAGATATCTTCTCTGTTTGCAGGTGAACATCGGCCGGAGGGGAAAGCAATGGATCTGCATCCTAAAACCGGTAGCACACATCAGCTAACATCAGCCTACTTCGGCCTCGACGCAGCAGAGAAGCAAGAAGTGGATAAGGGCAACAAAAATGGTTGACCCATCAGGAGGAGTGACAACTCATAATATTACTCACAAAAGGTCAGAGGGGAAAACAATGGTTCTGGAATACTAGTCATTGACTAGCAAGTACAAAGACCTTGAATAAGTAGTGGCACGGTGTGGTTACCTTGTACAATGACCAACCAAATTAGGCATATGTCACTGAGCTTGACCAACAGATTTCACTATGTGTGGTCAGCATTGACAGCTCATAATACGAGTCACAAATGGTCAGAGGGGAAAACAATAAGTTTGGAATACTAGTTAGCGACTAGCAAGTAGAAATACCTTCAATAAACAGTGGAACGATGTTGCTACCATGCACCATGACCAACCAAAGTAGGCATCTGTCACTGACCATGACCAGAGAATTTCACTATGTTTGGTCAACATTCATAACTCCTAATACAAGTCACAAATGGTCTGAGGAGGAAAGAAGGGTTTGGGAAGAATAGCTATCAACTAGCAAGTACAAAGAACTTCAACAAGTAGTGGAACGGTGTGGCTACCATGCATAACTTACCAACCAAAGTCGGCATATGTCACTGAGCATGGCCAAAGAATTTTACTATGTGTGGTCAACGTTGGCACTCATAACACGAGTTATAAATGGTCAGAGGGTGAAACAATGGTTTGGGAATAGTAGTTATTGACTAACAAGTACAAAGACATCCAATAAGTAGTGGTAGGGTGTGGCTACAATGCACAATGACCAACCAAAGTAGCCATATTTCACTGACCATGGCCAAAGAATTTCACTATGCGTGGTCAACTTTGAAAACTCATCATGCAATTCACAAATGGTCAGAGGGAGAAATAAAGGTTTGATGATACTAGTTATTGACTAGGAAGTACAAAGACCTTCAATAAGTAGCAACACGGTGTGGCTACCATGAACAATGACGAACCAAAGTAGGCATATGTAACTGACCATGAACAAAGACTTTACCTATGTTTGGTCAACATTGACAACGCATAATACTAGTCACAATGGTTAGAGGGGGAAACAATTGTCAAGTCTTGGGCTTGCTCCAGATATCTTGGACTTGCTCCAATTGTATTGGGTTTTCTCCAGTTTTCTTGGCTTTTCTTCAGTTTTCGTGGGCTTGCTCCAAAAGTATTAGGCTTCCTCCAGTTGTCTTGGCCTTGCTTTAGTTGTCTTGGGCTTGCTCCAGTTGTCTTGGGTTTGCTCCAGTTATCTTGAGAGTGCTCCAGTTAACTTTGGCTTGCTCCAATTGTCTTGGCCTTGCTCCAATTGTCTCGGACTTGCTCCAGCTGTCTTGGCCTTGCTCCAGTTGTCTTGGGCTTGCTACAGTTGTCTTGGCCTTGCTCCAGTTGTCTTTGAGTTGCTCCAGTTGTCTTGGGCTTGCTCCAGCTGTCTTGGCCTTGCTCCAATCTTCTTGGGCTTGCTCCAGTTGTCTTTGCTTGCTCCAGTTGTCTTGACCTTGTTCCAGTTGTCTTGGAATTGCTCGAGTTGTCTAGAGCTTGCTCCAGTTGTCTTGGACTTGCTCCAGCTATCTTTGACTTGCTCCATTTGACTTAGACTTGCTTCAATTGTCTTGGGCTTGTTCTAGTTGTCTTGTGCGTGCTCCAGATGTCTTGGGCTTGCTCCAGTTGTCTTTGCCTTGCTCTAGTTGTCTTGGGCTTGCTCAAGTTGTCTTGGTCTTCCTCTTCTTGTCTTGGAGTTGCTGCACTTGTCTTGGGCTTGCTCCAGTTGTTTTGGACTTGCTCCAGTTGTCTTCGGCTTGCTCCAGTGCCCTTGGACTTCCTCCAGTTCTCTTGACCTTGCTCCGGTTGTCTTGGACTTGCTCCAGTTGTTCTGGGCCTGCTCCAGTTGTCTTGGGCTTGCTCTAGTTATCTTCGGTTTTCTCAGTTGTCTTGGCCTTGCTCCAGTTGTCTTGACCTTGCCCTATTTGACTTGGCCTTGCTCAAGTTATCTTTGCCTTGCTCCAGTTGTCCTGGGCTTGTCCCAGTTGCCTTCGGCTTTCTCCAGCTCTTTTGGGCTTGCTCCAGTTGTATTGGGCTTGCTTCAGTTGTTTGGGCTTGCTCCAGTTTTCTTGGGCTTGCTCTACTTGTCTTGGGGTTGCTCCAGTTGTCTTGACCTTGCTCCTGTTTCCATGGGCTTGGCCCAGCTGTCTTGGCCTTCCTCAAGTTGTCTTGCGCTTGCTCCAAAGTCGTGTGCTTGCTCCAGTTGTCTTGGGATTGCCCCTGTTGTCTTGGCCTTGATCCAGTTGTCTTTGCCCTGCCCATGTTGTCTTGACCTTGCTCCAGTTGTATTGGTCTTCATCCATTTCTCTTGTCCTTGCTCCAGTTTTATTCCGCTTTGTCTACTTGTCTTGGGCTTGCTCTAGTTGTCTTGGGCTTGTTTGAGTTGTCTTGGTCTTGTTCCAGTTGTCTTGGCCTTGCTCCATTTGTCTTGAACTTGCTCCTGTTGTAAAAAAAACCTGGAACAAGCCCAAGACAAGTGGAGCAGACAACTGGAGCAAAGCCAAGATAACTAGAGCAAGACCAAGACAACTCAAGCAAGCCAAAAACTACTGGAACAAGGTCAAGACAACTGGAGTAAGGCCAAGACAACTGGAGCAAGGCCAGACAATTGGAGCAAGCCCACGACAACCGGAAGAAGGCAAAGAAAACCGGAGCAAGGCCAAGACAATTGGAGGGAGTCCAAGACGACCTGAGCAAGGCGAAGACAACTGGAGCAAGCCCACAATGACTTGAGCAAGCCCTCGACAACTGGAGCAAGGCCAAGACACTTGGAGCAAGCTCAACACAACTGGAGCAAGCCCAAGACAACAGGAGCAAGCCCAAGACAACTGGAGCAAGGCCAAGAAAACTGGACTAAGGCCATGAAAAGTGGAGCAAGCCAAAGACAACAGGAGCAAGCCCAAGATAACTGGAGCAAGCCTAAGACAACTAGAGCAAGCTCAAGATAGCTGGAGGAAGGCCAATACAACTGGAGTAATGCCAAAAAAACTAGAGCAAGCATAAGACAACTGGAAGAAGCCCAAGACAATTGGAGCAAGATCAAGACAACTGGAGTAAGCCCAAGTCAACTGGAGCAAGCCCAAGACAAAAGGAGCAATTCCAAGACAACTGGAGCAATGCCAAGACAATTGGAGCAAGTCGAAGACAACTAGAACAAGGCCAAGACAACTGGAGCAAGCCTAAGAAAACTGGAGCAAGGCCAAGACAACGGGAGCAAGCCAAAGACAACAAGAGCAAGCTCAAAACAACTGGAGCAAGGCCAAGAAAACTGGAGCAAGGCCAACACAACAGAAGCAAGCCCAAGACAAGTGGAGCAAGCCTAAGAGAACTGCAGAAAGTCCAAGACAGCTGGAGCAAGGCCAAGACAAGTAGAGCACGCCAAACACAACTGGAGGAAGGCCAAGACAACAGGAGCAAGCCCAAAGCAACTAAACCAAGCGTAAGACAACTAGAGCAAGACCAAGACAATTGGAGCGAGTCCAAGACAATCGGAGCAAGCTTAAGATAATTGGAGCAAGCTCAAGAGAGCTGGAGCAAGCCCAAGCCAACTAGAGCAAGCCGAAGACAACTGGAGCAAGGCAAATACAAGTGGAGGAAAGCCAAGACAGTTGAAGCAAGCCCAAGACAGCTTGTGCAAGCCCAAGACAACTAGAGCAAGTCAGAAACAACTGGAGCAAGGCCAAGACAGCTTGAGCAAGCCCAAGACAACTGGAGCAATCCCAAGACAACTAAAGCAGGGCCAAGACTACGGGAGCAAGGCCAAGAAAATTGGAGCAAGCCTAAGAGACCTGGAGCAAGTCCAAGACAATTGGAGCAAGTCCAAGACAACTTGAGAAATGCCAAGACAGCTTGAGCAAGCCCAAGATAACTCGAGGAAGCCCAAATCAACTGGAGCAAGCCAAAGATAACTGGAGTAGGCCCAATACAACTGGAGCAATCCCAAGAAAACTGGAAGAAGCCCAAGACAACGTGAGTCAGGCCAAGTCAACTGGAGCAAGGCCAAGACAGCAGGAGCAAGGCGAAGACAACTGGAGCAAGCCCAAGACAACTGTAGCAAGGCCAAAACAAGTGGAGCAAGCCCAAGACAACTGGAGCAATCGCAATACAACTAGACCAAGCCCAAGACAACTGGAACAAGCACAAGGCAACAAGAGCAAGCCCAAGACAACTGGAGCAAGGCCGAGACAACTGGAGCAGGCCCAAGACAAGTGGAGCAAGTCCAAGACAACTGGTGCAATCCGAAGACAAGTAGAACAAGGCCAAGACAACTGGAGCAAGTCCAAGACAAGTGGATCAAGACCAAGACAACAGGAGAAGGCCCAAGACAACTAGAGCAAGCTCAAGACAACCAGAGCAACTTCAAGAAAGCTGGAGCAGGGCCAAGACAACTAGAGGAGCAAGCCCAAGATAACTGGAGCAAGCCCAAGACAGCTGGTGCAAGCCAAAGAAAACTCGAGCAAGCTCAAGTCAACTTGAGCAAGTCCAAGACAATTGGAGCAAGGCCAAGACAAATCGAGCAAGGCCAAGAAAATTGTAGCAAGGCCAACACTACTTGAGGAAGCCCAAGACAACTAGAGTAAGCCCAAGAAAATTGGAGCAAGGCCAAGACAACTGATGCAAGCCGAAGACACGTGGAGCAAGCCCAACTCTACTGGAGCAAGGCCAAGATAACTAGAGCAAGGCCAATACAACTGGAGCAAGCCAAAGACAGCTTGAGGAGACCCAAGACAACTGGAGACAGTCCAAGACAGCTGGAGAAAGGCCAATACAAGTTGAGCTAGCCAAAGGAAACTGAAGTAAGAAAAACACAACTAGAGCAAGGCCAAGACAACTGGAGAAAGCCAAAGACAACTGGAGCAAGCCTAATAGGACTGGAGCAAGCCACTTAGATGTGGATAGAGCCCTTGAGAACTGAAGCAAGCCCAAGACAAGTAGACCAAGCCGAAGAGATCTTGAGAAAAACATAGACAAGTGGAGCAAGCCGAAGACAACTGGAGCAAGCCCAAGACAACTGAAGCAAGTCCAAGACAACTAGAGCAAGGTCAAGATAAGTGGAGCAAGCCGAAGACTACTGGAGCAAGCCGAAGACATCTGGAGCAAGGCCAAGACAACTAGAGGAGTCCCAAGACAACTTGAGAAAGCTCAAGACAACTAGAGCAAGCCCAAGAAAACTGAAGCAAGCCCAAGACATCTGGAGAAAGCCCAAGACAAGAAGAGAAAGGCCAAGACAACTGGAGCAAGTCCAAAACAATTGGAGCAAGCCCAAGACAACAGGAGCAAGCCTTAGACAGCTAGAGCAAGCCCGAGTCATTTGGAGCACGTCCAAGACAACTGGAGCAAGGCCAAGATAACTAGAGCAAGGCCAAGACAACTGGAGAAAGCCCAAGGTAACTAGAGCAAGCCTGAGACATTTGGAGCAAGCCCAAGACAACTGGAGCAAGGCCAAGACTACTAGAGAAAGCCCAAGATAACCGGAGCAAGCCGAAAAAAACTAGAGCAAGGAAAAGAAAACTGGAGGAAGCCAAAGACAACCAGAGCAAGCCCAAAACAATTAGAGCAAGGCCAAGACAACTGCAGCAAGGCCGAGACAACAAGAGTAAGCCAAGGACAACAGGAGCAAGCCCAAGACAACTAGATCAAGGCCAAGACAACTTGAGCATGCTCAAGACAACTGGAGTAAGGCCAAAACAATTGGAGCAATCCCAAGGCAGCTTGAGGAAGGCCAAAACAGCTAGAGCAAGCCAAAGACAACTGGAGTAAGCTTAAGTCAACTAGAGCAAGCCTAAGACAAAAGGAGCAAGTCCAAGACAACTAGAGCAATTTCAAGCAAACTGGAGCAGGCCAAAGACAACTGGAGCAAGGCCAAGACAACTGGAGCAATCCTAAGAAAACTGGAGCAAGCCCAAGACAAGTGGAGCAAGCCCAAGACAACTGGAGCAAACCCAAAGCAACTATAGCAAGGCCAAGACAACTGGAGCAAGGCCAAGACAATTCAAGCAAGCCCAAGACAACTGGAGCAAGCCCTAGACAACTAGTGCAATCCCAAGACAATTGGAGCAAGGCCAAGATAACCAGAGCAAGCCAAAGACAATTGGAGGAGGGCCAAGACAACTAGAGCAAGCCCAAGGCAACTGGAGCAAGCCTAAGACAACTGGAGTAAGTTCAAGACAACTGGAGCAATCCTAAGAAAATTGGAGCAAGCCGAAGAGAACTGGAGCAAGCTTGAGACTACTGGATAAAGTCCAAATCAATTGGAACAAGCCGAAGACAAAAGGAGGAAGTCCAAGACAGCTAAAGCAATCCCAAGACAACTTGCCTAGGCGAAAGACAACTGGAGCAAGGCCAAAACAACTAGAGTAAGCCTAAGAAAACACGAGCAAGACCAAGACAACTGGAGCAAGTCCGAGGCAATTGGAGCAAGCCTAACACAACTTGAGGAGGGCCAAGACAACTGGAGCTAGCCGAAGACAACTGAAGCAAGCCCAAGACAACTGGAGCAAGCTTAAGAAAACAGGAGAAATCCCAAGACATTTGGAGCAAGCCCAAGACAACTGGAGCAAGGCCAATACAACTGGAGTAAGGCCAAGACGACTGGAGCAAGCCCAAGACACCTAGAGCAAGCCCAAGACAACTGGAGCAAGCCCAAGACAACTGGAGCAAGGCCAAGACAACGGGTGCAAGCTCAAGAAAACTGGGGCAAGCCCAAGACACCTGGAGCAGGCCCAAGACAACTAGAGCATGTCCAAGACAAGTGGAGCAAGGCCAAGACAGCTGGAGCAAGCACGAGATGACTCAAGCAAGCCCAAGACAATTGGAGCAAGCCCAAGAAAACTAAAGCAAGCCCAAGACAACTGGAGCAAGGCCAAGACAACCGGAGCAAGCCCAAGAGAAGTAAAGCAAGCCCAAGACAACTGGGGCAAGACCTAGACAACTTGAACAAGCACAAGACAAGTGGAGCAAGTCCAAGACAACTGGAGCAAGTCCAACACAACTGGAGCAAGCCTAAGACATTTGGAGCAAGCCTTGTACAATTGGAGCAAGCCTAAGTCAACTCGAGCAAGTCCAAGACAACTGAAGCAAGGCCAAGACAACTAGAGCAAGGCCAAGAAAACTGAAGCAAGCCCACGACAATTGGAGCAAGCCCAAGACAATTGGAGCAAGTCAAAGACAACTTGAGCAAGGTAAAGACAACTAAAGCAAGCCCAAGACAACTTGAGCAATTCCAAGAAAACCAGGACAAGGCAAAGACAACTAGAGCAAGCCCAAGACAACTAGAACAAGCCCAAAACAACTTGAGCAAGGCCAAGACAACTGTGGCAAGGCCAAGGCAACTTGAGCAAGCCAAAGACATCTAGAGCAAGGCCAAGACAACTGGAGCATGCTCAAGACAACTGGATTAAGGCCAAGACAACTGGAGTTATCATAACAAATGAGAGCAAGGGGGAGACAACGAGAGCAAGCCCAAGACAACAGGAGCAAGACCAAGACAGCTTAAGGAGGCCAAAGACAACTTGAACAAGCGCAATACAAGTGGAGCACGCCCAAGACAGCTGGACCAAGGCCAAGCGAACTTGAGCAAGCGCAGGACAACTAGAACAAGCTGAAGACAACTAGAGCAAGCCCACAACAGCTGGTGCAAGCCAAAGAAAACTGGAGCAGGTCCAAGTAAACGGGAGGAAGTCCATGACAAGAGGAGCAAGGGCAAGACAACTGGAGCACGGCCAAGACAACTGGAGCAAGCCCAAAACTACTAGAGCAAGCCCAAGAAAACTGGATCAAGCAAAAGAAAACTAGAGCAAGGCCAAGATAACTGGATCAAGCCAAAGACAAGTGCAGCAAGTCCAAGAAAACCGGAGCAAGGCCAAGACAAATGGAGCAAGCCAAAGACACTTCGAGCAAGCCCAAAACAACTCGAGCAAGGCCAACAAAACTGGAGCAAGGTAAAGACAACTGGAGCAAGCCAAAGACAATTGGAGGAAGCCCAAGACAACTCGAGCAAGTCCAAGACAGTTGAAGCAATGCCAATATACCTGGAGCAAGCCAAAGACAACAGGAGTAAGCCAAAGATAGTTGGAGCAAGATCAAGACAACTGGAGCACGCCCTAGACAACTGGAGCAAGCCTAATACAACGGGAGCAGAGCCAAAATATCTTGAGCAAGCCCAAGACAACTAGAGCAAGCCCAAGACAAGTGAAGAAAGCCCAAGACAACTAGAGCAAGCCCGAGACAAGTGGAGCAAAGTCCAAGACAACTGGAGTAAGGCCAAGACAACTGGAGCAAGCCCAAGACAACTAGAGCAGGCTCGAGACAACTGTGTCAAAGTAATCTCTCAATGTCACAGGTCTACCCCAACTGAGAACCATAATCCACAATTCTCCCTCCTTGACAAAGCATGGGCACATGGATATTGGACACCGAAAACCCTTTTTGGTGACCAGCCTATTTCCGTGACGATGGATCCACTCAAGGACTGCTCCGGTTAGTCTCCGACCGACACTCCACAAACAACCGGTTGCACGACAACGGTCACCCACGACCCGCGCTCTGGTGGTTGCTTTGCGCTCACGTGTTGGCGAAGCGCCCTCCCACCCACGTAAGACAGGCAGAGATGAACAACATCGGCACACCACTCTGGGACTACGTGCCTCCTAGACGTCTCATACCGCTCGTGGCAGAAGCAGCCAAGCGGCTGCGGCACCACTTGGGCTATTGCCCCCCATAGTAGGATCAAGAACTAGTACTTAGGTAGCTTAGTATTCCTTGTATTGTTTGCTTTTATTAATCATTCAGCCACTTGTATCAATGAAGCTTTCCTCATCCTCTGCCTAGCCCGCCTTCACGGCTGTGGCCTCATCTTATCATCGCTGCTACCCGCCAAACGGCTGTGGCACTTCCATCCTCCGTTGCCTATCATCGCTTCAATCAGCTCTGCCACTTGTCGCTCCTCCTCTTTGCTCCATCGCGCTCGCATCGCTCTGCCGAGGCGCCCTCAACATCTCTGCGCCCGTGCCTGTTGCCACTCCGCCCACGCAAGTTCTACCTCCGGATTGGCTTGTACCTTTTGCACTGCCCCCATGCTCATCTTGCCTCATTGCTGACGCTCCTCAGCACTTGGTTCTCTTCAGCAACCGTGTCTTGCCGTTTGTCATGACGTTAGCACACCGTCAGCTGTGTGCAGCTTCACTGATGCTTGCGCAGCCACCTCATCTGTCCATCAACTTTGCCTAATCCTCGTTACATTTTCCAGATATGGTATTAGAGCCCAAGGAAAGAACTTGCATCAGATTTTGCTCTCCTCCACAACTCTGACACCTGAACCACCACGCCAAACCACGCCATCACTGATGGAATCGCCTTTCCTCCAAGGCAGCAAAATCGTCGTCACTTGGTTCCTCCTTCCACTGCAAGGTTGACGAGGCTGTGTATGGGCACAACATCCAACGCCTTCGCAACAGCAACATCATCCCATCGTGCAGCCGGACGCTCGTCGTTGCCATTAGCCATCCCCCAACTGTTGTGTCATCAGGAGCAGCTGCATCGTCCTTTTTTGCAGCAGTACTACCATGAAAGCAGTTTCCTCCCACCTCAACATCGTGCCAAGCATGTCGCTTGACCGTGTATGGGAACGGCTACACACAAACAGTAGTCGCATTCAGCAACTAAGTCTCTGACAACTGCGACCTCGATTACAGTTGTCCAAGCTTTGCAAAATGTCTTAGTCCTTACAGCAATGTTTCCACATCTCAGCCGCGCTACGTATGTGTCATTCGTCAACGAATCACCATGATCCTCTACGCACTCGGTTGCCTTGCAGCAGCAGCCTGGCATCAGCACAAGCAACCGAAGCAACATTCTCAGCATCTTGAGCCTCAGCCATATTCAGAAGTAGCAGTTTCATCCACTATCACCGCCCACTCCAACCTTCCCCATCCTCAACATACAGAAGACCATGACTCTCCTTCTGAAACAATCATCTCAGCAGCGTCTCACTCATCCTGCCAACTCCTCACCTTCTCGTCACCTTCAGAACTGATACTGTGCCCATGAACAGACAACCCTCCAGCCACAGATCTTCACTGTATGCCCTCCTTTTTGTTGAATCAAGGCACAAGATCCCCTCTTTTCGGCAATATCTTTTCAGAAGATGTTGGGATAACTAGGTGCAGCAAGCATTCACCACCATCCACATCCTCAGCCTGCTACATGCTCCATGGTGCCTCCTCTACCGCCGCCAGCAGCCAACCATCCACTCGCATGTCAAAAAGCAAATCACGTCACCGATGCCGTCAAATACTCGCAAAAGCATACATCTTGTCGCGTTCTGGAACTTCATGCTCAGTCCTTGAACCATCCTCTATTTAGCCATGTCCTTCTTTGAACAATGACCACTACGACTTAGGAGAATGGTACTTCGTAGTAGCCACAGCCACCTCCTCTCCTTCCGGAGGTGTTGCTACATCCATGGGGCTACTACTCTACTCAAACACTCCACTTTTCACCAAAGAGGAGCTCAACAACTTCATGATGCTCAACTACGGCACAACCATCCACAACATAACACCATAGCAGCAAGACGTCCCTGAGTCATCTTCAACAACCACAACTTCCACGACAATGACCCTTTCACTCTCCACAGACCCTTCATCTCTGGTGTCATCAGATCCTATATCAAGAAACCTGGAACCGCGCATATCTGCAGTGTCTTCACCAACAGCAGCAGCAACCGCCTACCTCCCTCCTCATCAGCGAAAAGCAGGGAAACATCAGTAACTCATCCACCAAGACAACTCACCAGCACCTTCGGCATCGCCTACAAGGACCAACCTCATAAACACAAATCACTTCACAACTGATGGTGCTGAACTCGCTCTTGCCCTCTGGAACACCATCTTCTTGGGCCGCGCGTCCCTCCGGGTGCACATGTAAGGACTGTAGCAGCACCTCCCAGTACTACGGTCCTTGAATACTGAATGCCTCCTCCTCCCAAACCATCTCTGGATGGAAGGAGGTCACTCTGTCAGCAACTCAGCCCAGAGTGTCTCTCACAGCACCCATGATTTCTACACATCAGTTTGGGACTTCTCCAATGCGCACATCTTACTCAAGCCCTCTGAAAAGCTCACCTGGGCATCCTCTCACCAGTCTCCCACCAGCAACTACACCACGCTACCACATCAACTCCAACCACCTGACCTCCCACCTCTCAGGCACATAAGCAGACTTGTAACATTGAGGGAGGGTGTCAAAATAATCTCACAATGTCACAAGTCTGCCCCAACAGAGAACTATAATCCACAAGTGCCCCTCCTCGACAAAGCAAGGGCACTTGGATATTGGACACCGAAAACCCTTTTTGGTGAGCAGCTCATTTCTGTGACGACGTAACTACACAAGGACTGCTCCGGTCAATCTCGGACCGACACTCCACGAACGACCGGTTGCACGATAACGGTCACCCACGACCCGTCCTCCGGTGCTTGCTCTGCGCTCACGTGTCGGCGAAGCACCCTCTCACCCACGTACCAAAGACAGGCGTAGATGAACAACGTCAGCATGCCGCTCTGGGACTACGTGCCTCCAAAATGTCTCGCATTGTTCTTGTGCGTGTGGAGCCGCAAAGCAGCTCCGCACCTCGCCTCCATGGCAGAAGCAGCCAAGCGGTTGCGGCACCACTTAGGCTATTGCCCCCCATAGTAGGATCTAGGACTAGTACTAGTACTTAGATAGCTCAGTATTCCTTGTATTGTTTGCTTTTGTTAATCATTCATCCACTTGTATCAATCAAGCTTTCCTCATCTTCTGCCTCGCCCGCCTTCACGGCTGTGGCAACATCTTGTCATCGCTCCTACCCGCCGAACGGCTGTGGCGCTTCCATCCTCTGTTGCCTATCATCGCTTCAATCAGCTCTATCGCTCCTCTGCTTTGCTCCATCGCACCCGCATCGCTATGCCAAGGCACCCTCAACATCTCTGCGCCCGTGCCTGTTGGCACTGCGGCCACGCAAGTCCTACCTCCAGACCGGCTCATGCCTTTGGCAGCACCCCCACGCTCATCTTGCCTCGTTGCTTAGGTTCCTCAGCACTTGGTTCTCTTCAGCAACCGTGTCTTGTCGTTTGTCATGAAGTCAACATACCGTCTGCCGTCTGCAGCTTCCCTGATGCTTCCGCAGCCAGCTCATCTGTCCATCCACTTTGCCTAATCCTCATTACATTTTCCTGACAAACTAAATGAACTCCAATTCAACTAGAGCAAGCCCAAAACAAAAGGAGCAAGTCCAAGACAACTGCAGCAATCCAAAGGTAACAGGAGTAGGCCGAAGACAACCTGAGCAAGGCCAAGACAACTGGAGCAAGCCTAAGAAAACTGGAGCAAGGCCAAGACAACTGGAGCAAGCCCAAGGCAACTAGGACAAGCGTAAGATAACTGGAGCAAGACCAAGACAACTCGAGCAAGCCCAAGACATCTGGAGCAAGTCAAAGATATCTGGAGCAAGCTCAAGTCAACAGGAGCAAGCCCAAGACAACTTGAGCAAGCCCAAGACAACTGGAGCAAGGCCAAGACGACTGGAGCAAGCCCAAGTCAGCTGGAGCAAGCCCAAGACAGCTGGGGCAATTCCAAGTCAACTAGAGTAAAGCCAAGATAACTAGAGCAAGCCCAAGAAAACTGTAGCAAGCCCAAGAAAACTGGAGCAGGGCCAAGACAACGGGAGGAAGCCCAAGAAAAATGGGGCAAGCCCAAGAGACCTGGAGCAAGCCCGAGAGAAGTGGAGCAAGCCCAAGACAACTGGAGCAAGGCCAAGAAACCTCAAGCAAGCCCAAGACAACTGGAGCAAGCCCAAGAAAACTGCAGCAAGCCCAAGACACTTGGAACAAGCACAAGACAACTGGAGCAAGGCCAAGACAACTTGAGTAAGCCCAAGACAACTGGAGCAAGGCAAAGACAACTGGAGCAATCCAAAGACAACTGGAGTAAGGCCTAGACAACTGGAGCAAGCACAAGACAAGTGGAGCAAGACCAAGACAAGTGGGGCAGGCCCGAGACAACTTGAGTAAGCTCAAGACAACATTAGCACGCCAAAGACAGCTTGAGCAAGGCCAAGCCAACTGGAGAAAGCCAAAGACAACTGGAGCAAGCCCAAGACAACTTGAGCAAGCCCAAGACATCTCGAGCAAGGCAAAGAAAACTAGAGCAAGCTCAAGTCAATTGGAGCAAGTATACAACAACTGGCGCAGGCCAAGACAAGTGGAGCAATGCCAAGACAAGTGGAGTAGGCCCAAAGCTACTAGAGAAAACCCAAGACAACTGGAGCAAGCCCAAGAAAACTAAAGCAAGGCCAAGACAACTGGAGCAAGCATAAGACAACTCGAGCAAGCCGAAGAAAACCAAAGCAAGGCCAAGACAACTCGAGTAATCCCAAGACACCTAGAGCAAGTCCAAATCTACTCGAGCAAGGCCACAAAAACTGGAGCAAGGCCAAGGCCATTGGAGCATGCCCAAAACATCTGGAGGAAACCCGAGACAACTGGAGCAAGTCAAAGACAACTGGAGAAAGGCCAATACAACTGGAGCAAGCCAAAGGCAACTTGAGTAGGCCGAAGATAAGTGGAGCAAGGCAAGGACGACTGGAGCAAGACCAAGACAACTGGAGCAAGCCTAATACAACTGGAGCAAGGCGAAGACAACTGGAGGAAGCACAAGACAAATGGAGCAAGCCCAAGACAACTGGAGAAAGCCTAAGACAACTAAAGCAAGACCAAGACAATTGGACCAATTCCAAGAGAACTCAAGCACGGCCAAGACAACTAGAGCAAGGCAAAGAAAAATGGAGTTAGCCCAAGACAACTCGGGCAAGCCCAAAACAACTGGAGCAAGTCCAAGACAACTAGAGCAAGGCCACGACAACTGGAGGAAGCCCAAGACAACCAGAGCCAGCCCGAGACATTTGGAGCAAGGCAAAGACAACTGGAGCAAGGCCAAGACAACTGGAGCAATCCCAAGAAAACTCGAGCAAGCTCAAGACAACTGGAGCAAGCCCAAGACAATTGGAGCAAGCCCAAGACAACTGGAGCAAGGCCAAGACAACTGGAGCAAGCCCAAGACAACTGGAGCAAGCCCAAGAAAACTGGAGAAAGGCAAAGACAACTCAAGCAAGCCCAAGACAAATGGAGCAAGCCCAAAACAACTGGAGCAAGGCGAATACAACTGCAGCAAGGCCAAGGCAACTGGAGCAAGCCAAAGAAAGCTGGAGCAAGCCCAAGACAACTAGAGCACGGCCAAGACAATTGGAGCATGCTCAAGACAACTGGAGCAAGGCCAAGGCAACTGGAGTAATCATAAAACAATTGGAGCAAGGTGTAGACAACTAGAGAAGCCCAAGACAACTAGAGGAAGACCTAGACAGCTGGAGCAAGCCCAAGATAACTGGAGCAAGCCAAAGAAAACTGGAGCAGGTCCAAGGTAACGGGAGCAAGTTCAAGAGAACAGGACCAAGGCCAAGACAATTGGAGCAAGGCCAGGACAGCTGGAGCAAGCCCAAAACTACCGGAGCAAGCCCAAGGCAACTGGAGCAAGCCCAAGAAAGCCGGAGAAAGGCCAAGAAAACTGGAGCAAGCCCGAGACACCTGGAGCAAGCCCAAAACAACTAGAGCAAGGCCACCAAAACTGGAGATAGGTCAGACAACTGTAGCAAGCCCAAGACAAATGGACGAAGCCGAAGACAACTCGAGCAAGTCCAAGACAGTTGGAGCAATGCCAATAAAACTGGAGGAAGCCAAAGACAACAGGAGTAAGCCAAAGATAACTAGAGCAAGGTCAAGACAACTGGAGCAAGCCAAAGAAAACTGGAGCAAGCCTAATAGAACTGGAGCAGAGCCAAGACATTACGAGCAAGCACAAGAAAACTGGAGGAAACCCGAGACAAGTGGACCAAAGCACAAGACAACTGGAGCAAGCCCAAGAAAACTGGAGCAAGTCCAAGACATTTGGTGCAAGCCTAAGACAGCTTGAGCAAGGTCAAGACATTTAGAGAAAGCCCAAGACAATTGAAGCAAGCTTACGACAACTAAAGCAAGCCCAAGACAACTGGAGCAAGCCTAAGACTACTAGAGCAAGGCCAAAAGAACTGGAGCAAGCCCAAGACAACTAGAGCAAGGCCAAGACAACAGGATCAATGCCAAGAAAACTGGAGCAAGGCTAAGACAACTGGAGTAATCCTAAGATAAGTGGAGCAAGATGTAGACAACTGGAGTAAGCCCAAGACAACTTGAGCAAGATAAAGACAACTGGAGCACGCCCAAGACAACTGGAGAATGGCCAAGAAAACTCGAGCAAGTCCAAGAAAACTGGAGCAAGCCGAAGACAACTGGAGCAAGCCTTAGACAACTGAAGGAAGTCCGAGTCAACAGGAGCAAGTCCAAGACAACTCGAGCAAGGCCAAGACAACTAGCGCAAGGCGAAGACAATTGGAGCAAGCCCAACACAAGTGGAGCAAGCACAAGTCATTTGGAGCGAGCCCAAGACAACTGGAGCAAGGCCATGACAACTGGAGCAAGCCCAAGACAACTAAGCAAGCACAAGAGAACTGGAGCAAGGCAAAAACAACAAGAGCAAGTCCAAAACGACTGGAGCAAGTTCAAAATAAATGGAGCAAGTCCAAGAAAACTGGAGCAAGCCCAAGACAACTGGAGCAAGCCTTAGACAAGTGGAGCAAGCCCGATTGAACTGGAGCAAGTCCAAGACAAATGGAGCAAAGCCAAGACAACTAAAGAAAGGCCAAGAGAACAAGAGAAAGCCCAAGACAGCTGGAGCAAGCCTAAGACATCTGGAGCAAGTCAAAGACAACTGAAGCAAGGCCAAGGAAACTGGAGCAAGCCCAAGGCAACTGGAGCTATCCCACAAAAACTGGAGCAACGCAAAGACACCTGGAGCAAGTCCAAGAAAAATGGAGGAACTCTAGAACAACTTGAGCAAGGCCAAGACAACTAGAGCAAGGCCAAGACAACTAGAGCAAGCCAAAGACAACTAGAGAAAGACCAAGACAACTGGGGCAGGCCCAAGACAACTGGATTAAACTCAAGACAACTGGAGCACGCGGAAGACAGCTGGAGCAAGGCCAAGCCAATTAGAGCAAGCCCAAGACAACTGGAGCAAGACCAAGACAACCTGAGAAATCCCAAGACAACTAGAGCAAGGCGATGAAAGCTGTAGAAAGTCAATGTCAACTGGAGCAAGTCCAAGACAACTGGAGCAAGGCCAATACAACTACCGCAAGGCCAAGACAACTACAGCAAGCGCAAAGCTACTGGAGCAAGCCCAAGAAAACTGGAGCAAGCCCAAGGAATCAGGAGCAAGGCCAAGACAACTAGAGCAAGTCCAAGACAACTGGAGCAAGCCGAAGAAAACTTGAGCAAGGCCAAGACAACTGGAGCAAGCCCAAGACACCAGAAGCAAGCCCAAATCTACTAGAGCAAGGCCAAGAAAACTGTTGCAAGGCAAAGGCAACTGGAGCGAGCCCAAGACAACAGGAGAAATCCCAAGACAACTGGAGCAAGGCCGAGGCAACTGGAGCAATCCCAAGATAACTGGAGCAAGCCCGAGAGAACTGGAGCAAGCCCAAGACAACTTGAGTAAGACCGAGACAAGTGGAGCATGCCCAAGACCATTAGAGAATGGCCAAGACAGCTGGAGCAAGCCCAAGACAACTGGAGCAAGGCCAAGACAACTAGAGGAAGCCTTAGACAAGTGGAGCAAGCCCGATTAAACTGGAGCAAGTTGGAGACAAATGGAGCAAGGTCAAGACAACGAGAGCAAGGCCAAGACAACTGTAGTAAGGTGCAGACAACTGGAGGTAGCCAAAGGCAACTGGAGCAAGCCCAAGACAACTGGAGCAAGTCAAAGACAACTTGAACAAGGCCATGACAAGTGGAGAAAATCCAAGACAACTAGAGAAAGCCCAAGAAAACTGGAGCAAGGCCAAGTCAATTGGAGCCAGTGTTGCCTTCGATGCTCGTTGTAGGGACCCTACAACGACCTCGGCACATCGAGGCACATCGATGTAGCCTCGATGTGGTGTAGGGTCATAGGGGCGACCGGGACCTACCGGCGCCTAATTTTTCAACACGGCCGAGATGACCAAGCACAAATCCCAGTCACCGCGAGTAGCCCGGTTCGGCTTCGGACACCTCGGAAGCACTTCACATGCACGCATCATGCCATACTTAGAAGTGCTGGCAATGACAGTGACATGTGGCATGACTCAGCTTAGATTTGACCAATGGGGAGGTTAGATAGCAAGGACTCATATGACAGCCTGGAATGAAAGGCGCCTACTTAGCTTCATCCTGAGCGGACATTCCGAGGGCCAGTCACATNCCAGTGTTGCCTTCGATGCTCGTTGTAGGGCCCCTACAACGACCTCGGCACATCGAGGCACATCGATGTAGCCTCGATGTGGTGTAGGGTCATAGGGGCGACCGGGACCTACCGGCGCCCAATTTTTCAACACGGCTGAGACGACCAAGCACAAATCCCAGTCACCGCGAGTAGCCCGGTTCGGCTTCGGACACCTCGGAAGCACTTCACATGCACGCATCATGCCATACTTAGAAGTGCTGGCAATGACAGTGACATGTGGCATGACTCAGCTTAGATTTGACCAATGGGGAGGTTAGATAGCAAGGACTCATATGACAGCCTGGAATGAAAGGCGCCTACTTAGCTTCATCCTGAGCGGACATTCCGAGGGCCAGTCACATGCAGTGCATTGGAATCTTCTAAAATCTCTTATCGATAAGCATAGAGTACAGTTTGGTAAAATTTTGTGGAAAACTTTAACGTCAAAAATGTCTTTCCATACTCGTAGTCTGAACGTCAAATACATGACGACCACATTTTCATCATTTCAGTTGCAACGGTAGGAGGTTTTACTGAATCTCTTTCAATTCAAATTTTGTTTCTTAGTAAGTCCGAACATGCAAACCGATTGTTTGCATGTTCGGACTTGTGCATCGATTTGCCGACAGATCATGTACCGTCGATCGGTGAATTGTGTGCCATCGATTTGCCGATGGATCATTTACCGTCGATCGTGAGAACGCTCATACACCGTCCATTTGGCAACTCATCAGACGTGCGTTTGCGGTGGCGGAGTCGGCGTCTGGAAAGACGCGGACGCCGACACTCGATACCCCGCCACTCTATACTCCCAGTAACACACCAACGATGTGTTCGATGATGGCGTGAGCACTTCACCGCTGGGAGTAGCCCGGCAGTCGTCTCACCATGGCTTCGCAGCCAAGCTCTCAGCCAAGCACCAACAGAGGCTCCACTAGAGCCTCAAGCCCCTCGGTTACCCCAGCGTCTGCCGTGCCCGGCCAGTTTGACGCCAGCAAGTGGAACCCACCAAGGAGGCGCAGGCTCACTGGTGATTTCCTCACCAAGGAGCTTTCGAAACACTGCCAAGCATGGGCGACGCCGGCGAAGAAGGCTGGCTTCATCTGCGGAGCATGTGCCAAGAAAGTNGGCAGCTTCAACGACGCTTGAGGGTGAGATACCGCTCTTTGACATCAACAAAGCTGCTTCATTTCGCCAGACCACCATGGTTGAGCACACTGACAAGCAGAAGAACGACCGCTGCCAGCTGGACATCGTCAAACTAATGTGCATCACCGCATCCCCTATCTCTTTCTGTAGAGAACCAGTTCTCATGGAAGTCATCAGGTCGGCCAGGAAAACTACTTCAAGTTTCAGGCTTCCAAGCAAGGACACAGTGACTGGTGAGCTGTTGCCCAGGCTAGACACTGAGTTGGCCGAGCTGGACGCTCCCTTGATGCAGGGTTGGTCGACATACGGCACCAGCCTTGCTGTTGACGAGTGGTCTGACAGGCAGGTTAGGCCTGTGTACAATGCCATGGCAGTGAATGCCATGGGGGCTGTTCACCTATTTTCTTGTGATGCAAGCGGCTTGACCAGAGACGCGGACCACATAGCAAGCATGATTGTTGCAGCAATTGAGACAGTGGGCGAGTACAAAGTCATTTCAGTCATCTGTGACAATGCTTCTGTGAACAAAAAGGCCTTTTCAGACCTGAGAGTGCGGTACCCGAAGCTATTCTTCCAAGGTTGTTGTGCCCACAACATTGATCTCATTATGAAGGATGTTGGCAAGTCTGCATGGGGTGCGGGGATCATTGGGAAGTGTGAGAAGATCATTGCATTTTTCAGGAACAACGCCATGCCCAGGACATGGCTGAAGGAAAAAACGGGAGGCAAGGTGCTGAAGACCAGGTGTGACACCCGCTTCGCCTCTGTCTTTGACATGGTGGAGAGGCTCTTGGAGCTGAGAGCAGAGGTGGAGGAGTTTGTGCAGCTGCCTCTGTGGAAGCTGATTGGTTCAACCAGGGATGCAGGATTCAGAAGCAGGAAGAAGGAGGTGAGGGCGCTCATTCGCCGCAAGGTTTTTTGGTTGCAGGTGCGTCAGTTGAAGGATGTGCTGTTGCCACTGGTGANCCGAAGCTATTCTTCCAAGGTTGTTGTGCCCACAACATTGATCTCATTATGAAGGATGTTGGCAAGTCTGCATGGGGTGCGGGGATCATTGGGAAGTGTGAGAAGATCATTGCATTTTTCAGGAACAACGCCATGCCCAGGACATGGCTGAAGGAAAAAACGGGAGGCAAGGTGCTGAAGACCAGGTGTGACACCCGCTTTGCCTCTGTCTTTGACATGGTGGAGAGGCTCTTGGAGCTGAGAGCAGAGGTGGAGGAGTTTGTGCAGCTGCCTCTGTGGAAGCTGATTGGTTCAACCAGGGATGCAGGATTCAGAAGCAGGAAGAAGGAGGTGAGGGCGCTCATTCGCCGCAAGGTTTTTTGGTTGCAGGTGCGTCAGTTGAAGGATGTGCTGTTGCCACTGGTGAAGGTGCTGCGGGTGGCTGACGCCCCTGGTGGGGGGGCAGGGCAGATTTACGAGGGAATGCTGGATTGTGCTGAGCAGCTCAAGGCCCTGACTGAGAAGAAAGGGAAGAAGCCGAGTAAGGTGGCAGAATGCCATGTCAACTACGTCTTGGGGAGGCTAGACGAGCGGTGGTCAAGGGACATGTCTTGTCCCCTCTATGCAGCTGCCCGCCGTCTGCATCCTGAACACTTCGGGAATGATCTGTCAACTGACTCCACCACCTTGGAGGCCTGGCAGGCTGTCATAGAGGCCCTGGTTCCAGAAGAGCAGCAGGATGTCATCATGAAAGAGATGGGAGCCTTCCAGCTGGGACAGACTAGCGTAGTCCAGGATCCGATGGTGTCTGTACGCAGGAATGCCAAGGCTGTCGCAGCTGTTGCAAAGGTGCAATGTGGTACCATGACTGCTGTCGAGTGGCATGTAAACTACATGTGTGCATTGCCTGTGCTCAGGGATCTGGCTCTCAAGATCCTGTCTCAACCTTGCTCATCATCAGAGTGTGAATGCATTCTCTCAGCGCATGAGCTCATTCATACCGCCAGGAGGAACCGGCTCAAGGTGGCAACCTTAGAGCTCCTCGTGCGGTGTCACGTGCGTTTGCGCAAACACTATGGCAGGAATGGACGCAGAGCAGCAAGGGACCTGGCAAGGGCTGCAGCAGCTGAAGCAGAAGCAGAGGCAGAAGCCGATGCCAGCGAGGATGACGGAGAGGTGGTGGAGGAGGAAGGTGTGTTGAGTGAGCCCGAGGAGGATTGGGAGACTGACGATGAGGGTGAGGAGGAGGAGGAGCTTGTGGAGGAGGTGGGAGAGGATGATGTGGTGGAGGTCATGGCCTCCGTGCGTGTCATGAATGATACCCCTGGTCTGCCTCATGCACGGCCAGTGCGTGTTCGTGTACAGGAGAAGTCAGCAAGTACCAGGGCAGCGGCAGGTGGGGGAGGAGCAAGCACCAGGAGGGCACCGGCAAGTGGGGGGGGAGCAAGCACGAGCAGGGAAGCGGCAGATGGAGGAGGAGCAAGCACCAGCAATGCACCTGCTGATGGAGCAGAAGGTGGGATGGATGCAGGGGAGGGAGGAGTGGAAGGTGAGCAAGGTGGAGGAGGAGGAGCAGGAGAACAGGGTGCTGGAGAGGATGGAGCAGGAGAGCAGGGTGCTGGGGAGGGAGGACCAGGGGGTGACCCAGCTTCAACTGCTGCCTCCCGCATTGGCGGTGCAAAGAGCAGCTCCAAGCGTGCTGCTCTAGCTGCCCTAGCAGCATCTAGGGTTTCCAAGCGTCGGGCAGGTGGCACTTTAGCAGCAGCTGTAGCAGCTAGGAATTTGGCGGCAAAGCGCAGAGCTGCTGCTGCTACAAAGAAGTACAAGTAGATTCTGTCGTTCTTTACTTGTGATCAATGCAATCTGTGAATTTTCAAAATGTATGAGGTTCTTTGCAATGTGTGTTTCCTTCGTTTGAATATTCCTTGAAATACATGACCAGAATGAAAGTGTCATAGTGACAAAGTAACACAGTAACATGGTGACATGGTGACATGGTGACATGGGTACATTGTATGGTTGTATGTTATTTCACAATGGTGCAAAATTGAAAGGTTTTTTAGAGTTAACCTTTTTAGTACTTTGAATACACATGCAGGAAATGTACTTCAAATCTCTAATTTGCAAATCTCCACACACATGCGGCCAGGATGTGGCCAGAATCCCCAATCCCGGCTTCACCCACATCGATGTGGTCCATTCTGGCTACATCGATGTTCCGAGGTGGACATCGATGTACCGAGGTTCAAGGGATCAAGGTCAACACTGATTGGAGCCAGGCCAAGACAACTGGAGCAATCCCAAGACAACTGGAGCAAGCTCAAGACAACTAGAGCAAGCCCAAGAAAACTGGAGGAAGCCCCAAACAAGTGGGCAAGCCCAAGACAACTGGAGAAAGACCAAGACAAATGGAGCAAGTCCAACACAACTGGAGCAAGCCTTAGACACTTGGAGCAAGCCTGAGTCAATCGGAGCAAGTCGAAGACAACTGGAGCAAGGGCAAGACAACTAGAGCAAGGCCACAACAACTGGAGCGAGCCGAGGACATTTGGAGCAAGCCCAAGACAATTGGAGCAAGCCCAAGACAACTGGAGCAAGGCCAAGACAGCTGGAGTAAGCCCAAGACAGCTGGAGCAAGCCCAAGAAAACCGGAGAAAGGCAAAGACAACTAGAGCAAGCCCAAGACAACTCGAGCAAACCCAAAAGAGCCGGAACAAGGCCAAGACAACTGCAGCAAGGCCAAGACAACTGGAACAAGCCAAAGACAACTAGAGCAAGGCCAAGACAATTGGTGCATTCTCAAGACAAGTGGAGCAGGGCCAAAACAACTGGATTAATCATAAAACAATTCAATGAAGGCCAAGACAACTGGGGCAAGCTCAAGACAACTGGAGAAAGAACAAGACAACTAGAGCAAGCCCAAGACAACTGGAGCAAGCCAAAGAAAAGTGGAGCAGGCCGAAGTCAATGGGAGCAAGTTCATGACAACAGGAGGAAGGCCAAGACAACTGGAGCAAGGCCAAGAAAACTGGAGGAAGTCAAAAACTGTTGGAGCCCAAGACCACTGGAGCAAGCCCAAGAAATTTGGAGGAAGGCCAAGACAACTGGAGCAAGCCCAAGACACTTGGAGCAAGCCCAAAAAAACTAGAGCAAGGCCAACCAAACTAGAGCAAGGCCAGGAAAACCGGAGGAAGCCAAAGACAATTGGAGGAAGCCCAAGACAACTCGAGCAAGTCCAAGATAGTTGGAGCAGTGCCAATACAACTGGAGCGGGCCAAAGACAACAAGAGTACGCCAAAGGTAAATGGGGCAAGGTCAAGACGACAAGGGTAAGCCCAAGACAACTAGAGAAAGCCAAGAAATCTGGAGGAAGCCCAAGAAAACTGGAGCAAACCTGAGACAAGTGGACGAAAGCCCAAGACAATTGGAGCAAGGCCAAGACATCTGGAGCAAGTCCAAACCAGCTGGAGCATGGCGAAGACATTTGGAGCAAGGCCAAGACAACTGGAGCAAGGTCAAGACAACTAGAGCAAGCCAAAGACATCTGTTGCAAGCCTGCGACAATGGAGCAAGCCCAAGACAAGTGGAGCAAGCCTGAGACAACTACAGCAAGGCAAAAAAAACTAGAGCAAGTGTCAGACAACTGGAGCAAGGCCAACACTACAGGAGCAATCCTAAGACAACTGGAGCAAGGCCAAGACAACTCGAGAAATCCCAAGATAACTAGAGCAAGATATAGACAACCGGAGAAATTCCAGGACAACTTGAGCAGGACCAAGACAATTGGAGCATGCCGAAGACAAATGGAGAATGGCCAACAAAAGTAGAGCAAGTCCAAGATAACTTGAGTAAGGTCAAGAAAACTAGCGTAAGGCCAAGACAATTGGAGCAAGTCCAAGACAAGTGGAGCAAGCCCAAGACACTTGGAGCAAGCCCAAGTCTATTGGAGCAAGGCCAAGACACCTAGAGCAAGCCCAAGACAACTAGAGCAAGCCCAAGAGAACTGGAGCAAGACAAAAACAAGTGCAGCAAGCCCAAGAAGAATGGAGCAAGCCCAAAACAAATGGGACAAGTCCAAGACAACTGGAACAAGCTCAAGACAACTGGAGCAAGTCCAAGACAAATAGAGCAAGGCCAAGACAACTAGAGCAAGGCCAAGACAACTGGAGAAACCCCAAGACAACTGGAGCACGCCTAAGACAATTTGAGCAAGCCAAAGACAACTGAAGCAAGGCCAAGACAACTGGAGGAGCAAGCCCAAGGAAACTGGAGTAAGCACACAAAAACTGGAGCAAGACAAAGAAAACTAGAGCAAGGCCAAGACAACTGGAGCAAGACCAAGACAACTGGGCCAGGCCCAAGACAAGTGGATAAAGCTCAAGACAAATGGAGCACGCCGAAGATTGCTGGAGCAAGGTCGAGCCAACTGGAGCAAGCCCAAGACAACTTGAGCAAGCGCAAGACAACTTGAGCAAGCCAAAGACAACTGGAGGAAGGCAAAGACAACTAGAGCAAGTCCATGTCAACTGTCACAAGTACAAGACAACTGGAGCAAGGCCAAGACAACTGCAGCAAGCCCAAAGCTACTGGAGAAAGCCCAAGAAAACTGGAACAATATCAAGATAACTGGAGCAAGGCGTAGACAATTGGAGCAAGCCCAAGATAACCTGAGCAAGCCGAAGAAAACTAGAGCAAGTCCAGGACAACTGTAGCAAGCCCAAGACTCCTCGAGCAAGCCCAAATCTAGTGGAGCAAGGCCAAGAAAATTGGAGCAAGGCCAGGGTAACTGGATGAAACCCAAGAGAACTGGAGCAAGTCCAAAACAGCTGGAGAAAGGCCAATACAACTGGAGCAATCCAAAGACATCTTGAGTAAGCCAAAGATAGCTAGAGCAAGGCCAAAATGACTTGAGCAAGACCAAGACAACTAGAGCAAGCCTAAAACAACTGGAGCAAGGCCAAGACAACTGGAGCAAGCCCAAGACAACTGGAACAATCGCAATACAATTGGAGAAATCCCAAGACAACTCGAGCAAGCCCAAGACAATTGGACCAAGCCCAAGACAACTCGAGCAAGGCAAAGACAACTGGAGCAAGGCAAAGACAACTGGAGTTAGCCAAAGGCAGCTGGTACAAGCCCAAGAAAACTGGAGCAAGTCCAGTACGACTAGAGCAAGGCCACGAAAACGGAAGAAAGCCCAAGACAACTGGAGAAAGCCCAAGACAATTGGAGGAAGGCCAAGAGAGTTGGAGCAAGGCCAAGAAAACTGGAGCAATCCCAAGACAACTGGAGCAAGCTCAAGACAACTCGAGCAAGCGCCGCACAAGTAGAGCAAGCCCAAGACAACTGGAGAAAGGCCAAGACAACTGGAGCAAGTCCAACACAACTGGAGCAAGCCCAAGACAACTGGAGCAAGCCTTAGACTATTGGAGCAAGCCTGAGTCAACTGGGGCAAGTCCAAGACAACTGGACCGAGGCCAAGACAACTAGAGCAAGGCCAAGACAACTTGAGCTAGCCGAGGAAAACTGGAGCAAGCACAAGACAATTGGAGCATGCCCAAGACAACTGGAGCAAGGCCAAGACAACTGGAGCAAGCCCAAGACAACTAGAGCAAGCCCAAGAAAACTGGAGCAAGGCAAAGACAACTGGAGCGAGCCCAAAAAAACTGGAGAAAGGCCAACACAACTTCAACAAGGCCAAGACAACAGGAGCAAGCCAAAGACAACTGGAGCAAGCCTAAGACAACTAGAGCAAGGCCAAGACAACTGGAGCATGCTCAATACAACTGGAGCAAGGCCAAGGCAACTAGAGTAATCATAAAACAATTGGAGCAAGGCCAAGACAACTAGAACAAGCCCAAGACAACTGTGGGAAGACCAAGACAACTTGAGCATGTCCAAGACAACTGGAGCAAGCCAAGGAAAACAGGAGCAGGCCCAAGTCACCGGGAGCAAGTTGAAGACAACAAGGACAAGGCCAAGACAACTCGAGCAAGGCCAAGACATCTGGAGCAAGTCCAAAACTACTGGCGCAAGCCCAAGACAACTGGAGCAAGCCCAAGAAAATCCGAGCAAGACCAAGACAACTGGAGCAAGCCCAAGACACCTGGAGCCAGCCCAAAACAACTAGAGCAAGGCCAACAAAAATGGAGCAAGGCCAGGACAGCTGGAGCAAGCCCAAGACAACTGGAGGAAGCCCAAGACAACTCGAGCAAGTCCAAGACGACTGGAGCAATGCCAATACAACTGGAGAAAGCCAAAGACAACTGGACTAAGCCAAAGATAACTGGAGCAAGGTCAAGACGACTGGAGCAAGGCCAAGACGGGTGGAGCAAGCCTAATACAACTGGAGCAGAGCAAGGAAATTTGGAGCAAGCCCAAGATAACTGGAGCAAGCCCAAGACAAGTGGAGAAAGCCCCACACAAGTGGAGCAAACCTGAGACAAGTGGACCAAAGCCCAAGACAATAAGAGCAAGACCAAGACAATTGGAGCAAGCCCGAGACAAGTGGAGCACACCCACGACAACAGGAGCAAGCCAAAGACAACTGGAGCAAGATCAAGACAACGGGAGCAATCCCAAGATACCTGGAGCAAGCCCACAAGAACTGGAGCAAGGTGGAGACAACTGGAACAAGCCGAAGACAACTGGAGCAAGCCCACGACATATAGAGCAAGCCCAAGACAACTAGAGCAAGGCTTAAGACAACTGGGGCGAGGCCAAAACAACTTGAGCAAGGCCTAGACAACTGGAGCAAGGCCAAGACAGCAGGAGGAATCCCAAGACAACAAGAGCAACGCCAAGACAACTTGAGCAATCCCAAGATAACTGGAGCAAGCTCTAGACAACTGGAGCAAGCCCAAGACAACTTGAGCAAGACCAAAACAACTGAAACACGCCCAAGACAACTGGAGAATGGCCAAGAAAACTAGAGCGATTCCAAGACAACTGGAGCAAGCCCAAGACAACTGGAGCAAGCTTTAGACAACTTCAGGAAGCCCGAGTCAACTGGAGCAAGTCCAAGACAACTCGAGCAATGCCAAGACAACTAGTGCAAGACCAAGACAATTGGAGCAAACCCAAGACGCGTGGAGCAAGCCCAAGATAATTGGAGCAAGCCCAAGACAACTGGAGCAAGGCCAATACAACTAGACCAAGCCTTAGACAAGTGGAGGAAGCCCGATTCAACTGGAGCAAGTCCAAGACAAATGGAGCAAGGCCAAGACAACTAGAGCAAGGCCAAGACAACTGGAGAAAGCCCAAGACAACTAGAGAAAGCCTAAGACAATTGGAGTAAGCCAAAGACAACTGAAGCAAGGCCAACAAAACTCGAGCAAGGCCAAGACAACTGGAGCAAGCCAAAGACAACTGCAGCAAGACCATGACAACTGGGGCAGGCTCAAGACAACTGGAGTAAGCTGAAGACAACTGGAGCAAGTCCAAGACAACTGGAGCAAGCCCAAGACAACATGAGCAAGCCCAAGACAACTTGAGCAAGGCAAAGAAAAGTGGAGCAAGTCAATGTCAACTGGAGCAAGTCCAAGACAAATGGAGCAAGGCTAAGACAAATAGATCAAGGCCAAGACAATTGCAGCAAGCCCAAAGCTACTGGAGAAAGCCCATGAGAACTGGAGCAAGCCCATGAAAACTGGAGCAAGGCTAAGAAAACTAGAGCAAGCCCAAGACATCTGGAGCAAGCTGAAGAAAACCAAAGCAAGGCCAAGACAAGTGGAGCAAGCCCAAGACACCTGGAGGAAACCCAAGACAACTGGAGCAGGTCGAAGAAAGCTGGAGAAAGGCCAATACAACTGGAGGAAGCCAAAGGCAGCTTGAGTAAGCCAAAGATAACTGGAGCAAGGCCAGGACGACTGGAGCAAGACCAAGACAACTGGAGCAAGCGTAATACAACTGGAGCAAGGCCAAGACAACTGGAGCAAGCCCAAGACAATTGGGGCAATCACAAGACAAGTGGAGAAAGCCCAAGACAACTAGAGCAAGCCCAAGTGAATTGGATCAAGCCCAAGAAAACTCGAGCAAAGCCAAGACAACTTGAGGAAGGCAAAGACAAGTGGAGGAAGGCAAAGACAACTGGAGCTTGTCAGAAACTGGACCCCGGTTGGAAGCAGTTCCAATGTGTCCTGACTGGTTGTCTTCGTTCATGGCTAGTTTTGTGCGGGTTCTGAGTCTAAGCGTGAGCTTTCCGGTTGCCTCATGCTATGTTTCTAGCAGTTGAAGAAAAATGCGAGACAGTCACTTTTGCGAAGGGAAGAACGTGATTTTCCATTAATTGTTGAACATAGATGTGATTTGAACATTTCTAGGGCTAGTCATGAGCCCTCCAACGCACCAAACCGTGCGCGATTCCGATCACCATAGCTCCCACTACGTCATCCAAAGCACAACACCCCAAATCAGCCGCTCAGTCGGCAACGCGCATCACGTCGCCCGCCAAGGCGCCTTCACACATCAAGGACCCATGAAAACGCCATTCCGAAGGCGCAGATGTCCCTATGCGTAGTGGCAGTGCCCCTTGCCCCATTTGGGTCTGTTTTGATGAGTTAATCATCGAGTTTGGTGATGGGGATTGATGTGGGTCGAAACCTGTTCGCGGACCTCCAGTCGGAATTTTGACCAAGTCCTCGAGTAACAAACTACATTCCTGAGTTTTGGACTCCGAGCCAGGATTTTGGCTGAGTCCCTCAGTAACAAACTGCACTCCTGAAATCCGGCAGATCATCCACTGGACGCCTCGGCAGACCTTCCGGAGCAAAATCCACAGATGGCATTTTGTTACTCGTTCCGGTCGATTATTCACCGGAAGTCGAACCACGGCCGGCTCCCAGAACCGCCGCGTACACCCCAACTTTGGAAGCCCATATCTCCCTCGTTACTAGTCCGATTCTAGTGAAACAACTTCCACCGGATTCAACAACTCGTCAACATTTAGGCGCAATCCTTCATTTTAGGATCCCAATAATCATCGAGTCACCAGGTCCATCGACAAGGAATTTCCTCTCTTTGGTGGCTCGTCGGCGCTTCCCGGTACCGCACATGGACATACAGAGGGTTAAATATACAACATTCTCCCCATTGCACCTGCCATGCCCGCTGCTCCTGCCTGCTCTCACTCATCTTCCGCTGCGCTGTCCAACCCATCATAGCTGGTCATCCCAAGTCCGGCCAGGCTCAATGCGTGCCGGTCCACGGGTTGCGCTTTGGTCAAGCAATCCGCAAGCATGTTGTGCGTGCTGCAGTGTTGCAGCACCAGCTGTCCCTTTTCAACCATGTCCCGTGCGTAATGATAATGCACGTCAATGTACTTTGTCCTCTCATGCGGCGTCGGGTTATTGGTCAGCGAGAATGAGCCGATGTTGTCCTCTTGCACTCGTTGCGGTACGCCCAGATCCCCCAGCAACCTGCGGAGCCACACCACCTCCTTGACCACCTCGGCTAGCATGATGTACTCTGCTTCCATTGTGGAGGTGGTGACGCAGTCTTGCTTTTTGTTGCACCACGAGACCGTTGCATCAGCAAGGAAGAACACGTAGCCGGATGTAGACTTCCGCTTGTCCACATTGTCAGCGTAGTCTGCATCCGTGTAGCAGACCAGACACAAAGGGTCCGCCAGCCCCTTGCCGTCGAACCTCAAGCACGCATGCCGCGTCGCCTGGAGGTAGCGGAGGATGTGCTTGATGGCCTGCCAGTGTAGCGGCCCTGGATCAGCCACGTACCTGCTCACTTGAACCACCCCGTAGGCCAGGTCTGGTCGAGTCGCCACCATGGCATACATGAGGCTGCCCATCGCCGATTGGTAGGGCACCCTTACCATATCCTCCCTCTCTTCTTTTGTCTGCGGCGCCATTGCCGCACTCAGTTCACAGGTCGTGAAGACTGGACTGCCAACTGGTTTGCAGTCCTCCATGCTGGCCTGTCCCAGCTCAAGCGTACGCGCCCTCCGGTTCCGCGTAATGCTCACCCCCAGGTTGTACTCCAGCTCCCCCATGTCCGACATCCGGAATCTGCTGCTTAGCTACTCTTTGAGCTGCTATAGGCTCGACAAATCTGTCAAGTACACAATCAGGTCATCCACATAGAGTGCAACAATCTGATGGAGCTGTTTGTCGCGCTGCATGTACACGCTGTGATCTGCCTCACTGCGCTTGAAGCCGAGTTGTGCCATGAAGCTGTCCATCTGTTGGTACCAGCATCTGGGCGATTGTTTTAGCCCGTACAAGGACTTCCACAGCTTGCACACCTTACCCTCCGGTGCCTCCACCCCATCCGGTACCTCCATGTAGATCTCTTTGTCTACGATGCCGTTGAGGAAGGCCGTCTTTACGTCCATTTGGTGGAGCTCCATGTCCTTCGCAGCTGCCACCACAAGGATCGCCCGGATGCTTGTGAACTTGGCAACGGGAGCAAACGTCTCATCGTAGTGCTCCCCCTTACGCTGTGCGTAACGTTTTGCCACCAGCCGCACCTTGTACTTGTCAACCACATCTTCCTTTGTGCACTTGCTCTTGAAGACCCACTTTGGTGCGATGACCTTAGGATCTTTCGGCTTGTCAACCAGCTCCCACGTATCATTTTCCGTGATAGACGCCAGCTCAGATTTGATGGCTGCGTCCCATTGATCCCTTTCAGGCCACACAAGCGCCTCTCGTATGGTAGTCGGCTCCGTTGATGCAGCCAGCATGCACGGCATCATGCCAATCCATCGACCAGGGCTTGCATCGAAGCGCTTCCCCGCTTTTTGCTGCCTCCTGCTGCGGCACGGTAGTTTTGGTGGCGCATCGTTGCTCTGCTGCGATCCCTTCAACTGAGCACGCTCCGGTTCATCATCGACCGGATGGCTCCCCGAGGATCTCTCCCGCTCCGGCAAAACATCGCCCAGATGGCTGGCGCGTCCAGTGGATTTTCCACCAACGCCCGTTGCACACTCTGCCAGGAGTGCGCGCCTTGGCACCCTTGGTGCATCATCCGCTGGATCCTTCCGGTGGGTTTCTTCATCAGCTTGATCGTCATCAGAGTCCTTCACTTTGGCTCCCACCGCTGGTGCACCGTCGCGCTCTGATGTCGCATCCTCAACTTCGGCATCCGTCGGCTCCTTCACCTAGTCAAGGAGCTGGAACCACTCCCCTGTCTTTGGGGAGTCCACCACGCCCACGTCGTAGCTGTTTGATGTAGCTCTACTGCTCGTCAAACTCGACATTTGAGCTGCGGATTACCTCCCCCTTGCACATGTCGTAGAGCCAGTACGCCTTATGCGTGCTCTCAAAGCCAAGGAAGAGATGCGAATTTGCCCATCGCTCCAGCTTGCTGTTGCGCCTCTGCGCAGCGCGCACCATCGCGTGCGCCTTGCACCCGAATACTTTCAGGTGTGCCACACTTGGCTTGCGCTCGCTCCAAACCTCCTGCGGCGTCTTCCAGCTGCTCTTCCCCTTCAGCACCGCTGTTGGAGTGAGGTTGATGGTGTAGCTCGCCGTACGCACAGCTTTCGCCAAGAAGCTTCGCGGCAATTCCACATCCACCAACATGGTCCGTACCATGTTCAGCAACGTCTGGTTTGCCCGCTCCGCCACGCCATTTGACTGAGGCAAATACGGCGTAGTTTGTTGCCATTTTATGCCCTGCTGCTTCATCCACCCGCTACAGCCCACATACTCTCTGCCGTTGTCGCTGCGTAGTGCTCTGACCTTCCGGCCAGTCTGCCTCTCCACCGCGGCGACATTCTCTTTTAGCCGGTCCAGGACCTCCCCTTTCCGCTTCATGAAGTATACAAAGAGTATTCTGCTGTACTCATCTATGAAGGTGATGAAGTAACGCGTGCCGCTCTTTGACGCCGTCTTGAATGGTCCACACACATCGTTGTGCACGACCTCTAGCAGGTCCAAGGCGCGATTCACGTTCTCGTTGAACGGTTTGCGCCGTGCCTTACCCAAAATGCAAGGCTCACACTTTTTGTGTACTGCTGCATCTGTCACCTCTTCTGTAGCGTTGATGACGAGGTCACGTACCAGCTCGCGCTTTGCCATCTCCTTCACGGCTGCGGCTGAGGAATGCCCTAGTCATTGGTGCCAGAGCTCCAGATCATCTCCCCCTCCCTTGGCTAGGTTGACGGTGCGTTCCTGCAAGTCTGCTGAATCTATCATCGCGGGGATCACCTTTGTCTCCACAATGTAGATTCCTCCCTTGCACTTAGCCTCCAGCACGGTCTTGCCGCCACCGTCCTTCCGCACGACTGCCCCTCTTCTCTTGAAGATCACCTTGTACCCCGTCAGTCAGGCGGCTCACACTTAGGATGTCAGCCAAGCCAGGTACGTGCTGCACGTTCTTGATCACGCACTGCACCCGCTTCCCACCAACCACCACCTCCACGTCCACGTCTCCTTGGCCAGCCGTGGGCTCGACCTTGTCGTTCGCGACCACCATGGACTTGCTGGACTTGGTGTAGCTCATGAACCCGACCTTCTCCACCTGGGTGTACTCCTCAGCTCCGGAGTCAAGGCATCGCCGGTTAGCCTTCTTGAGGTAGTGGTTCTGATTGCTGTTGAGGAGCACACTCTTGCCTTTGGCATCCTTGCCGCTGGCCTACGCCTCCTCGGTGCACTCACGGGCCCAGTGGCCCTCCTTGCCGCAGTTGCGGTACGCACCCTTCTTGGCGCCCTTCTTGTCACCGCCATGTCCGCCACCTCCCTTGCCCCCATTTCTGCCACCACGCATTCTGGTGACGAGGACCGATGAGGAAGACGAGGACTCCCCGCAGCTCCGTCGCTGCGCCTCATTGCGGATGTACTCTGCGACCGCACCATAGGTGAGCTTGTCCTCTGCCCATCCTGCCAAGACTGTGATGAAAGGGCTCCAACTATCAGGAAGGGTCGTGAGGACGGCCATCGCATGCATCTGCGTATCGATCTTCCACCCCATGTTGTTGTACTTTGAGACGAGCGACTCGATCTGCCGCATGGCGGTGATGACATCATCTCCCTTCTTGATTCTCACCGTCAGGAGTCACTTCATTGCAAAGATTTTGTTTGCCACCGACTTGGATTGATGAATGGTGCAGAGTTTTTGCCAAGCCTCACCTGCCAGCTTGCAGCCTTGAGTAGCCCCACTCTGACTCAGCCGTCCCGGACACCAGCAGCATGAGCAACTCCGTGTTCTTCTTTGCGAAGGCCTCCTTCTACGCTTCCGTCGCTGTCGCTTCGTCGAGGTCTTCGGTTCCCAACATGACCTGCAACACACCCTTATGCGCGAGGTGGATCTTGAAGTGCCACCTCCATATCCCAAAGCCAGGGCCGCCCGCATACTTGTGGATGGCCTGCGTCTCCTTCTGCGCCATTGCGCAGTCTTCAACTATGGGACCTCAGAGTTTGACGGCGATGTCTTCCCCGACGACAATCCCGTTCGCCGGGAAAGCCGTGAGTGATGTGTAGACTGGTCAGGGCTGTGGGCCCATAACCCTTTGTCAGAAACTGGCCCCCGGGTGGAGGCACTTCCAACGTGTCCTGACTGGTCTTCTGCATTCACGGCTACTTTTGTGCGGGTTCTGAGTCTAAGCGTGAGCTTTCCGGTCGTCTCACGCTATTTTTCTGGCAGTTGAAGACAAATGCGAGACAGTCACTTTTGCGAAGGAAAGAACGTGATTTTCCATTATTTTTTGAACATGGATATGGTCCAAAACATTTGTAGGGCTAGTCATGAGCTCTCCAACGCACCAAACCGTGCGCGATTCGGATCATCGTAGCTCTCGCTATGTCATCCAAAGCGCAGCACCCAAAATCAGCCGCTCAGTCCGCGGCGTGCACCACGTCGCCCGCTGAGGCACCCTCACACATCAAGGACCCATCAAAACGCCATTCCGAAGGCGCAGATGTCCCTATGCGTAGTGGCGGCACCCCTCGCGCCTTTGGGGTCTGTTTCAATGAGTTAATCATCGCGTTTGGTGATGGGCATTGATGTGGGTCGAAACCTGTCCGCGGACCTCCTGTCGGAATTTTGACAAAGTCCTTGAGTAACAAACTGTAATACTAGGTTTCGGACTCCAAGCCAGGATTTTGGCTAGGTCCCTCAGTAACAAACTGCACTCCTGAATTCCGGCGGATTATCCACCGGACGCCTTGGCAGACCTTCCGGAGCAAAATCCCCAGATGGCATTTTGGTGCTTGTTCCAGCCGATTATTTACCGGAAGTCAAACCGCGGACGGCTCCCAGAACAGCCGCGCACACCCCAAATTTGGAAGCCCATATCTACGTCGTTACTAGTCCGATTCCGGTGAAACAGCTTCCACCGGGTTCAGCAACTCGTGCACATGTAGGGGCAATCCTCCATTTTAGGATCCTAGCAATCATTGTGTCGCCAGATCTGTCGACAAGGAATTTCCTCTCTCTGGCGGCTTGTCGGCGCCTCCTGGCACCGCACTTGGGCATGCACACGGGCAAATCTACAACATAGCTAGTCCAAGACAACTGGAGCAAGCCCAAGACAACTGGAAAAAATCCAATGAAACTAGAGCAAGGCCACGACAACTAGAGAAAGCCCAAGAAAACTAGAGCAAGCCCAAGACAACTGGAGCAAGGCCAAGACAATTGGAGCAAGGCCAAGACAACTGGAGCAATCCCAAAACAACTGGAGCAATCCCAAGACAACTGGAGCAAGCTCAAGACAACTGGAGCAAGCCCAACAAAACTGAAGCAAGTCCCAGACAAGTGGAGCAAGACCAAGTCAACTGGAGAAAGGCCAAGACAACTGGAGCAAGTCCAACACAACTGAAGCATGCCCAATACAACTGGAGTAAGCCCTAGACAATTTAAGCAAGCCTCAGTCAACTGGAGCAAGTCCAAGACAACGAAAGCAAGGCCAATACAAGTAAAGCAAGGCCAAGACAACGAGAGCAAGCCAAGGACAACTGGAGCAAGCCCAAGACAATTGAAGCAAGCCCAAGACAACTGGAACAAGGCCAAGACAACTGGAGCAAGCCCAAGTCAACTTGAGCAAGCCCAAGAAAACTTGAGCAAGGTAAGAACAACTGGAGCAGGCCCAAGACAACTGGAGCAAGCCCAAAACGACTAGAGCAAAGAAAAAACAACTGCAGCAATGCCAAGAAAACTGGAGCAAGCAAAATACAACAAGAGCAAGTCCAAGACAACTAGAGCAAGGCCAAGACAACTAGAGCATGCTCAAGACAACTGGAGAAAGGCCAAGACAATTGGAGTAATCATAAAACAATTGCAGCAAGGCCAAGACAACTGGAGCAAGCCCAAGACAACTAGACAAAGACCAAGACAACTAGAGCAAGTCCAAGACAACTGGAGCAAGCGAAAGAAAACTGGAGCAGGCCAAAGTCAATGGGAGCAAGTTCAAGACAATAGTTGCAAGGCCAAGACAACTGGAGCAAGGCCAAGACAATTGGAGCAAGCCCAAAACTACTGGAGCAAGCCCAAGACAACTGAAGCAAGCCCAAGAAAACCGGAGCAAGGCCAAGATAGCTAGAGCAAGCCCAAGACACCTAGAGGAAGCCCAAAACAACTGGAGCAAGGGCAACAAAACTAGAGCAAGGCAAGGACAACTGGAGCAAGAACAAGACAATAGGAGGAAGCCCAAGACAACTCGAGCAAGTCCAAGACAGCTGGAGGAATGCCAATACAACTGGAGCAAACCAAAGGCAACTAGAGTAAGCCAAAGATAACTGGAGCAAGGTCAAGACAACTGGAGCAAGCTTAAGACAACTGGAGTAAGCCTAATACAACTGGACAAAAGCCAAGAAATCTGGAGCAAGCCAAGGACTACTAGAGCAAGCCCAAGACAAGTGGAGAAAGCCCAAGACAACGGGAGGAAACCCGAGACAATTGGACTAAATCCCAAGAGAACTGGAGTAAGGCCAAGACAACTAGAGCAAGTACAACACAACCGGAGCAAACCCAAGACAATTGGAGCAAGCCGAAGACAACAGGAGCAAGGTCTCGACAACTGGAACAAGGCCAAGACAACTGGAGCAAGCCCACGACAACGAGAGCAAGCCCAAGACAATTGGAGCAAGCCTAAGACAACTGGCGCAAGGCCAGAAACAACTCGAACAAGCCCAAGACAGCTAGAGCAAGGCCAAGACAACAGGAGCAATCCCAAGACAACTGGAGCAAGGCCAAGACAACTGGAGAAATCAGCAGATAACTAGAGCAAGCTCTAGACAACTGGAGCAAGCCCAAGACAACTTGAGCAAGACCAAGACAACTGGAGCACACCCAAGGGAGGTGGAGAATTTCCAAGACAACTGGAGTAAGTCAAAGACAACTGGAGCAAGGCCAAGGCAACCGGAGCAAGCCCAAGACAACTAGAGCAAGCCCTAGAGAACTAGAGCAAGGCAAAAACAACTGGAGCAAGTCCAAGAAGACTGAAGCAAGCCCAAAACAAATGGAACAAGGCCAAGACAACTGGAGCAATCCAAAGACAACTAGAGCAAGCCTTAAACAAGTGGAGCAAGCCTGATGCAACTGGAGCAAGTCCAAGAGAAATGGAGCAAGGCCAGGACAACTAGAGCAAGGCCAAGACAATTGGAGAAAGCCCAAGACAACGGGAGCAAACCTAAGACAATTAGGCAAGCCAAAGACAACTGAAGCAAGTCCAAGACAACTAGAGCAAGTCAAAGACAACTGAAGGAACCCCAAAACAACTTGAGTAAGGCCAAGACAACTGGCGCAAGGCCAAGACAACTGGAGCAAGCCAAAGACAGCTGGAGGAAGGCGAAGACAGGTGGAGACAGCCCAAGACGACTGGAGAAAACCTAAGACAACTGAAGCAAGGCCAAGACAACTGGAGCACGCCCAAGACAACTCGAGCAAGCCCAAGACGATTACAGCAAGCCCAAGACAACTAGAGCAAGCCCAAGTCAACTGGAGCAAGCCCAAGTCAACTGGAGCAAGGCCAAGACAACGAGGGCAAGGCCAATAAAACAGGAGGAAGGCCAAGACAGCTGGAGCAAGCCAAGGACAATTGGAGTTAGCCCAAGACAACGAGAGCAAGTCCAAGAAAACTGGAGCAAGGGAGAAACAATTGGAGCAAGCCCAAGACGACTGGAGCAAGCCCAAAACCAAAGGAGGAAGTCCTTGACAATTGGAGCAAGCCCAAGACAGCTGAGCAAGCCTAAAACAAATTAGCAAGAGCAAGAAAACTGGAGCAAGGCCGAGACAACTAAAGCAAGCCAAAGAAAACATGCGCAAGGCCAAGAAAACTGGAGCAAGGCAAAGACAACTCGAGCAAGTCAAATACAACTGGAGATAGTCCAAAACAAGTGGAGCAAGGCCAAGGCAACTGGAGTAAGGCCAAGTCTACTGGAGCAATCAATAGAGAACTGGAGCAAGGCCAAGACAACTGAAGCAAGCCCAAGACAACTGGAGAAAACCTTAGACAACTGGAGCAAAGCCAGCAACTGGAGCAAGCCCGAGAAAACTCGAGGAAGTCCACAACAACTGGAGCAAGGTAAAAAAAAGTGGAGCAAGCCCAAAACAACTGGAGCAAGCCAAAGAACACCGGAACAAGGCCAAGACAACTGGAGCAAGCCCAGGACAACTGGAGCAAGCCCCAGACTACTGGAGCAATCCCAAGACAACTAAAGAAAGCCTAAGTAGTTGAACAAAGGCCAAGACAACTGGAGCAACGCCAAGATTAATTAAGCAAGCCCAAGACAACTGTAGCAAGCCGAAGGCACTTGGAGCAATCTCAAGGCAATTGGAGTAAGCCCAAGTCAACAGGAGCAAGCCCAAGACAACTTGAGCATGCCCAAGACAACTGGCGCAGGCCAAAGACAACTGGAGCAAGGCCAAGACAACTTGAGCAAGGCCAAGTCAAGTGGAGCAAGGCCAAGAGAACTAGAGTAAGTCTTAGAGAACTGGAGCAAGCTCAAAACAAGAGGAGCAAGCCGAAGACAACTTGAGCAAGCCGAAGACATGTGGAGCAAGTCTTAGACGATTGGAGCAAGCCAAAGACAACTGGAGTAAGCCCAAGACAACTGGATCACGGAAAACAAAACTCCATCTTGCCCAAGACAACTGGAGCAATCCCAAGACAACTAGAGCAAGGCCAAGACAACTGGAGCAAGACCAAGATAGCTGAAGCAAGCACAAGACAACTGGAGCAGGCCCAAGACAACTCGATCAAGGCCAAGACATCTGGAGCAAGGCCAAGACAGTTGGAGCAAACCCAAGACAAGTGGAGCAAGGCCAAAACAACTCAAGCAAGCCTAAGACAACAAAAGCAAGCCCAAGACAAGTGGGACAAGCCCAATACAACTGGAGTAAGCCTAAGACAGCTGGAGAAAGACCAAAACAACTAGAGCAAGCCCAAGACAACTAGAGCAAGCCCAATACAACTAGAACAAGCCCATAAACATATAGCAAGGCCAAGACAACTTGAGCAAGCCTAGGAAACCTGGAGCAAGCCCACGACAACTGAAACAAGGCCAAGACAACTGGAGCAAGGCCAAGTGAAGTGTGCCAAGCCCAAGACAACAGGAGCAAGCCCAAGGCAAATGAAGCAAACCCAAGACAACTGCAGCAAGGCCAGGAAAACTGGAGCAATTCCAAGACAACGGGAGCAAGCCCAGTACAACTCGAGCAGGCCCAAGACAACTGGAGCAAAGCCAAGATAACTAGAGCAAGGCCAAGACAAGTCGAGCAAGCCTAAGAAAACTGGAGCAGGCCTTAGATAACTTGAGCAAGACCAAGACAACTAGAGCAAGGCCAAGACAATTGGAGCAAGGCCAAGACAACTAGAGCAAGGCCAAGAGAGCTAAAGCAAGCCCAAGACAACAGGAGCAAGGCCAAGATAACTGGAGGAAACACAAGAGAACTGAGGCAAGCATTAAACATCTAGCGCAAGCCTAAGACAACCGGAGCAAGCCTTAGACAACTGGAGCAAGGCTAAGACAACTAGAGCAAGCCCAAGACAACTGGAGAAAGCGCAGGACAACAAGAGCAAGCCTTAGAAAAGAAAAGCAACGCCAAGGCAACTAGAGCAAGCCCAAGACACCTAGAGCAATACCAAAACAAGTAAAGCAAGGCCAAGACAACTGGAGCAAGGCCAAGACAACTAGAGAGAGCCCAAGACATTTGGAGCGAAGCCAAGACAATTGGAGCACGGCCAAGAGAACTTGAGCAAGCTCAAGACAACTAGAGCAAGCCCAAGACCTCTAGAGCAAGCCCAAGACAACAAGAGCAGGCAAAAGATAACTGGAGCAAGGCCAAGACAACTGGAGCAAAGCCAAGACAACGGGAGCAAGGCCAATACAATTGGAGCAGGCCCAAGACAGCTGGAGCAAGGCCAAGGCAACTCAAGCAAGGCGAAGACAACTGGAGCAAGGCCAAGAAAAGCAGAGTAATGCCAAGACAGCTAGAGCAAGCCTAAGTCAACAAGATCAAGGCCAACACAACTGGAAGAAGGCCAAGAAAGCTGAAGCAAGGCCAAGACAACTAGAGCAAGCTCAAGACACGTTGAGCAAGCTCAAAACAACTCAAGCAAGGCCAATACAAATGCAGAAAGGCTAAGACAACTGGAGCAAGCTCAAGACAACTAGAGCAAGGCCAAGACAACTGGAGCAAGGCCAAGACAACTGGAGCAAGCCCAAGACAACTGGAGGAAGGCCAAGACAAGTGGAGCAAGGCCAAGACAACTGGAGAAAGCCCAAGACAACTAAAGCAGGCCCAAGACAACTGTAGCAAGTCTAAGACAACTGGTGTAAGGCCGAGACAACTGGAGCAAGCCCAAAAAGACTGGAACAAGGCCAAGAGAGCACGAGCAAGACCAAGAGAACTAGAGCAAGCTTAAGACAACTGGAGCAAGGCCAATACAGCTGGAACAAACCCAAGAAAACTGGAGCAAGCCCAAGACAACTAGAGGAAGCCCAAGACAACTAGAGCAAGCCCAAGACAACTAGAGCAAGGCCAATACAAGTGGAGCAAGCCAAAGACAACTAGAGGAAGCCCAAGACATCTGGAGCAAGCCAAAGACAATTGGGGCAAGCCCAAGACAACTGAAGGAAACCTAAGCTAACTAGAGCTAGGCCAAGACAACTAGAGCAAGTCCAAGACAACTGGAGCAAGGCCAAGACAAGTGGAGCAAGGGCAAGAAAGCTGGAGCAAGCCCGCAACAACTGGAGCAAGTCCAAGACAACGCGAGTAAGCCCAAGAGTAGTGCAGTAAGGCTAAGAGAACTGGAGCAAGCCCAAGACAACCAAAGCAAGCCCAATACAACTAGAGTAGGTCCAGAAAAACTAGAGCAAGGCCAAGACAATTAGAGTAAGGCCAAGAAAAGTGGAACAAGCCCAAGACAACAAGAGCATGCCCAAGACAACTGGAGCAAAGCCAAAACAACTTGAGCAAGGCCAAGACAGCTCGAGCAAGCCCAAGACAACTGGAGCAAGGCCAAGACAACACGAGGAACCCCAAGAAAACAGGAGCAAGCATTACACAACTGGGGCAAGTCCAAGACAACCGGAGCAAGCCTTAGACAACTGGAGCAAGGCTAAGGCAACTCAAGGAATCCGAAGACAACTAGGGCAAGCCCAATACAACTTGAGCAAGGCCAAGAAAACTGGATCAAGGCCAAGACAAGTGGAGCAAGTCTAAGACTACTAGAGCTAGGCCAAGAAAACGTGAGCATGCCTAAGATAACTGGAGCAATCCCAAGACAACTGGAGCACGGGAAAGACAAGTGGATCATGACCAAGACAACTGGAGCAATCCCAAGACAACTGGAGCAGGCCCAAGACAACGAGATGAAGGTTAAGAAATCTAGAGCAAGGCCAAGACAACTGGAGCAATGCCACGACAACTGGAGCAAGACCAGGATACTTAGAACAAGCCCAAGACAACTGGAGCAAGGCCAAAACAACTGGAGCAAGCCCAAGACAACTGGAGCAAGCCCAAGAAAACTGGGCCAAGCCCTAGACAACTGGAGCAAGCCTAAGACAATTGGAGCAAGGCCAAGACAACTAGAGCAAGCCCAAGACAACTGGAACAAGCCGAAAACAAGTGGAGCAAGGCCAGGACAACAAGAGCAAGGCCAAGACAACTGAAGCAAGCCGAGGACACCTGGAGCAAGCCCAAAAGAATTGGAGCAAGGCCAAGACAACTGGAGCAAGGCCGGGACAACTAGAGCAAGCCTAAGACAACTGGAGCAAGCCCTAGACAACTAGAGCAAGTCCAAGACAACTGGAGTAAGGCCAAGACAACTGTAGCACGGCCAAGAAAACTTGAGCAAGACCAAGACAACTGGAGCAAGTCCAAGACAACTAGAGTGTTGGAATTTCCCCACAAAACGGACTCCGTGCACACCTTCGGTCAGAGAATTATCTTCTCAATAACGGTTCAGGTCCTACCACTGAACCACCTTGATTTACGGTTCTCTGGTCAGTCGACCATTCGAAACTCACCAGCAAGGCATTTCCCAATAAAGTGACAACTGTCACTCGCGTCCGGCTAGCGGAAAGAAGCCGTTGTTTTGTTCTTTTTATACCGAGGATGTTCATTTCCTCAAGTTAACCAGAACAGTTCTTCCCATCCTGTTCCCCTTAGGTAACGTGGCTTCACTGCCGTGTCTTTGCTCTGCTTGCTCTTCGCTCATTCCGCCTTCGCCAACTATCCCATCTCTTTGCTCCGTCACTCCTGATCCTTTGCTCAGCACACATCAATCTATCACTCCCTTTGCTGTCGCTCTCTCTCACTGGCCTTGGTCCACCTCGCCTCCTTAATACCGGGCCTCCGTCCAAGCTGTACAACTAACTCCTTGAGATTCCACTCACCTTTTTGCTTCTGTCATTCCGCGAACAAGCTTTTGGACACTTCGTTGGTTTTGCCCCTCCCATTCCTGCTCCTTACATTATAGTGATATGGTATTGGAGCGTCAGGCAACATCACCTGGTGTCTCGTGACCCAGTCATCCTTCTACCGCCACCATCATCTTACCTTTCCAAGCTACATTTCCCCTGCCGCAGCCATTGCGACCTCGCGCCTCTCCGCTTTACCGGTAGCTCACATCAGCAGCACCGCTTGAAATGCTCCTCATGCTAAAGAAACGCCTTGTCATCCTGAGTGCCCCCTGCACCCATCCAACGCCTGTGGCCGAAAATTGGTGACTCGCCGTTAACAACAGCTGCCTGAAGCCCTCGAGCCGCCGCCTATTGTCACCTTCCTAGAAGCTTCCTACCGCTTGTCATCTACCGTCCCTTGGTCATCTCAGTAACTACAAGCATCTTCTTCCTCCTTAGTTACTCCATCTTCCTCTCCTGCTCCTTCTGCCCCTCCCACATCAGCTTCTTCACCGTCATTGCTTTGAGCTGCGTCCTTGCATAGCCTTCTTGTGTCGTCAGTAGTAGTAGCGTGTCTTCCCCCGCCAAACACAACCAGTCTTCCTGCTCCCATTACGAGCCAACTGGGGAACAAGCCGTCACTCTTCTAACATCCACGGACCGGCATCACTGCTTACCTCACAACTCGCCCCGTCGCAGCTGACGTCCTCTCATTGACTGGATATTGGACACCACCAGTCTCCCTGGCCGTCAGTCTCGGGCCAACAGGGGAATAAGCCATCACTCTCCTGACAACAAAGGAACTGGTTGCAGGTGCAAGTCCAAGAAAACTGGAGAAAGGCCAAGACAACTGGAGCAAGACTAACACATTTGGTGCAAGGGCAATAAAGCTGGAGCAAGTCCAAGACAATTGAAGCAAGGCCAAGACAACTTGAGCAAGGCAAAGACAACTAGAGAAATATCTCGACAGCTGGAGCAAGCCCAAGATAACTAGAGCACAGCCAACACAACGGGAGCAAGCCCAAGACAGCCGGAGCAAGTCCAAGACAATTGAAGCAAGGCCAAGACAACTTGAGCAAGGCAAAGACAACTAGAGAAATATCTCGACAGCTGGAGCAAGCCCAAGATAACTAGAGCACAGCCAACACAACGGGAGCAAGCCCAAGATAACTGGAGCAAGCCCAAGACAACAGGATCAGGCCCAAGACAACTGGAGCAAGGCCAAGAAAACTGGAGCAAGGCCAAGACAGCCGGAGCAAGTCCAAGACAATTGGCGCAAGGCCAAGAAAACTGGAGCAAGCCCAAGACAACTGGAGCAAGCTCAATACAGCTGGAGCAAGCCTCAGAAAACTCGAGCAAGGCTAAGAGAACTAGAGCAAGCCCAAGACACCTAGAGCAAGCCCAAAACAACTGGAGCAAGGCCAAGAAAGCTGGAGCAAGGCCAAGACAACTGGAGCAAGCCCAAGACAACAAGAGCAAGTCCAACATAACTAGAGCAAGTCAAAGATAGCCGGAACAAGGCTAAGACAATTAGAGCAAGCCAAAGACAATAGGAGTACGCCAAAGATAACCAGAGCAAGGCCAAGATAACTCAAGCAAGCCCAAGACAACTGGACCAAGCCTGATACAGCTGGAGCAAGGCCAAGACAACTGAAGCAAGCCCAAGACAACTGGAGCAAGGCCATGTGAACTGGAGCAAGGCCAAGACAATTGGAGCAAGCCTAAGACAACTGAAGCATGCCCAAGACATGTGGAGCAAGTCTAAGACAACTGGAGCAAGGCCAAAACAACTGGAGCAAGCCAAAGACAACTGGAGCAAGCCCAAGACAACTGAAGCAAGGTCAATACAACATGAGGGAGCCCAAGACAACTGAAGCAAGCCTAAGACAATTGGAGCAAGCCCGACACAACTGTAGCAAGCGCAAGACAACTGGGGCAAGGCAAAGACAAGTGGAGTAAGGCCAAGACACTTTGAGCAAGCTCAAGACAAGTGGAGCAAGGCCAAGACAGCTGGAGCAAGCCCAAGAAAACTGGAGCAAGGCGAAGAGAGCTAGAGCAAGCCCAAGACACCTAGAGCAAGCCCCAAACAATTGGAGCAAGGCAAAGACAGCTGGAGCAAGGCCAAGACAACTGGAGCAAGCCGAAGACAAATGGAGCAAGTCCAACATAATTGGAGCAAGTCGAAGACAGCAGGAGTAATGCTAAGACAATTAGAGCAAGCTAAAGACCACTGGAGCACGCCGAAGATAACCGGAGGAAGCCCAAGTCTGGTGGACCAAGCCCAAGACAACTGGAGCAAGGGCATGACAACTGGAGCAAGGCCAAAACAATTGGACCACGTCCAAGACAACTGAAGCAAGCCCAAGACATCTGGAGCAATTCCAAGACAACTGGAGCAAGGCCAAGACAAGTGGAGCAAGCTCAAGACAACTGGAGCATGTTAGCAGTTTAGCTAACCACCTCCGACAAAGAAGCCACGAAACGGAAAAATCTCACAAAGCTTTTTACACCTTCTTCCTTTGCACGTATGCGTCGTGGACTCCAAACGTAATCAGACATACACTTCACATTCAAGAGTACTAACGCCTTAGTATTACATGTCAAGAAGAGCTCAAGTCGTCAATACGTAAGAGAGCATCAAGCAAGGACTAATTGATCAGCATGCAAGACAAGTCCTTTTATAGCTGTGTGTTAGCCTAGAACTCAAAAAGACATTCCTGAGAAGTGGCTTGACCCTGCCACATCACCAAGAGAATTGCGCTGTGGGCTTGACACATAAGCATCCTTGTACCAAGGTGACAGATCAGCCGTGTTGCTTCCCAAAAGCTACAAACTTTCTTTCTTGGAAGCTTGCATAACAACCAAGATGTGCATGGAGCCAGGACCGAACTCATGACCTCTCACTTGGCCGAATCAACAAAATGGCCAAGTTAACCACTCACCCACATGCTGTACTCAGAGGTCATATCTTACATGAAACACAGCATAGTTGAGTCATCCTAAAATGAATCCAGGGGTCATCATACCTCCACAAGGGGGAGAACATTCGTGATCCGTTGTACAAGTCTGAACAAGGGGCAAAGATATTCCACAAATCTCTCCCTTGTACCTTGTGTCAGTTTCCATCATCGTTCTTCATCACTTGTGTTGACCATGCCGATACCTTGCCTACTTGCCTAGTGGAGATCATTGTCCAACGGCTTTGTAAGCATGTCAGCCTGATTCAACTTGGTGCCGACATACTCTTGCTCCATTGTCTGCTTGAAGACCAAGTCCCGAGGATAGTGGTAGCCGATCTCGATGTGCTTTGTGCGCCTGGACAGAACTGGGTTCTTGGACATGTTAATTGCACTCATGTTGTCAATCTTGATGATTGTCGCCCTTGCCTGTGGTGCCTTCATCTCACAGAGCAAGCTGCAAAGCCACTGTACTTCTTTACACACCTCAGCCAATGCAATGTACTAAACTCTTGCTGTTGACAGAGAGACACACTCTTACTTGCGACTCGCCCAACTGAGAGCACCTCTATTTAGCTTACACACGAAGCCAGAGGTGGATTTTCTGTCGACAATATTGCCTCCCCAATCAGCGTTGGTGTAGCACATGAGACGGAGTGACGCGGATCCAGCGATGCCTCCAAACTGGAGTCCCACATGCCGCGTCCCCTTAAGGTAGCGCATGATGCGCTTCACAGCCTGGAAGTGCAATGGACCATGATTGGCCACAAACTGGCTCACCTGCGCAACAGCATTGGCTATATCTGGTCGGGTGGCGACCATGGCATACATCAGAATGCCCACTGCAGACTGATATGGAATTCCTAGCATGTCAATTTTCTCTGCTTCGTTGGTGGGGATATGGAGGTGGAGAGCTTGCACTCTGAGCTCATGGGTGTGCTGGCAGGCTTGCAATCTGCCATGTCGTATCGTTTGCGGATGGAGTCAATGTACTTTGTCTGGTTCAGGCTGATTGTACCCGTGGCTTTGTCATGCTTGATGGCAATGCCAAGGTAGAAATTAAGAGGACCCATGTCTTTCACCTTGAACCTGCTACTTTGTTGCCCCTTGAGATCGTCTAGTAGCTGCGTTGAAGAAGAGCACAGAATCAGGTCATCGATATACAAGGCGACTAACATAGTCCCTTTGTCGCTCTCATGCACGTACATGCTAGGATCGTTGTCAGAGTGCATGAAGGACCCCTTGGCCATGAACGTATTCATCTCCTTTTACCAAAGTCTTGGCGCTTGTTTTAGCCCATAGAGCGCCTTCACCAACCTGCACACCTTGCCCTCGAGAGTATCAACCCCCTCTGGAACCTCCATCAGCACCTCCTTGTCAAGTTTGCCGTAAAGGAAGGCTGTCTTGACATCCATCTTGTAGACCTCCATGTTCTCGGCAGCAGCAATGGCGAGCATTGACCGGATGGAGGCAAACGTCACAACGGGAGCAGAGGTCTCATCGTACTCTGCGCCAGGCCGTTGAGAGAACCCCTTTCCTACCACCCGTGCGTTGTACTTGTCTATCTTACCATCCTATTTTCTTTTTACTTTCAGCACCCACTTGGACCCCACAGCATGAGCACCGTCAGGTATGTCCACTAGCACCCATGTCCCATTCTCCTCGATGGAGCTGAGTTCACCGCAAAGTGCTTCATCCCACTTAGCTTTGTCAGGCCGCGCGAGTACCTCTGCGACAGACGTTGGCTCCTCTTAAACCAGGAACGAATAGTTGAAGCTTGTCCATTTACCAGTGTGTGCATCGTAATTCTACTGATGAACTTTCAGATGTGAACTGCTCCTTGGACCTGCTGGCTATTGCTGTTGATGTAGAGGCTCAAGGTCTGTTTTGTCGTTGATGGGGGGAGAGGTATCCTCCTCATGGTCCGGAGGATCAGATTTGTCGGACTCGGAGGCTGATTCCTCCGAGTCATCTTCATCAGCTTCTCTCCCTGTTGTAGTACCCAGCCCATGCCATTGTGCTGGTGTTTTGTCTCCCTCCTCAAGTAGAGTGAGCCAGTCTCCCTGTTTTGGAGTCTTCTCAAGTTCAAGAAGCTCTCCCCTACTCACTGAACGTTTGTGGAAATCCATGTCCTTGCTGTGGATGACCTTCTTAGCTCCTAGGTACCACAGTGTATAAGCTATGTGGGCGGTGTCATAGCCGATAAAAGTACACTTTCGTGCTTTTGCATCGAGATTTCCGGGACCCTCACCCGCCTGGACCTCGGCAAAGCCGGTGCAACCGAGTACCTTGAGATGGGAGGCGTCCGGCTTCCTGTCCGACCATGCTTCTTGAGGTATCTTTAGCTGCTGTGTCTGTTTCTTCTTGCCTCTCCTTTGCAGAGCTGCTGCAGGTGTGAGGTTGACAAGATATGTAGCCGTGCGTGCTGGTTCAGCCTAGAACCTAGGAGGTAGCTTGGCGACAAAGAGCATGCACCTTGTCATGCCCAAGAGGGTCTGATTCATCCTCTCTGCTACGCCATTGCTTTGAGGTGAGTAGGGAGTAGTTTTCTGGTGTTCAATACCTTGTGTATTGAGCCACTCCCTGTAGGCGTTGTACTCTCCCCTCTTGTCCGTCCTGAATGCCTTCACCTTCCTTCCACTCTGTCCCTCAACCATAGTGACAAAGGCTTGCAGATTCTCCCTTACCTCACTCTTCTTTTTGAGAAAGTATATCCAGACCTTGCGGCTGTTATCGTTGATGCAGGTGAGGAAGTATCTGCTGCCTCCATTGCACGGTATGCGAAAGGAATCACACACGTCAGAGTGGATGAGGTCAACGGGTGCGAGAGCATGTGTACCATTACGCTTGAAAGATTTCTTCTTGGCCTTGCCTTGAAGGCATGTCTCACACAAGATCCCAGATCCCTCTGCCTCATTACCTAACTCCATCCCACGCACTAGCTCCTGCATACCAATGAGTACCAATGTGTAATGAGCGGCATGCCCAAAGCGCCTCTGCCACAGGTTTTTGGACGATGTGCACTGGCTAGAATGAACAACCTCGGTGGCTACATTTCCTTCCGGTTTTGTTGCCAAATCTTCCACCACCACTGCTTCCGCAGCTCCAACATGTCTTTTGTCATCCAAATCTGCATCGCTATTCTCCTCATCATCACTCCCAGCCAAAGATTCAGCCATTGCTATTGTCATCTTGGTCTACAAGACATACAGTCCATCAACGCGAGGGACCTGTGCAACAACCTTCTAGGCAGGGTAGGAGATATTGATGTCCTTGGTAGGGACCATCACTGTTTCCTTCTCTGTAAAAACAACTGTCATGCCATGGTTAGTTATATTAGAGACGGAGAGCGGGTTGGCTGTGAAGGAGGGCAAGTAGACTACCCCCTCTAGCTTGAGGTCGGAGTCTGCACCGTTGTCACCCACTGTGACCATCTTGTCACCAATCCCCTTAGCTGCCTCAACCTCGCCGTTGGCGACTATGAAGTTCTTGTTGCATGGAGGAAGAGAGATGAAGTCTCTCTTCTCATAAATGGTGTGCTCATTTGTGCCCGAGTCAAGGTCGTAAGCTCCTGGCCTTAGCATCGCCCTCCCTTTCTTGGAGGCACACTCAGCTAAGGGTGAAACCAGTCTTTTTGGACTCGTGAGAAAGACTCGTGAGACCGAGTCTTTGTAAAGACTCGCGAGACCGAATCCAGGACCCAGTCTCGTCTCGGACTCGTGGAACATTTTGCTTCAGAGATGGCAAGCATTTGAGCATGAAATAACGAGAAGTTTGAAGAGTTGGGATAATATATCATGAAGTATATAAGGTGAGGGCCTCAAGACTTGCTTGTTTTGACTTGATATCCTAATATTTCACTTGTTTTTTGCATTATATATGGAAAAGTCTCACGAGTCCAAGTCACATGGTCTCGCGAGTCCTGGACTCGTGAGACTTTTGAAAAGACTCGCGAGACCCAGTCTGCCAGGAGGCCTCGTCTCGCGAATCCGAGTCTGAGACAAGACTCGTGAGTCTGGACTCGGTTACACCCTTGCACTCAGCCATCAAGCTTGTGGGATCCTTCCCACCATTTCCCCCTCGCCATTCATCCTCGTCTCTTCCCTCCTTGGATGCCCGGCACTCCCGAGCCCAATGTCCGGCCTTACCATAGTTATGGCAGTTTCCTTTACGCTTTGGACCCCTCCCTCTATTGCCAGTGCCGTTGTTTCCCTTGTATCCAAGGGAAGAGGTATTCCGGAAGGTACCGCTGTTTTGCGAGACAAAGGGAGCCATGTTTGCTTCACTACTACTACAACGCATGGCTTCATTCCGTACATACTCCAAGATGGTGGTGTAGGATACTTGCTCTTTAGTCCACCCTCCAATCACTCTGATCATGGGACCCCAGCTCTCCGGCAGCATCATCAGAAAAATCATGGCCTGCATACCGGATTTCAGGTCCGACCCCATGCCGGTGGCTTGTTGCAAGAGCGTCTCAAACTTCTGCATAAAGGCGGAGACATCCTCCCCCTCACCAAGCCTCATACTCATGAGGACCTGTAGAATGAAGAGACGGTTGGCAAGTGAGGAGGACTGAAACTCCTTGCCCAATTTGGCATATGCTGCGGTTGCCACGGTACAACCCCTGATGTGTGAGAGGAGTGAGGGTTGTATGGAGGACACGAGAATGGCAAGAGCCTTCTTGTTGAGCTTGAGCCATGCCACAAGGTCAGCAGCCTCCTCCTTTGGTTCGGTCAAAATATCATAGCAAGTCTCTATCATCCATGATGATCTCAAACTGCCAATTCCAGAGTGTAAACCCCTCTCCATAAAACTTAAGGATGGGAGAATGATTCCCTAGTTCCCCTGTCCTTGCCATCCGTACACCTACAACTGCTACAGCTGCTGTACCTGTTGTTGATGCCGATGCACATGTGTTTGAGGCCGTTGTAGACTGCTGGTGAGAAGAGGCAACTGCTTGCCCTGTTCACGTTGGCCGATGCAAGCAGATGTAGGCTGATGTAGGCTGATGTAGGCTGATGTCAGCTCCTAAGACAGAAAGGTGTAGATGTGTTGCATTCCCCTTTGGCTGATAATTGACCTGTAAACAAAGAGGTTGGATGAGAGCAAAGACGCTCTCACTACTTGTGACCTTGGCGGTTGCGCGCGTGAGAATTCTCTAACCAAAGAAGTGGGCGCATAACCCTTTGTTAGCGGTTGAGCTAACCACCTCTGGCAGAGAAGCCGCGAAACCGAAAACTAGAGCAAGCCCAAGACAACTGGAGCAAAGCCAAGATAAATCGAGCATGCCCAAGACAAATAGAGCAAGCCCAAGACAACTGAAGCAGGCCCAAGACAACTAGGGAAAGGCCAAGACATCTGGAGCAAGCCCAAGACAAGTGGAGCATGCTACAGATAACTAGAGCAAGGCCAAGACAAATGGAGCAAGGCCAGGACAACCGAAGCAAGACCAAGACAAGTGGAGTAAGGCCAGGACAGTTGGAGTAATCTCAAGACAGCTGGAGCAAGGCCAAGACAACTGGAGCAAGCCCAATACAACAAGGCCATGCCAAAGACAACGGGAGCAAGCCAGAGACAACTGGAGCAAGGCCAAGAAAACTCGAGCAAGCCAAATTCAACTAGAGCACGCCAAAGATAACTGGAAAAAGGATAAGATAACTGGACCAAGCCCAAGACAACTGGAAGAAGCCTCATACAACTAGAGCAAGGCCAAGACAACTTGACTAAGCCGAAGACAACTGGAGCAAGCCCAAGATAACTGGAGCAAGTCCTAGACTGGTAGACCAAGCAGAAGAAAACGGGAGCAAGGCTATGACAACTAGAGCAAGGCCAAGACAACTAGAGTAAGCCCTAGACAACTAAAGCAAGCCCAAGACATCTGGAGCAAGTCCAAGATAACTGGAGCAATGCCAAGACAACTGGAGCAAGGCCATGACAACTGGAGCAAGCGCAAGACAACTGAAGCACGGCCATTACAACTGGAGTGAGCCCAAAACAAACGGAGCAAGGGCAAGAGAATTGAAGAAAGCCCGAAACTAGTGGAGGAAGCCCAAGATAACTGTAGCAAGGCAAAGAAAACTGGAGCAAGGCCAAGACAGCTGGAGCAAGCCCAAGACAACTGGAGCAAGGCCAAGACAGCTAGAACAAGCTCAAGAAAACAGGAGCAAGGCCAAGAGAACTAGAGCAAGCTCAAGACTCCTAGAGCAATCAGAAAAAAATTGGAGCAAGGCGAAGACAACAGGAGCAAGGCCAAGACAACTGGAGCAAGGCAAGGACAACTGGAGCAAGGCTAGGACAATTGGAGCAAGCCCTAGACAACTGGAGTAAGCCCTAGACAACTGGAGCAAGCCCAATACAATGACAATAAAAGTAAGCCAACTGGAGCAAGGCCAAGACAACTTGAGCAAGCCCAAGACAACGAGAGCAAGCCCAATACAATTGGAGAAAGCCCAAGAAAACCGGAGCAAGGCCAAGAGAAGTAGAGCAAGCCCAAGACACCGAGAGCAAGCCCAAAACAATTGGAGCCAGGCCTAGACAGTTGGAGCAAGGCCAAGACAATAGGAGCAAGCCCAAGACAACTGAAGCAAGTCCAGCACAATTGGAGCAAGTCCAAGACAGCTTAAGCAAGGCAAAGACAACTGGAGCAAGCCAAATACAACTGGAGTATGCCAAAGACAACCGGAGCAAGGCCAAGATAAATGGAGCAAGTCAAAGACAACTGGAGCAAGCCTGATATAGCCGGAGCAAGACTAAGACAACTCGAGCAAGCCCTAGAGAACTGGAGCAAGCCCACGACATTTGGAGCAAGCCCAAAACTGGTGGACCAAGCCGAAGACAACTGGAGCAAGGCCAAGACAACTGGAGCAAGGCCAAGACAACTGGAGCAAGGCCAAGACAACTGGAACAAGCCCAATACAACTGAAGCAAGCCCAACACATCTGGAGCAAGTCCAAGACAAGTGGAGCAAGGCGAAGACAACTGGAGCAAGCCCAAGACAACTTGAGCAAGTCCGAGATAACTGAAGCAATGCCAACACTTCTGGAGCCAGCCCAAAACAACTAGAGCAAGCCCAAGATAATTAATGAAAGCCCAAGACACCTAGAGGAAGCCCAAAGCAATTGGAGAAAAGGGAAGACAGCTGGAGCAAGGCCAAGACAACTGGAGCAAGCCCAAGACACCTGGAGCAAGTCCAACACAATTGGATCAAGTCCAAGACAGCTAGAGCAAGGCTACAACAACTGGAGCAAGGCAAAGATAACTGGAGCATGCCAAAGATAACCGCAGCAAGGCCAAGACAACTAGAGCATGCCGAAGACAACTGGAGCAAGCCTGATAGAGCTGGAGCAAGGCCAAGACAACAGGAGCAAGGCCTTGGCAACTGGAGTAAGGCCAAGACAACTGGAGGAAGCTCAAGACAACTGAAGGAAGCCCAAGACATCTGGAGCAAGTCCAAGACAACTGGAGCAAGGCCAAGACAACAAGAGCAAGCCCAAGACAACTAGGACAAGCCCGAGACAACTGAAGCACGGCCAATATAACTGGAGCGAGCCCAAGACAACTGGAGCAAGTCCAAGACAATTGGAGCAAGCCCAACACAACTCGAGCAAGCCCAAGACAACTGGAGCAAGGCAAAGACAACTGGAGCAAGACCAAGACAACTCGAGCAAGACAAAGACAACAGGAGCAAGCCCAAGACAATTGGAGCAAGCCCAAGACAACTGGAGCAAACCCAAGACAACTAGAGCAAGCCCTAGACAACTAGAGCAAGCCCAAGAGAACTAGGGCAAGCCCAGGACAACTGGAGCAAGCCTAAGACAACTGGAGCAAGGCCAGGAAAATTGGAGCAAGGCCAAGAAGACTAGAGCAAGCCCAAGACAACTAGAGCAAGACCAAGATAACTCGAATATGCCCAAGTAAACTAGAGCAATTCCAAGACAACTGGAGCAAGCCCAAGACAACTAGAGCAGGCGGAAGACAACTGGAGCAAGGCCAAGATAAATGGAGCAAGGCCAAGACATTTGGAGCAAGGCCAAGACAACTAGAGAAAGGCCAAGGCAGTTGGAGCAAGCTCAAGACAACTGGAGCAAGGACAAGACAACTTAAGCAAGTCCAAGACGAATGGAGCAAGCCCAACACATTTGGGGCAAGCTGAAGACAACTAGAGCAAGCGTGAGACAACTGGAGCAAAGCCAAGACAAGTGAAGCAAGCCTTAGATAACTAGGGCAAGCCCAAGACAAGAAGAGCAAGCTTAAGAAAACTAGAGCAAGGCCTAGACAACTTGAGCAAGCCCAAGACACTTGGAGCAAGCCCGAGGCAACTGGAGCAAATCCAAGACAACTGGAGCAAGGCCAAGACAACTGGAGCAAGCCCAAGACAGTTGGAGATATCCGAAGACAACAGGAACAAGCCGAAAGACAACTGCAGTAAGGCCGAGACAACTACAGCAAAGCCAAGACAACAAAGCAAGGCCAAAACATGTGAAGCAGGCCAAAGACAACTCGAGCAATGCCAAGACAACTGGAGCAAGGCCAAGACAACTGGAGAAAGGACAAGACAACAGGAGTAATGCCAAGACAACAGCAGTAAGCCAAAGACAACTTGGGCAAGCCCAAGACGATTCGAGTAAGTCTAAGACAACTTGAGCAAGGCCACGACAATTGGAGAAAGCCCGAGAAAATTGGAGTAAGGCCAAGACAACAGGAGCAAGGTTAAGAAAACTAGAGCAAGCCCAAGACAACTAGAGCAAGACCAACACAACCTGAGCAAGCCCAAGACAAGTGGAGCAAGGCCAGAAAAACTGGAGCAAGCCCAACACAAATGGAGCAAGCCCAATACAAGTGGAGCACGTCCAAGACAACTGGAGCAAGGCCAATTCAACTGGAGTAGGCCCAAGCCAACTCGAGAAAGCCTATGACAACTGGAGCAAGGCAAAGACAATTGGAGGAAGCCAAAGACAACTGTGATAATGCCAAGACAGCTGGAAAGTCCTAGACAACTAGAACAAGGCCAAGACAACTGGAGCAAGCACAAGACAACAGGAGCAAGCCGAAGACAACTTGGACAAGCCCAAGACGACTGGAGCAAGCTTAAGTCAGCCGGAGCAAGGCCAAGACAAATGGAGCAAGCTCAAGACAACCGGAGGAAGCCAAAAACAACTGAAGCGAGGCCAAGAAAACAAGGACATGCCTAAGACAACTGGAGAAAGCCCAGGACAACTGGAGCAAGACCAACACAACTTGAGCAAGGGCAATAAAACTGGAGCAATCCCAAGAACACTGGAGAAAGCCCAAGACAGCTAAGGTAGGCAAAAGACAACTGGAGCAAGGATAAGATAGCTGGAGTAAAGCCAAGACAAGTGGAGCAATGCCATACAAGTCGAGCAAGACCAAGACAACTGGAGCAAGGCCAAGACAATTGGAGCAAGGCCAAGACAACTAGAGTAATGCCAAGATACCTGGAGCAAGCCCATGACAACTGGAGCAAGCCGAAGACAACTTTGGCAAGCCCATGAAAACTGGAGCAAACCTGAGACAACTGGAGCAAGGCCAAGACAAATGGAGCAAGCCCAAGACAACTCGAGCAAGCCAAAGACAACTAGAGCGAGGCCAAGAAAAATGGAGCAAGCCCAAGACAACTATAGCAAGCCCAAGACAACTGGAGCAGGCCAAAGATAATTGGAGTAAGGCGAAGAAAACTGAAGCAAGGCCAAGACAACTCGAGCAAGCCCAAAACAACTGGAGCAGACCCAAGAAAACTGGAGCAAGGCCAAAAAAGCTCGATCAAGGCAAAGACACTCGGATCAAGGCCAAGACAATTGGAGCAAGGCGAGGACAGCTAGAGCAAGCCCATGGTGGCTGGAGCAAGGCCAAGACAACTGGAGCAAGCCCAAGAAAACTAGACAACACCCAAGTTAACTCGAGTAAGGCGTATAGAAGTGGAGCAAGGCCAAGAAATCTGGACCAAGGCCAAGACAACTGGAGCAAGCCCAAGACAATTCGAGTAGGCACAAGAAAACAGAAGCAAGCCAAAGATAACTGGAGCAAGGCCAAGACAACTAGAGCAAGTCCAAGACAACTAGAGCAAGGCCAAGACAAGTGGAGCAAGCCCAAGACAACTAGAGAAAGCCCGAGACAACAGGAGCAATCCCAAGACAACTGGAGCAAGGCCAAGACAATTGGAGCAAAGCCAAGAGAACTGGAGCAAAGATTAGACAGGTCGAGCAAGGCCAAGACAACTGGAGTATTGCCAAGAAAGCTGGACCAAGCCCTACACAAGTCAAGGAAGGCCAAGAAAACTGGAACAAGTGCAAGACGACTGGAGCAAGCCCAAAACAACGTGGGCAAGCCCAAGACAACTGGAGCAAGCATAAGACAGCTGGAGCGTGGCCAAGACACTTGGAGCAAGCCCAAGACAACTGGAGCAAGGCCAAGCAAACTAGAACAAGCCCAAGACAACTGGAGCAAGCCTAAGACAACTGGAGCAACCGCAAGACAACTCGAGCAAGCCCTAGAAAACTGGAGCAAGGCCAAGAAAACTGACGTAAGCCCAAGACACCTGGAGAAAACCTTAAAAAAATGAAGTAAGGCCAAGACAACTGTAGCAAGCCCAAGACAATTGGAGCAGGTCCAAGACATCTAGAGCAAGTCAAAACAACTGGAGCAAGGCCAAGACAACTAGAGAAAGTCCAACACAACTGGAGAAAACCATAGACAATTGGAGCAGAGCCAAGACAACTAGAGCACGGCAAAAAAAAAGTGGACCAAGGCAAAGACAATTGGAGCAAGCCCAAAACAACTGGAGCACGCCCAAGACACTTAGAGCGAGTCCAAGACAGCTGTAGCAAGGCTAAGACAACTGGAGAAATCCCAAGAAAACTGGAGAAAGCCCACAACAATAGGAGCAAGGTCAAGAGAACTGGAATAAGCCCAAGACAACTGGAGCAAGCCTAAGATAATAAGAGCAAGCATAAGACAAGTGGAGAAAGCCCAAGACAACTGGGGCAAGCCCAGGAAAACTGGAGCAAGCCTAAGACAACAGGAGCAAGGCGAAGACAATTGGAGCAAGGCCAAGAAAACTAGAGAAAGCCCCAGACAACTGGAGCAAGGCCAAGATAACTCAAGCATGCCCAAGACAAATAAAGCAAGGCCAAGACATCAAGAGCAAGCCCAAGACAACAGGAGCATGCTGAAGAGAACTAGAGCAAGGCCAAGACAAATGGAGCAAGGCCAGGACAACTGGAGCAAGGCCAAGACAACTAGAGCAAGGCCAGGATTTTTGGAGCAATCTCAAGACAACTGGAGCAAGGCCAAGACAACTTGAGCAAGCCCAAGGCAACTGGAGCATGCCGAAGACAACTGGAGCAAGCCTGAGACAAATGGATCAAGGCCAAGACAAGTGGAGCAAGCCAAAGACAACTGGAGAACGCCAAAGATAATTGGAGCACGGCCAAGATAACTAGAGCAAGCCCAAGACAACACGAGCAAGTCTGATACAGCTGGAGTAAGGCCAAGACAACTTCACCAAGCCCAAGACAACTAGAGCAAGTCCAAGACAACTGGAGCAAGCCCAAGACTAGTAGACCAAGCACAAGTCAACTAGAGCAAGGCCATGACATCTGGAGCAAGGCCAAGACAACTAGAGTAAGCCCTTGACAACTGAAGCAAGCCCAAGACATTTGGAGCAAGTTCAAGACAACTGGAGCAAGGTCCAGACAACTGGAGCAAGGCCAAGACAACTGGAGCAAGCGCGAGACAACTGAAGCACGGCCATTACAACTGGAGTGAGCCCAAGATAACTGGAGCAAGCCCAAGACAATTGAAGAAAGCCTGAAACAACTTTAGGAAGCCAAAGACAACTGTAGCAAGGCAAAGAAAACTGGAGCAAGGCCAATGCAACTGGAGCAAGCCCAAGACAACTAGAGCAAGGCCAAGACAGCTGGAACAAGCTCAAGAAAACAGGAGTAAGGCCAAATGAACTAGAGTAAGCTGAAGACACCTAGAGCAAACCAAAAAGATTTGGAGGAAGGCCAAGACAGCTGGAGCAAGGCCAAGACAACTGGAGCAAGGCCAGGACAACTGGAGCAAGGCCATGACAACTAGAGCAAGCCCAAGACAACTAGAGTAAGCCCAAGACAACTGGAGCAAGCCCAAAACAACGGGAGCAAACTTAAGCCAACTAGAGCAAGGCCAAGACAACTTGAGCAAGCCCAAGATAACTGGAGCAAGCCCAATACAACTGGAGAAAGCCCAAGAAAACAAGAGCAAGGCCAAGAGAAGTAAAGGAAGCCCAAGACACCGAGAGCAAGCCCAAAACAATTGGAGCAAGGCCAAGACAGCTGGAGCAAGGCCAAGACAACTGGAGCAAGTCCAACACAATTGGAGCAAGTCCAAGACAACTGGAGCAAGGCAAAGACAACTGGAGAACGCCAAAGATAACCGGAGCAAGGCCAAGATAAATGGAGCAAGCCCAAGACAACTGGAGCAAGCCTGATACAGCTGGAGCAAGACTAAGAAACCAACAGCAAGCCCTAGACAACTGGAGCAAGCCCAAGACATTTGGAGCAAGCCCAAAACTGGTGGACCAAGCCGCAGACAAGTGGAGCAAGGCGAAGACAACTTGAGCAAGGCCAAGACAACTGGAACAAGCCCAATACAACTGAAGCAAGCCCAAGACATCTAGAGCAAGTGCAAGACAACTGAGCAAGGCCAAGACAACTGGAGCAAGCCCAAGACAACTTGAGCAAGTCCAAGACAACAGAAGCAACGCCAACACTGCTGGAGCCAGCCCAAAACAACTGGAGCAAGCCCAAGACAATTAATGTAAGCCCAAGACATCTAGAGCAAGCCCAAAACAATTGGACCAAAGCCAAGAAACCTGGAGCAAGGCCAAGACAACTGGAGCAAACCCAAGACACATGGAGCAAGTCCAACACAATTGGATCAAGTCCTAGATCGCTGGAGCAAGGCTACGACAACTAGAGCAAGGCAAAGACAACTAGAGCATGCCAAAGATAACCGCAGCAAGGCCAAGATAACTGGAGCAAGCCCAAGACAACTAGAGCAAACCTCACACAGCAAAAGCAAGGCCAAGACAACTGGAGCAAGGCCATGGCAACTGGAGCAAGGCCAAGAGAACTGGAACAAGTCCAAGACAACAAATGGAAGCCCAAGACATCTGGAGCAAGTCCAAGACAACTAGAGCAAGGCCAAGAAAACAGAAGAAAGCCCAAGAAAACTAGAATAAGCCTGAGATAACTGAAGCAAGGCCAATACAACTAGAGCAAGCCCAAGACAACTGGAGCAAGTCCAAGACAATTCGAGCAAGCCTGACACAACTAGAGCAAACTCAAGACAAGTGGAGCAAGGCAAAGACAACTGGAGCAAGACCAAGACAACTAGAGCAAGCTCAAGACAACTGGAGCAAGGCCAAGACAGCTGGAGAAAACCTAAGAAAACTGGTGCAAGACGAAGACAACAGGGGCAAACCCAAGACAACTGGAGCAAGCCCAAGACAAGAAGAGCAAACCGCGGACAACTAGAGCAAGCCCAAGACAACTTGAGCAAGCCCAAGACAACTGAGGCAAGCCCAGGACAACTGGAGCAAGCCTAAGAGTCTTAGGTTGAAACCAGTCTTTTTGGACTCGTGAGAAAGACTCGTGAGACCGAGTCTTTGTAAAGACTCGCGAGACCAAATCCAGGACCCAGTCTCGTCTCGGACTCGTGGAACATTTTGCTTCAGAGATGGCAAGCATTTGAGCATGACATAACGAGAAGTTTGAAGAGTTGGGATAATATATCATGAAGTATATAAGGTGAGGGCCTCAAGACTTGCTTGTTTTGACTTGATATCCTAATATTTCACTTGTTTTTTGCATTGTATATGGAAAAGTCTCACGAGTCCAAGTCACATGGTCTCGCGAGTCCTGGACTCGTGAGACTTTTGAAAAGACTCGCAAGACCGAGTCTGCCAGGAGGCCTCGTCTCGCGAATCCGAGTCTGAGACAAGACTCGTGAGTCTGGACTCGGTTACACCCTTGCCTAAGACAGCTGGAGCAAAGCCAAGAAAATTGGAGCAAGGCCAAGAAAACTAGAGCAATTCCAAGACAACTGGAGCAAGGCCAAGATAATTCGAACATGCCCAAGACAACTAGAGCAAGCCCAAGACAACTGGAGCACATCCTAGACATCTAGAGCAAGGCCCAGATATCTGGAGCAACCCCAAGACAACTAGAGCAGGCCAAAGACAACTGGAGCAAGGCCAAGATAAATGGAGCAAGGCCAAGACAACTGAAGCAAGCCCAAGAGAACTGGAGAAAGGCCAAGACAGTTGGAGCAAGCTTCAGACAACTGGAGCAAGGCCAAGACAACTGGAGCAAGTCCAACACAACTAGGGCGAGCTGAAGACAGCTGAAGCAAGCCTCAGACAACTGGAGCAAAGCCAAGACAGTTGGAGCAAGCCCAAGATAACTGGAGCAAGACCAAGACAAGAAGAGCAAGCTCAAGAAAAGTAGAGCAAGGCCAAGACAACTGGAGCAAGCCCAAGACACCTGGAGCAAGCCCAAGGCAACTGGAGCAAGTCCAAGACAACTGGAGCAAGGCCAAGACAACTGGAGCAAGCCCAAGACAACTGGAGAAATCCCAAGACAACTGGAGCAAGCCGAAGAAAACAGGAGTAAGGCTAAGACAACTAGAGCAAAGCCGCAACAACAAAGCAAGGCCAATACAACTGGAGCAGGCCAAAGACAACTTGAGCAAGGCCAAGGCAACTGGAGCAACGCCAAGACAACTCAAGGAAGGACAGGACAACTGGAGCAATGCCAAGACAATTGGAGCAAGGCCAAGACAACTTGGGCAAGCCCAAGACAACTGGAGTGAGCCTAAGACAACTTGAGTAAGGCCAAGAAAACTGGAGCAAGCGCGAGACGATTGGAGCAAGGCCAAGACAACTGGAGCAAGGTTAAGAAAACTAGTGCAAGCCCAAGACAAGTGGAGCATGACCAAGACAACCTGAGCAAGCCCAAGACAAGTGGAGCAAGGCCAGAAGAACTGGAGCAAGCCCAACACAACTGGAGCAAACCCAATACAACAGGAGCACAACCAAGACAAGTGGAGCAAGGCCAAGATAACTAGACTAAGCCCAAGACAACTAGAGCAAGGCCAATACAACTGGAGCAGGCCCAAGCCAACTCGAGATAGCCTATGACAGCTAGAGCAAGGCAAGGACAATTGGAGCAAGGAAAAGACAACTGTGATAATGCCAAGACAGCTTGAGCAAGCCCAAGTTAACTAGAACAAGGCCAAGACAACTGGAGCAAGCATAAGACAACTGGAGTAAGCCCAAGAGAACTTGGACAAGCTCAAGATAACTAGAGCAAGCTTAAGTCAACTGTAGCAAGGCCAAGACTAATGGAGCAAGTTCAAGACAACTGGAGGAAGTCAAAAACAAGTGAAGCGAGGCAAAGAAAACAGGGACATGCCCAAGACAACTAGAGAAAGCTTAGGACAACTGGAGCAAGGCCAACACAACTAGAGTAAGGGCAATTAAACTGGATCAATCCTAAGAAAACTAGAGCAAGCCCAAGACAGCTAAAGCAGGCAAAAGACATCTAAAAGGCCAAGACAACTAGAGGAAAGCCAAGACAACTAGAGCAATGCCATACAAGTGGAGCAAGACCAAGACAACTGGAGGAAGGCCAAGACAACTAGAGCAAGGCCAAGCCAATTGGAGCAAGGCCAAGACAACTAGAGTAATACCAAGATAGCTGGAGCAAGCCCATGACAACTGGAGCAAGCCTAAGACAACTGGAGCAAGGCGAAGACAAATGGAGCAAGCCCAAGACAACTGGAGCAAGCCAAAGACAACTAGAGCGAGGCCTAGAAAACAGGAGCAAGCCCAAGACAACTAGAGCAAGCACAAGACAACCGGAGCACGCCAAAGATAATTGGAGCAAGGCCAAGACAACTGGAGCAAGGCCAAGACAACTGGAGCAAGGCCAAGACAAATGGAGCAAGTCCAAGATAACTAGAGCAGACCCAAGAAAACTGGAGCAAGGCCAAAAAAGCAGGATCAAGACAAAGACACTTGGATCAAGGCCAAGAAAATTGGAGCAAGGCCAAGACAACTGGAGCAAGCCGAAGACAACTTGACAAAACCCAAGTAAACTCGAGCAAGGCTTATAGAAGTGGAGCAAGGCCAAGAAATCTGGAGCAAGGCTAAGACAACTGGAGCAAGCCCAAGACAACTGGAGCAGGCACAAGACAATAGGAGCAAGCCCAAGACAACTGGAGCAAGGCCAAGACAACTGGAGCAAGTCCAAGACAACTAGAGCAAGGCCAAGACAAGTGGAGCAAGCCCAAGAGAACTGGAGAAAGCCCAAGACAACAGGAGCAAGCCCAAGACAACTGGAGCAAGGCCAAGACAACTGGAACAAAGCCAAGAGAACTCGAGCGAGGCCAATACAACTGGGGCAGGCCAAAGACAACTTTAGCAAGGCAAAGACAAATGGAGCAAAGATTAGATAGCTGGAGCAAGGCCAAGACAAGTGGAGGAATGCCAAGACAGCTGGACCAAGCCCTAGTCAAGTCGAGGAAGGCCAAGACATCTAGAACAAGTCCAAGACAATCTGAGCAAGCCAAAAACATTTTGGGCAAGACCAAGACAATTGGAGCAAGCCTAAGAGAAGAGGAGCAAGGCCAAGACAATTGGAGCAAGCCCAAGACAACTAGAGCAAGGCCAAGAAAACTGGAACAATCCCAAGACAACTGGAGCAAGCCTAAGACAACTGGAGGGAGCCCAAGACAACTGGAGCAAGCCCAAGAAAACTGGAGCAAGGCCAAGAAAACTGAAGCAAGCCCAAGACACCTGGAGAAAGCCCCAGAAACCTGGAGTAAGGCCAAGACAATAGGAGCAAGCCCAAGACAACTGGAGGAGGCCCAAGACATCTAGAGCAAGTCAAAACAACGGGAGCAAGGCAAAGACAACTAGTGGAAGTCCAAGACAACTGGAGAAAACCATAGACAATTGGAGTGAGGCCAAGACAACTAGAGCAAGGCCAAAAAAACAGGAGGAAGGCCAATCCAACAGGAGCAAGTCCAAGACAACTGGAGCAGGCCCAAGACAACTAGAGCAAGTCCAAAAAAGCTACAGCAAGGCGAAGACAGCTGGAGAAAGCCTACAACAATAGGAGCAAGTTCAGGACAACTGGAGCAAGGCCAAGACATATGGAGCAAGGGCAAGACAACTGGAGCAAAGCCAAGACACCTCAAGCAAGGCAAAAACAACTGTAGAAGGTCCAAGACAACTGCAGCAAGGCCAAGACAATTGGAGCAAGGCCAAGATAACTAGAGCAAGGCCAAGACAGCTGGAGTAATTCCAAGACAGCTGAAGCAAGCCCTAGACAATTGGAGCAAGGCCAAGACAACTGAAGCAAGCCCAAGACAAATGAAGAAAGTCAAAGACAACGTGGGTAAGCCCTAGACAACTCGAGCAAGCCTAAGATAACTGGAGTAAGGGCAAGACAACCGGAGCAAGCCCACAACAACTGGATCAAGACTAAGACAACTAGAGTAAGGCCAAGAAAATTGGAGCAATTCCAAGACAACTGGAGCAAGTCCAAGACAACTGGAGCAAGCAGAAGACAACTGGAGAAAGGCCAAGAAAACTCGAGCCAGCCCAACGCAAGTGGAGCAAGCCCAATACAACTGGAGAAAGCCCGTGACAACAGGAGCAAGGCAAAACAACTGGAGCAAGGCCAAGACGACTGGAGCAAGTCTAAGACAACTGGAGCAGGCCCAAAACAACAAGAGCAAGGCCAAGACAACTAAAGGAAGGCCAAGACAACTGGAACAAGTCCAAGACAACTGGAGCAAGCTCAAGAGAATTGGAGCAAGCCCAAGAAAACTGGAACAAGGCCAAGACAGTTGGAGCAAGCCCAAGACACCTTGAGCAAGCTTAAAACTATTGGAGCAAGGCCAAGATAACTAGAGCAAGGCCAAGACAACTGGACCCAGCCCAATACAACTAGACCAGGCCCCAGACAAGTGCATCAATTCCAAGACAACTGAAGCAAGGCCAAGACAACTAGAGGAAGGCGAAGACGACTAGATAAAGCCCAAAACAACAAGAACAAGGCCAAGACAACTGAAGCAAGGCCAAATAAACGAGAGTAAGGCAAAGACAGCTAAAGTAGGCCCAAGACAAGAGGAGAGAGTACAAGACAACTGCAGCAAGGCAAAGATAACAAGAGCAAGCCCAAGACAAGTGGAGAAAATCCACGACAATTGGAACAAGGTGAAGACAACTAAAGGAAGGCCAAGACAACTGGAGCAAGGCCAAGACAGCTTGAGCACAGCCAAGACAACTCGAGCAAGGCCAATACAAATGGAGCAGGCCCAAGACAACTGGAGTAATACCCAGACAGCAAGAGCAAGCCCTAGACAATTTGAGCAAGGCTAAGATAACTTAAGCAAGCCCAAGAATACTGGAGAAAGCCCAAGACAACGTGGGCAAGCCCGAGACAACTCGAGCAAGCCTAAGACATGTGGAACAAGGCCAAGACAGCTGGAGCAAGCCCAAGACAACTAGAGCAAGGCCAAGACAACTTGAGTAAGGCCAAGAAAACTGTTGCAAGCCCAAGACAACTGGAGGAAGCCCAAGGCAATTGGAGCAAGCACGAGACAACTGGATCAAGACCGAGAAAACTGGAGCAAGCCCAACACAACTAGAGCAAGTCCAATACAACTGGAGCACGCCCAAGACAATCAGAGCAAGGCCAAGACAACTGGTGCAAGCTCAAGAGAAGTGGAGGAAGGCCAAGCTAATTCGAGCAAGCCGAAGACACCTAGAGTAAGCCCAAAACAACAAGAGCAAGGCCAAGATAAATGGAGCAAGGCCAAGACAACTGGACCAAGCCCAAGACAACTGGAGCAGGCCTTAGACAACTGGAGAAGGTCCAAGGCAATTCGAGCAAGGCCAAGACAAGTGGAGCAAGCCCAAGACGACCGGAGAAAGCCCATGACAACTGGAGCATGGTCAAGACAACTAGAGCAAGGCCAAACAAACTGGAGCAAGGCCAAATAAACTAGAGCAAGGCCAGGAAAATAGGAGCAAGCCTAAGACAACTGGACAAGGCTCCAAACAAGTGGAGCAAGTCCAAGACAACTGGACTAGGGCCAAGAAAACAACAGCAAGTCAAGACAACTGGAGAAAGGCCAAGATAACTGGAGCAAGCCAAAGACAATTGGAGCAAGCTCAAGACATCTTGAGGAAGGCCACTAAATTTGGAGCAGGCCCAAGACAACTTGAGCAAGCCTAAGACAATTAGAGCAAGGCAAGGAAAACTGGAGTAAGGCCAAGACAACTGGAGAAATGCCAAGATTGTTGAAGCAAGCCCAAGACAACTAGAGCAAGGCCAAGACAATTGAGGCAAGCACAAGAGAACTAGAGTAAGCCCAAGACAACTTAGGCATGTCCAAGACAACTGGAGTAAGCCTAAGACAACTGGAGCAAGGCCAAGACAAATGGAGCAAGCCCAAAAAAACTGGAGCAAGCCAAAGACAACTGGAGCGAGGCCATGAAAACTGGAGCAAGCCCAAGACAACTTGAGAAAGCCTGAGACAACTCAAGCAAGGCCAAGAAAATTGGAGCAAGGCCAATAAATCTGGAGCAAGCCCAAGACAACTCGAGCAGACAAAAGACAACTGGATGTTAGAAGAATGTAGGTACAAGAATGGCAGTAGCCGAAGCAGGCAGAAGCATCCAAACATGCACAAGTACGTAAGCAAAAGTGACGGAAACGAGAGCAGTCTCAAGGAGTTATTTGCAGAGCTTGAGAGAAACCCAGTACCGAGGAGAGGAGGTATACAAGCTGTCGAGAGAGAGCAAGAGCAAGATGAGTGATGGCTGCCTTGGGAAAGCTGAGCGAAGGAGCAAGAGTGACGGAGCGAAGAGTTGTGAGCTGGAAAGACAGGCCAAGATAAGATATGCAGGATGCGAGCAGAGCAAAGATATGGCAACAAAGTCGCTGAACCAAAGGGGAACAGGATAGGAAGAACTATTATGGTAAATCTGATGGTATGAGGATCCTCAGTATAAAAAGGCAGAACAGGACAAAAAGCAAGGCGACGACTACTTTTTGGTAGTCGGACGCGAGTGACAGATGTCCCTTTGTTAGAGGATCACTTGACAGATGGTTAAACGGTCGGATGACCAATGAGCCGTTTGGTCAAGTTGGTTCCGATGGGGTCTTGAACCTTTATTTTGATTCTTGGATTTTTTCGAGAGATAGAAGAGGTGAGGCTGGTTTGCGCTTATTTCGAACACTCCCCCTGAACCAGACTCATTAGAATCTGTTAGTCGCTTTGATACTCATCATCCGAGGAGACAACTGGAGGGACTTATGTCCTTCTTCTTAGAGTAGGAGGTCTCGAGAGTCGATGAGGTCAAAAAGCAAATGTTGGGATTTTGGACGGCACCAGTCCTATTGGCCGATTGGCTCGTATTGTAGGATCGTTGAGCGGTCTGGGCCTCCCCATTGCACTTTGCAGCCCAATGTCATGAATGATTCTCCTAGTGGAGTATGTATGCAATTAAATGATATAGTGGAAGGTCTTATCTGTGATGATGTAGAGGAGAGCTCGGACTTGGTACGTGAAGTAGAAGTAATCACTCTAGTATGCTTCATCTAGGCGATGAACAAAGGGAGTGTCTTGTTGTGGGTATTCTCGTTCATCACCCAAGAGGGCAAGGTAAGAGAAGCCTCGTAGAATGATGCTGGTAGTGGTTGAGCCCAGGGCATCATGCCAGACGCCAAAGTTGGTGGTGTCATCATCATTGAAGTAAAGGAGTCGTACGCGTTGGGCAACAACTATTGTGGACCACCAGTCAGCGTGGTATGGGGGTTCTCCTGGTATAAATATCGTTCTGATTCCTCGAAGTCTGGGGTCTGAGTGTCCTTGCCTCACACGCCAAATTTGGTAGTGAACAAGAGTTGGTGCTTGATCATGCGCGTTGTGGATGTGACTGCAATCGTAGGCTGTTGTAAGGTGCACACTCCAGCTGAGGGAGGTCTCTTGACAAGCAGGTGAGAAGGGTGGACCACAGTGAAGACGTGATTGGTAGTTTATCTTGGACGCAGAGGTGCATCCATGTGCGTTGAGGAAGTTCTGCGTGGGCGCACGTCTTTGCGACTCGAGTGATGCGACCAGGCAGATCCTTGTGCCGAGCAGAAGACAATGCGGAAAGCGGAGGAGCTATTGATGACTGAGTGGGCGCAGGGGTGAAACCACGTGCGCTTGCTGAGATAGGGGAATAGAAGCAGCAAGGGGATGGCAGGAGCAAATGCACCGTGAGAAATCTGCTGCCAGCGTGGGTGCAGGCTGCTACGAAGCGGGCAGCTGGCTCGTGCAGGCCCTTGTGCTGGCCATAGATGCTGATGATGCGGAGGCAGAAGCTGATGATGATGGAATGGGTGCAGGGGAGAAGCGCGTGTGCTGGAAGATGTTTCGGCGTGGGTACAGGCCATCGCGCAATAGGCGATGCGACCAGGCAGATCCTTATGCTGAGCGGAAGGATAATACAAAGGAGGAGGAAAAGCAAAGGCTAGTGGGAAATGAGTCGGCGCAGGGGTGGAACCACGAGTGCTGCGTAGGTTTTCGGCGTGGGCGCAGGTCGTTGCGGAACGGGGGATGCGACCGAGCAGATCCTTGTGCTAAGCAAAGGATGAAGGAGGAAGCGGTGGAAGTTGATGGCTGAGTGGGCACAGGGGCAGAACAACATACGCTACAGGAAGTTTTGGCGTGGGTGCAGGTCATCGCGCAACAGGCAATGTGACTAGGCAGATCCTTGTACCGAGCATAAAGCAATGCGGAATAAGGAGGAATTGGCAGAGTTGGCGCAGGGGCGAAACCGTCCGTGCTGCAGATGCTGTTAAAGGAGACTTTTGCAGAGGCGGAGCGGATGATGACGAAGCGCGATCCAGAGAAGAGAGATGGAGTCAAGATGAGGAGGGGCGCTGATGGAGATGATTAGGAGGGCAGCAGATGAAGATGTAGCTGACGTAGAAATAGAGGAGGGAGAAGCTGATGAAGATGTGACGGAGGGCGGAGAATGGAGATTGCAGTGTGGTGAGAAGCACAAGCAATGCAACCAATTGCTGTGCTTCCAGGAGAGTGACGGCTTGTTCCCTAGTTGGCCCGGTACCGACAGGCAGGAAGACTGGCCGTGTCCATTATATTGGCAGTGAGAGGAAATTGGTTGCAGCAGAGGGAGTCACGCGGCGGGCAGAGACAGTGGTCCGTTGATGTCAGGAGAGTGACGTGCTGTTCCCCAGTTGGCTCGCAATGGGAGCAAGAAGACTGGTGGTGTCCGATGTCCCGACGGCAGGAGTTCTGCTACTGCTGCTGACGACGCGAGATGGCGATGCAAGAATGTGGCTTGAGATAATGAGCACAGACAACATGGAAAAGGATAGGGCAGAGGATATAGATGGGATTGATGAAAGGAGATGAGAGAGACAAGGGTGTTGTTGAAGACTGAGAGGATGAGAGGCAGTTGGCGGATATCGACAAGAAGCTTCCAAGAAGTTGAAGCAGGAGGCGGCTCGTGGGCTGTTGCAGCTTTTGTGGACAATGAGTCACCAAATTGTTTGCCACGAGCGCGGAATGGACGCAAGGCTTCCCTAGGATGACGAGACGTTACTTCAGCGTAAGAAATATTCCAAGTAATGCTGCTGATGTTAGCTGCTGACAAAGCAGAAAGGCACGAAGTGGTGGTGCGGCCGCAGACGAATGCAGATCAAAGCGGTGAAGTGAGGGAGGCGGCAGAGTGATGACGAGGTCACGAGGCACCAGGCGATGTCGCTTGATGCTTTGATACCATGCCAAAAGAATGTAGGCACACGAATGGCACTCAAAGAAGCAGGCAGAAGCATCGGAACATGCACAAGTACATCAACAAAAGTGACAGAAGCGAGAGCGGTCCCGAGGAGTTAGTCGCAGAGCTTGAGAGAGGCCCGGTACCAAGGAGACGAGGTAGACAAGCTGTTGAGAGAGAGAGAGAGAGAGAGATAGCGAGATGAATGATGGCTGCCTGGGGAAAGCTGAGCGAAGGGGCGAGAGTGACGGAGTGAAGAGTTGTGACCTGGAAAGACAGGCGAAGACAAGGTATGCAAGATGCGAGCAAAGCAATGACACGGCAGCGAAGCCGCGGAACCAAAGGGGAACATGATGGGAGTCACTATTCGGGTTAATTTGAAGGAATGAACAACCTCAGTTTAAAAGGAAAAAACAAGAGAAACAACAAGGCAACAGCTTCATTTTTCTAGCCAGACGCGAGTGTCAGATGTCACTTTATTAGAGGATCACTTGACTGTTGGTTAAACGGTCGGATGAACAAAGAGCCGTTTGGTCAAATTGGTTCTGATCGGGCCCTGCACCTTTATTCTGAGACTTGGATTTTTCGGAGAGATAGAAGAGGTGACGCTAGTTCTCAATTATTTCCAACACTAGAGCAATGCCACGACAACTAGAGCAAAGCCAGGACAATTGGAGCAAGGCCAATACAACAAGAGCAGGCCCAAGACAACAGGAGGAAGGCAAAGACAACTCGAGCAAGGCCAAAACAACTAGAGGAAGGCCAAGACAAAGGGAGTAATGCCAAGAGAGCAAGAGCAAGTCCCACACAACTTGAGCAAGGCCAAAACAACTAGCGCAAGCCCAATATGACTGGAGCAAGCTCAGGATAGCTTGGACAAGCCCAAGACAAGTAGAGCAAGCCTAAGACAACTGGAGCAAGGCCAAGACAAACAGAACAAGCCCAAGACAACTGGAGCAAGCCAAAGACAACTAGAGCGAGGCCAAGAAAACAAGAGCAAGCCCAAAAGAACTGGAGCAAGCCCAAGACAACTGGAGCAGGCCCAAGACAACTGGAGTAAGGCCAAGACAACTGCATCAAGGCAAAGACAACTGGAGCAAGGCGAGGACAACTGGAACAAGGCCAACAAAACAAGAGCAAGCCCAAGACGACTGGGAGAAGACGAAGAAGATTGGAGCCAGCCTTAGACATCTGGAGCAAGCCCAAGACAACTGGAGCAAGCCCAATACAACCGGAGCAAGCCCAAGAAAACTGGAGTAAGGCCAAGAAAACTGGAGCAAGCCCATGACAACAGGAGCAAGGCCAAGACAAATGGAGCAAGCCCAAGACACTTGGAACAAGCCTGAAACTATTGGAGAAAGACCAAAACAACCAGAGCAAGGCCAAAACAACTAGAGCAACCCCAAGGCAACTGGAGCAAGTCAAAGACAATTAGAGCAAGTCCAATACAGCTGGAGCAAGGCTAAGATAATTGGAGCAAGCCAAACATAACTGGACAAGGCCAAGACAACTGGAGCAGGCCCAAGACAACAGGAGCAAGACAAAGAAAACTGGAGCAAGACCAAGACAACTGGAGCAAGCGCAAGACAAGTGCACCAAGGCCAATACAACTAGAGGAGGCCCAAGACAACTGGAGCAAGGCCAACACAACTAGAGCAAGGCCAAGACAACTGGAGCAAGGCCAAGACAACTGGAGTAATGCGAAGACAACTGGATCAAGCCCAAGACAACTGGAGCAAGCCTAAGACATCTGGAGCAAGGCAAGGACAACTGGAGCATGGCCAAGACAACTCGAGCAAGCCCAAGACAAGTGAAGCAAGCACAAGACAACTGGAGAAACTTTTAAGACAACTAGAGCATGGCCAAAAAAACTCGAGCAAGCCCAAGTTAATTGGAGCATGCCCAAGACAACTAGAGCAAGGCTAATACAACTAGAGAAAGTCCAAGACAACTAAAGCAAGCCAAAGACAATGGGAGCAAGCCCAAGAGAACTAGAACAAGCACAAGAAAACTATAAAAAGGCCAAGACAACTAGAGGAAGGCAAATACAGCTGGAGCAAGCCAAAGACAACTAGAGTAAGGCCAAGACAACTTGAGCAAGCCAAAGAGAACTGGTACAAGCCCTAGAAAACTGGGGCAAGCCCAAGACAACTAGAGCAAACCCAAGACAACTGGAGCAAGGCCAAGAAAACTGGAGTAAGCTAAAGACATCCGGAGCAAGCCCAAGTCAACTGGAGCAAGCCCAAGAAAAGTGGAGCAAGGCCAAGACAACTTGAGCAAGCCCAAGACACTTGGATCAATCTCAAAAGAAGTAGAGGAAGGCCAAGACAACTAGAGCAAGCCTAAGATAACTGGAGCAAGGCGAGGGAAACTGGAGGAAGGCCAAGACAAGTCGAGTAATGCCAAGATTGTTGAAGCAAGCCCAAGACAACAGGAGCAAGGCAAAGATAACTGAAGTAAGCAGAAGACAACTGGAGCAGGCCCAAGACAACTTGGGCAAGTCCAAGACAACTAGAGCAAGCCTAAGACAACTCAAGCAAGGCCAAGACAAATGGAGTAATCCGAAGAAAACTAGAGCAAGCCAAAGACAACTGGAGTGAGGCCAAGAAAACTGGAGCAAGCCAGAGACAACTCGAGAAAGCCCAAGACAACTCGAGCAAGGCCAAGAAAACTGGAGCAAGGCCAATAAATCAGGAGCAAGCCGAAGACAATGAGAGCAAGTTCAAGACAAGTAGAGTAGACAAAAGACATCTCGATGTAAGAAGAATATAGGCACGAGAATGGTAGCATCAGAAGCAGGGAGAAGCATCGCAACATGCACAAGTACGTCAGCAAAAGTGACGGAAGCAAGAGCGGTCCCGAGGAGTTATTCGCAGAGCTTGAGAGAAGCCTAGTACCAAGGAGACGAGGTATGCCAGCTGTTGAGAGAGAGCGAGAGCGAGATGAGTGATGGCTGCCTGGGGAAATCCGAGCAAAGGAGCGAGAGTGATGGAGTGAAGAGTTGTGAGCTGGAAAGACAGGCCAAGACAAGGTATGCAAGATGCGAGCACAGCAAAGACACGGCGGCAAAGCCGCTCAACCAAAGGGGAACAAGATGGGAGGAACTGTTCTCGTTAATCTAAGGGTATGAATATCCTCAGTACAAAAGGATAGAAAAGGACAAACAGCAAGGCAACGGCTTCTTTTTGCTATCCGCACGCGAGTGACAGATGTCAGTTTATTAGAGAATAACTTGACAGTTGGTTCAACGGTCGGATGACCGATGAGCCGTTTGGTCAAGTTGGTTCGGATGGGGTGTTGAACCTTTATTCTGATTCTCGGATTTTTCTGAGAGATAGAAGAGGTGAGGCTGGTTTGCACTTGTTTCCAACACTCCTCCTGAAGCAGACTCATCAGAGACTGTTCGTGGCTTTGATACGCATCATCCAAGGAGACAACTGGCGGGACTTCTGTCCTTCTTCTCAGAGGAGGAGGTCTCGGGAGTCGATGAGGTCTGGGAGCAGATGTTGGAATTTCGGACGGCACCAGTCCTATTGGCCGAGTGGCTGGTATTGTAGGATTGTTGAGCAGTCTAGGCCTCCTCCTTGCACATTGTAGCCCAATGTCACGAATGATTCTCCTAATCGAGTATCTATGCGATTGGATGATGTAGTGGAAGGTCTTATCTGTGATGATGTAGAGGAGAGCTAGGACTTGGTACGTGACGTAGAAGTAATCACTCCAGTATGCTTCATCTAGGCGATGAACAAAGGGAGTGTCTTGTCGTGGATATTCTCGTTCATCACCCAAGAGGGCAAGGTAAGAGAATCCTTGTAGAATGATGCTGGTAGTGGTTGAGCCCAAGGTATCGTGCCCGACGCCAAAGTTGGTGGTGTCATCATCATTCAAGTAAAGGATTGGTAGGCGTTGGGCAAGAACAACTGTGGAGCACCAGGCAGCGTGGTATGAGGGTTCTCTTGGTACAAACATCGTTTTGATTCTTGGAAGTCTGGGGTCTGATTGTCCTTGCCTCACACGCCAAATTTGGTAGTGAACAGGAGTTGGTGCTTGATCATGCGCGTTGTGGATGTTACTGCAATCGTAGGCTGTTGTAAGGTGCGCACTCCACGTAGGGGAGGTCTTTTGACGAGCAAGTGAGAAGGGTGAATCATAGTGAAGACGTGATTGGTAGTTTACGTTGGATGCAGAGGTGAATCCATGTCCGTTGAGTAAGTTCTGCGTGGGCGCACGTCTTTGCGATTCAAGTGATGCGACCGGGCAGATCCTTGTGCCAAGCACAAGACGATGCGGAAAGCGGAGGAGCTATTGATGATTGAGTGGGTGCAGGGGCAAAACCACGTGCGCTTGCTGAGATAGGGGAATAGAAGCGGCAAGGGGATGGGAGGAGCCAACGCGCCACGAGAAATCTGTTGGCGGCGTGGGTGCAGGCTGCTGCGAAGCGGGCAGCTGGCTCGTGCACGTCCTTGTGCTGGCCACAAATGCTGATGATACGGAGGCAGAAGCTGATGATGACGGAATGGGCGGAGGGGCAAAGTGCGTGCGCTACAAGAAGTTTTGGCGTGGGTAGAGGTCGTCGCGTAACAAGCGATGCGACCGGGCAGATCCTTGTGCCGAGCGGAAGGATAATGCGAAGGAGGAGGAAAAGCAAAGGTTGCTGGGAAATGAGTGGGCGTAGGGGCGGAACCACGTATGCAGCGTAGGTTTTTGGCGTGGGTACAGGTCGTCGCGGAACGGGGGATGTGCGATAGGAGAATGAAGAGTGGTGTTGTGCGATGTCAAAACGGCGGGAGTTCCGCTGCTGCTGCTGATGACGCGGGGTGGCGATGTGAAAATGTGGCTTGAGATGATGAGCGCAGACAACTTTGAAAAGGATAGGGCAGAGGACGCAGATGGGACTGATGAAAGGAGATGAGAGGGACAAGGATGTTTGCAAAGAATGAGAGGAGAGAGAGGCAGTTGGCGGATATCAATAGGAAGCTTCCAAGAAGTTGAAGCAGGAGGCGGCTCATGAGCTGCTTGCAGCTCTTGTGGACGAGGAGTCACGGATTGATGGCCACGGGCGCGGAATGGGGGCAAGGTTTCCTCAGGATGACAAGACGTTACTTTGGCGTGAGAAATATTCCAAGTAATGCTGTTGATGTTAACTGCTGACGAAGTAGAGAGGCACGAAGTGGTGGTGGCGGCGGTAGAGGAATGCAGATCAAAGTAGTGAAGTAAGGGAGGTGGCAAAGTGATGATGAGATCACGGGGCACCAGGCGATGTTGCCTGATGCTATGAAACCATATGAGAAGAATGTAGGCACGAGAATGGCACTTGAAGAAGCATGCAGAAGCATTGGAACATACACAAGTACGTTAGCAAAAGTGATGGAAGCGAGAGCAGTCCTGAGGAGTTAGTCACAGAGCTTGAGAGAGGCCCGGTACCAAGGAGACGAGGTTGACAAGCTGTTAAGAGAGAGCGAGAGCGAGATGAGTGATGGTTGCCTGGGGAAAGCAAATCGAAGGGGCGAGAGTGACGGAGTGAAGAGTTTTGGGCTGGAAAGACAGGCGAAGACAAGGTATGCAAGATGCGAGCAGAGCGAAGACACGGCCGCAAAGCTGAGGAACCAAAGGGGAACACAATGGGAAGAACTATTCTAGTTAATTTGAGGGAATCAACACCCTCTGTATAAAAGGAGAGAACAGGACAAACAACAAGGCAACGGCTTTTTTTGCTAGCCGTTTGCGAGTGACATATGTCACTTTATTAGAGGATCACTTGACTGTTGGTTAAACGGTCGGATGACCGAAGAGCCGTTTGAACAAATTGGTTCTGATGGGGTCTTGAACCTTTATTCTGAGACTCGGATTTTTCTGAGAGATAGAAGAGGTGAGGCTGGTTCTCGATTGACTCCAATACTAGAGCAAGGCCAAGACAAATGGAGCAAAGCCAAGACGATTGGAGCAAGGCCAACACAACTGGAGCATGCCCAAGACAACAGGAGCAAGGCCAAGACAACTGGAGCAAGGCCAAGACAACTGGAGGAAGGCCAAGACAAATGGAGTAATGCCAAGACAGCACGAGCAAGCCCCACAAAACTTGAGCAAGGCCAAAACAACTGGCACAAGCCCACTACAACTGGAGCAAGTCCAACACAACTTGGACAAGCCCAAGACAGCTGGAGCAAGCCTCAGACAACTGGAGCAAGGCCAAGACTAACAGAGCAAGCGCAAGACAACTAGAGCGAGCCAAAGGAAACTAAGGCGAGGCCAAGTAAACTGGAGCAAGCTGAAGACAACTGGAGCAGCCCCAAGACAACAAGAACAGGCCCAAGACACCTAGAGGAGGCCAAGAAAACTGGAGCAACGCCTAGACTATTGGAACAAGCCCAAGACAACTGGAGCAGGCCAAAGACAACTGGTGGAAGGCCAAGACAACTGGATCAAGGCAAAGACAACTGGAGCAAGGCGAGGACAACTAGAACAAGCCCAAGACAACTGGAGAAAGCCCAAAACAACCGGAGCAAGCTCAAGAAAACTACAGCAAGGCCAAGAGAACTGGAGCAAGCCCAAGACAACTGGAGCAAGGCCAAGACAACTGGAGCAAGCCCAAGACACTTGAAGCAAGCCTAAAACAATTGGAGAAAGACCAAGACAATGAGAGCAAGGCCAAGACAACTAGAGCAACCCCAAGACAGCTTGAGTAAGTCAAAGACAATTGGAGCAAGTCCAAGACAGCTGGAGCAAGGCTAAGACAATGTGAGCAAGCCAAACATAACTAGACGAGGCCAAGACAACTAGAGCAAGCCAAAGACAACTAGAGCAAAACGAAGGCAACTGAAGCAAGGCCAAGAGAACTGGAGCAAGCCCAAGACACTTGAAGCAAGCCCAAAACAATTGGAGAAAGACCAAGACAATGAGAGCAAGGCCAAGACAACTAGAGCAAGGCCAAGCCAAATGGAGCAAAGCCAAGACGATTGGAGCAAGGCCAACCCAACTGGAGCATGCCCAAGACAACTGGAGCAGGCCCAAGACAACTGGAGCAGGCCCAAGACAACTGGAGCAGGCCCAAGACAACTGGAGCAGGCCCAAGACAACTGGAGCAGGCCCAAGACAACTGGAGCAGGCCCAAGACAACTGGAGCAGGCCCAAGACAACTGGAGCAGGCCCAAGACAACTGGAGCAGGCCCAAGACAACTGGAGCAAGGCCAAGACAACTAGAGCAACCCCAAGACAGCTTGAGTAAGTCAAAGACAATTGGAGCAAGTCCAAGACAGCTGGAGCAAGGCTAAGACAATGTGAGCAAGCCAAACATAACTAGACGAGGCCAAGACAACTAGAGCAAGCCAAAGACAACTAGAGCAAAACAAAGGCAACTGAAGCAAGACCAAGATAACAGGAGCAAGCCCAAGACAAGTGGACCAAGGCGAATAGAACTCGAGCAGCCCAAGACAAGTGGAGCAAGGCCAAGACAACTAGAGCAAAACGAAGGCAACTGAAGCAAGACCAAGATAACAGGAGCAAGCCCAAGACAAGTGGACCAAGGCGAATAGAACTCGAGCAGCCCAAGACAAGTGGAGCAAGGCCAAGACAACTAGAGCAAGGCCAAGATAACTGGAGCAAGGCCAAGACAACTGGAGGAATACCAAGACAGTTGGAGCATGCCCAAGACAACTGGAGCAAGACCAAGACAACTTGGGAAAGCCCAAGACAACAGGAGCAAGCCTAAGACATCTGGAGCAAGGCTTGGACAACTGGAGCAAGGCCAAGACAACTGGAGATATCCCAAGACAACTGAAGCAAGCACAAGAAAACTGGAGCAAGTTTTAACACAAGTGGAGCACCGCCAAGACAAGTGCAGTAAGCCCAAGTTAATTGGAGCAAGCCCAAGACAACTAGAGCAAGGCCAATACAACTGGAGCAAGTCGAGGACAAGTAGACTAAGCCAAAGACACTTGCAGCAAACACAAGACAACTGTAAAAAGGCCAAGACAACTAGAGAAAGGCCAATATAGCTAGAGCAAGCCAAAGACAACAGGAGCAAGGCCAAGATAACTGGAGCAAGCCCAAGACAACTGGAACAAGCCCAAGACAACTGGGCCAAGCCCAAGAGAACTAGAGCAAACATAAGACAACTGGAGGAAGGCCAAGAAAACTGGAGTTAGCTTAAGACATCAAGAGCAAGCCAAAGACAACTGGAGCAAGCCCAAGAAAACTAGAGCAAGGCCAAGACAACTAGAGCAAGCCCAAGACTCGTGGAGCAATCCCAAAAGAAGTGGAGCAAGGCCAAGACAACTGGAGCAAGGCCAAGACAACTGGAGCAAGTTCAAGACAACTGGAGCAAGCC
>SZWC01000843.1:120440-163909 GCA_023375785.1 Penium margaritaceum
ATGACAACTGGAGCAAGCCAAAGACAACTGGAGCAAGGCCAAGAAAACTGGAGCAAGCCCAAGACAACTAGAGAAAGTTCAAGACAACTGGAGCAAATGCAAGACAACTGGAGCAAGGCCAATAAAACTGGAGCAAGCGGAAAACAACCAAAGCAAGCCTAAGACAACTGGAGCAGGTGAAAGACAACTTGAGCAACACCAAGACAACTGGAGTAAAGCCAAGACAACTTGAGCAAGGCCAATACAGCTGGACCAGGCCCAAGAAAACTGGAGCAAGGCCAAGACAGCTCGAGCAAGCCCAAGCCACCTGGAGCCAGGCCAAGATAACTAGAGCAAGCCCAATACAGCAGGAGAAAGCCCAAGACAACTTGGACAAGCCCAAGAGAATTGGAGCAAGCATAAGACAACTGGAATAAGGCTAAGAAAACTGGAGCAAGCGAAAGAGAACTGGAGCAAGCCCACAAAAACTGGAGCAAGCCTGAGACAACTGTAGGAAGGCAAAGACAACTGGGCAAGGACAAGACAACGGGAGCAAGCCGAAGACAACTTGATCAAGGCAAAGACATCTGGAGCAAGGCCAAGACAACTCGAGCAAGGCCAACACAAGTGGAGAAAGCCCAAGACATTTTGGGCAAGCCCAATACAACGGGAGCAAGCCTAAGACAACTGGAGTAAGGCCAAGACAATTGGAGCAAGCTCAAAACAACTAGAGCAAGCCCAATACAACTGGAGTAAGCTGAAGATAACTGGAGTAAGGCCAAAAGAACTCTGGCAAGCCCAAGACACTAGGAGGAAGCCCAAAACAATTGGAGCAAGGCATAGACAACTCAACCAAGGCCAAGACAACTAGAGGAAGTCCAAGACAAATGAAGCAGGTGAAAGACAATTGGAGCAAGATAAAGACAGGTGGTGTAAGCCAAAGATAACTTGAGCAAGCCAAAGATAACATGACGAGACCATGACAACTGGAGCAAGCCCAAGAAAACTGGAGCAAGTCCAAGACAACTGGACCAAGCCCAAGACAACTCAAGCAAGCCCATGACAACTGGAGCAAGCCCAACGCAAGTGGACCAAGGCCAATACAACTGGAGCAGGCCAAAGACAACAAGAGCAAGGCCAAGACAACTAGAGCAAGGCCAAGACAACTAGAGCGAGGCTAAGAAACCTGGAGCAAGGCCAAGACAGCTAGAGTAATGCCTAGGGAGCTGGAGCAAGCCCAAGACCACTGGAGAAATGCCAAGACAACTGGAGCAAGTCCAAGACAACTGGAGCAAGCCCAAGACAACTTGGGCAAGCCCAAGACATCTGGAGCAAGCCTAAGACAACTGGAGCAAGGCTAGAAAAACTAGAGCAAGGCCAAGACAACTGGAGAAAGTCCAAGATAACTTAAGCAAGACCAAGACAACTGGAGCAAGTCCAAGACAACTAGAGCAAGGCCATGACTACTGTAGCAAGCCCAAGACAATCGGAGCAAGCCTAAGACAACTAGAGCAAGGTTAAAACAACTGGAACAAGTCCAAGAAAAGTGGAGCAAACTCAAGAAAATTGGAGCAAGCCCAAGACAACTGGAGGAAGGCCGAGACAAGTCTAGCAAGACCAAGGAAATTGGAGCAAGGCCACTACAGCTGGAGCAAGCCTGAGACAACTTGAGCAAGGCCAGGACAACTGGAGCAAGCCCAAGACAATTGGAACAAGCCCAAGAGAACTGGGGCAATGCCAAGACAACCGGAGCAAATCTAAGACAACTGGAGCAAGGCCAAGAAAACTGGAGCAAGCCCAAAACAATCGGAGTAAGCCCAAGACCACTGGAGTAAGTCCAAGAATTCTCGAGCAAGGCCGAGACAATCGGAGCAAGCCCAAGACACCTGGAGCCATCTTAAAACAACTCGAGGAAGGCCAAGACAACTGGAGCAAGGCCAAGAAAACTGGAGCAAGTCCAAAACATCGAGAGCAAGCCCAAGACAACTGGAGCAAGTCCAAGACAACTGGAGCAAGGCCAAGAAAACTGGAGCAAGCCGAAGACAACTGGAGTATACCCAAGACAACTAGAGCAAGGCCAAGATAAAAAGAGCAATGCCAAGAAAACTGGAGCAAGCCCAAGAGAACTCAAGCAAGCCCAAGACAACTAGAGCAGGACAAAGGCAACTGGAGCAAGGCCAAGACAACAGGAGCAAGGCAAAGACAACTGAAACAAGCGCAAGACAACTAGAGCAGGCCCAAGACAACTGTAGCAGGGCCAAGACAACTAGAGCAAGCCAAAAACAATAGGAGTAAGCCTAAGACAACTGGAGTAAGGCCAAGACAGTCGGAGCATGCCCTAGACAAGTGGAGCAAGGCCAAGACAACTCGAGCAAGCTCAAGACAACCAGAGCAAGCCCAAGACAACTGCGGCAAGTCCAAGACAATTGGGGCAAGCCTTAGATGTGACGGTTTGTTCCCCAGTTGGCTCACAAGGGGAGAAGGAAGACTGGTGGTGTCCGATGTCCTGACGGCGGGAGTTACGCTGCTACTGTTGCCGATGCGAGAAGGTGGTGCAAGGACGCGGCTCAAGATGAAGGATGAAGAGGAGCTGAGGAGGTCGAGGTGGATGAAGTAGAGAAGGCTGATGACAAGAGGAGAGCAAGGCGGAGGCACTTGCAGAGGCTGAGGAGATGAGGGGCAGCAGACGGCGAACGACAGGAAGCTTCTAGGCACTTGACGACAGGTGGCGGCTTGGGAGCTCCTTGCACGTGTTGTGGACGACGAGTCACTGATTGTTGGCCACGGGCGCGGAATGGGAGGAGGGCTTTGTAAGGTTGACGAGAGGTTCTTTAAGCGCAATACTCCAAGAAGTAGTGCTCATGTCAGCTATTGCCAAAGTCAAGAGGCACAACGCGATGGAGGCGGTGACTGAGGAGTGCAGGCTTGAGAGGCAAAGAAACTGGTGGCGCTAGAGCGATGACTAGGTCACGGGGCACCAGCTGATATCGCCTGATTCTCTGATACCATGTTAGAAGAATGTAAAAAGCGATGATGGTAGGAGCAGAAGAAAGCAGAAGAAAGGTAACCTACCAAAGCATGTCGGGAGAATGACGAGAGCAGAGAGGCAGGTCAAGTTCCAAAGAGTTAGTCAGAGGACCACAAGAGAGGTGAGGCACCGGAACTTCCAAGATGGACAGAGGACAAAGAGAGAACACTTCAAAGAGGCGAGTGATGCACGGAGAGTGAGCAAACGGTCAAGAGTGGCAAGCGAAGGGGGAGTTGGGAATGGTGGACAAAGGCGGTAGAGGTGACCAGGAAGTAGAGCTGAGACACGGTGGTGAAGCCACAGAACCGAAGGGAACAGGATGAACAGAACTGTTCTGGTTGACTTGAGGGAATGAACATCCTCTTTATAAAAAGGTCAAAACAGGACAAAACAATAGAACAACAACTTGTTTTCTGCTAGCCGGATATGGGGGACAGGTGTCACTTTATTAGGGGATGACTTGACCGTTTGTGCTCAATGCCTGTCTCGGTTGAGAGCCGTTGGTCAAGTTGGTTCGGTCCAGCACCTGAACCGTCATTTAGATGTCTTATTGGTGTGCTTCACTGACAAACCAAAGCAAGGCAAAGGGAACTGGAACATGCCCAAGACACCTGGAACAAGCTCAAAAGAACTGGAGCAAGGCCAAGACAAATGGAGGAAGACCAAGACAACTGGAGCAAGCGCAAGACAACTAGAGCAAGCCCAAGACAAAGAAGCAAGTCCAAGACAGCTGGAGCAATGCCAAGACAACTGGAGCAAGCCAAACACATCTGGAGCAAGCCAAAGATAACATGAGCAAGGCCAAGATAACTGGAGCAAGCCCAAGACAACTGGAGCAAGCCTGATACAACTGGAGCAAGGCCAAGAAAATTGGAGAAATCCGAAGACAATTGGAGCAAGCCTAAGACAACTAGAGCAAGTCCAAGATAACTGGAGCAATCCCAAGACAAGTGGACCAAGCCCAAGACAATTGGAGTATTGCCAAAATAACTAGAGCAATGCGAAGTCAACTAGAGTAAGCCCAAGACAACTGAAGCAAGCCCAAGACAATTGGAGCAAGACCAAGATCATTGGGGCAAGCCCAAGACAACTGGAGCAACCCTAAGACAACTGGAGCAATGCCAATACAACTGGAGCAAGCCCAAGATAACAAGAACAAGAATAAGACAATTGGTGCAAGCCCAAGAAAACTGGAGCAAGGCCAAGAGAACAAGAACAAGCCCAAGAAACCTAGAGGACGCCCAAAACAATTAGAGTAATGCCAAGACAACTGTAGCAAGCCCAAAAAATCTAGAGCAGGCCCAAGACAACTAGAGCAAGGCCAAGATAACTGGAGGAAGGCCAAGACAACCGGAGCAAGGCTGTCAGAAACCGGCCCCCGGGTGGAGGCAGTTCCAACGTGCCCCGACGGGTCTACTGCGTTCACGGCTATGTTTTGAGCGGGTGATTCTGAGTCTAAGCGTGAGCTTTCTGGTCGCCTCATGCTATGTTTCTGGGAGTTGAAGGCATTTGTGAGACAGTCACTGTTGCGAAGGGAATAACGCGATTTTGCATTTTTTTAACATAGAAATGATCTGAACATTTCTAGGGCTAGGCATGAGCTCTCCAACGCACCAAACCGTGTGCGATTCGGATCATCGTAGCTCCCGCTACGTCATCCGGAGCGCAGCACCCCAAGTCAGCCGCTCTGTCGGCGGCGCGCACCACGTCGCCCGCCGAGGCGCCCTCACACATCAAGGACCCATCAAAACGCCATTCCGGAGGCGCAGATGTCCCTACGTGTAGTGGCGGCGCCCCTCGCGCCTTTGGGGCCTGTTTCGATGAGTTAATCATCGAGTTTGGTGATGGGGATTGATGTGGGTCGAAACCTGTTCGCGGACCTCCAGTCGGAATTTTGACTAAGTCCCCGAGTAACAAACTGTACTACTGAGTTTCGGACTCCGAGCCAGGATTTTGGTTAAGTCCCTCAGTAACAAACTGCACTCCTGAAATCCGGCGGATCATCCACCGGACGCCTCGGCAGACCTTCCGGAGCAAAATCCCCAGATGGCATTTTGTTACTCGTTCCGGTCGATAATTCACCGGAAGTCGAACCGCGGCCGGCTCCCAGAACCACCGCGCACACCCCAACTTTGGAAGCCCATATCTCCCTCGTTACTAGTCCGATTCCAGTGAAACAACTTCCACCGGATTCAGCAACTCGTCAACGTTCAGGGGCTATCCTCCATTTTAGGATCAGAGTAATCCTTGAGTCGCCAGATCCGTCGACGAGGAATTTCCTCTCTCTGGCGGCTCGTCGGCGCCTCCCGGCGCCGCACTTGGGCATGTAGAGGGGCAAATCTACAACAAAGGCCAAGACAACTGGAGCAAGGCCAAAAAAACTGAAGCAAGTCCAAGAAAACTGGAGCAAGGTCAAGACAACTGGAGAAAGCCCAAGACAACAGGAGCAAGCCCAAGACAACTGGAGCAAGCCCAAGACAAGTGGAGCAAGCGAAATACAACTTGAGCAAGGCCAAGACAACAAGAGCAATCCAAAGATAACTGGAGCAAGTCAAATACAATTAGAGCAAGCCAACGACAGCTAAAGCAAGCTTAAGACAACTGAAGCAAGCCCAGGACAACCAGAGGATACCCAAGACAACTGGAGCAAGCCAAGGACAACTGGAGAAAGCCGAAGACAACTGGAGCAAGTCCAAGACAACTAGAGCAAGCGCAAGACAACTGGAGAACGCCTTACAGAACTGGAGCAAGGCAAAGACAACTAGAGCAAGCCCAAGACATCTGCAGGAGGGCCAAGACAACTAGAGCAAGGCCAAGAAATCTCGAGAAATGTGAAGACAACGGGAGCAAGCCAAAGACAATTGGAGCAAGTGCAAGATAATTGGAGCAAGGCCAACACAACTAGAGCAAGCCCAAGACAACTGGAGCAAGCCTAAGACATTTGGAGCAAGCCCAAGGCAACTGGAGCAAGCCAACGACAAGTGGAGTTAACCTAAGACAACTAGAGCAAGGCCAAGACAACTGGAGCAAGCCCAAGGTAACTCGAGCAAGGCCAAGACAACTAAGGGAAGTCCAGGCTAGCTTAAGCAACCCTTTGACAACTAGAGCAAGGCAATGCCAACTGGAGCAAGCCGAAGACAACTGGAGCAAGCCCAAGAGAATAAGTGCAAGCCGAAGAAACCTTCACGAAGGCCAAGACAACTGGAGCAAGCCCAAGACACCTAGAGCAAGCCCATAACAATTAGAGTAAGTCCAAGACAATTGGAGCAAGGCCAAGACAACTAGAGCAAGCGCAAGACAATTGGAGCAATTCGAAGACAATTGAAGTAAGGCGAAGATGAGAATAGCAAGCCCAAGACAACTAGAGCAAGCCCAAGACAACTGAGGCAAGCCCAATACAATAAGAGCAATCCTTTGACAACTGGAGCAAGGCCAAGACAACTGGAGCAAGCCCAAGAGAACTGGAGCAAGCTCAAGACAACAGGAGCAAACCCAAGAAAACTACAGCAAGGCCAAGACAACTGAAGCAAGACCAAGACACCAAAAGCAAGCCCAAAACAACTGGAGCAAGGCCAAGACAACTGGAGCAAGGCCAAGACAACTAGAGCAAGCCTAAGTAAATTGGAGCAAGCACAAGACAGCAAGAGCAATTCCAGGACAACTGAAGTGAGGCCAAGACAACTGGAGCAAGTCCAAGACAACTGGAGCAAGTCGAATACAACCATGAGCAAGGCCAAGATAACTGGAGCAAGGCGGAGAAAACTGAGGCAAGCCCAACACAACTGAAGGAAGCCCAAGACAATAGGAGCATGCCCAAGACTACTCGAGCAGGGCCAAGACAACTTGTTCAAGACAAAGACATCTGGAGCAAGGCCTAGACAACTAGAGCAAGGTCAAGACAGATGGAGCAAGCCCAAGACGACTGGAGCAAGCCCAAGACAACTGGAGATAGCCAAGGACAACTGGGGAAAGCCCTATGTAACTAGAGGAAGCCTAAGACAACTGGAGCAAGGCCAAGACAAGTGCAGCAAGCCCAATGCAACTGAAGCAAGCCCAAGAAAAATGGAGCAAGGCCAATAGAACTGGAGCAAGCCCAAGACACCTGGAACAAGCCCAAAACAATTGGAGCAAGGCAAAAACTACTGGAGCAAGGCCAAGACATCTGGATCAAGCCCTAGATAACTGGAGCAAGTCAAAGACAATAGGATAAAGTACAAGACAGCTGGAGAAAGGCTAAGACAACTGGAGCCAGCCAAAGAAAACTTGAGCAAGCCAAAGAAAACTGGACGAGGCCAAGACAAATGGAGCAATCCCAAGACAACTGGAGGAAGCCAATGAAAACTGGAGCAAGCCTAGAATAACTAGAGAAAGCCCAAGACAACTGGAGCAAGTCCAAAACAAGTGGACCAAGGCCAATACAACTCGAGCAGGCCGAAGAAAACTGGAGCAAGGCCAAGACAACTAGAGCAAGGCCAAGACAACTAGAGCAAGGCCAAGACAACTAGAGCAAGGCTAAGACAACTAGAGCAAGGAAAATACAAGTGGAGCAAGTCTAATACAACTAGAGCAAGGCCAAGACGCCTAGAGCAAGGCCAATACAACTGGAGCAAGTCCAAGACAACTGAAGCAAGCACAAGACAATTGGAGAAAGCCCAAGACAACTGGAGCAAGCCCAAAACAAGTGTAGAAAGGCCAAGACAATTGGAGCAAGGCCAATACAGCTGGAGCAAGACGAAGACAACAGAAGCAAGGCCAAGACAAGTGGAGCAAGCCCAAGACAACTGGAGCAAAGCCAAGACAACTGGGGCAAGCCCTAAACAACTAGGACAAACCTAATACAACTCAAGCAAGGCCAAGAAAGCTGGAGCAAGCCAAAGACAACTTGAGCAAGCCCAAGACAACTAGAGCAAACCGAAGAAAACTGGAGCAAGAACAAGACATTTGGAGCAATCCCAAGACACCTGGAGCAAGCCCAAAACAATTGGAGCAAGGCCAAGACAACTGGAGCAAGGAAACGACAACAGGTGCAAGTCCAAGACAACTGGAGCAAGCCCAAGACAGCTAGAGCAAGTCCAAGACAACTGGAGCAAGGCCAAGAAAACTGGAGCAAGCCAAAGAAAGCTAGAGAAATCCCAAGACAACTGGAGCAAGGCGAAGACAAATGAAGCATTGCCAAGAAAACTGGAGCAAGCCCAAGACAACTCATGCAAGCCAAAGCCAACTGGAGCAGTCCAAAGACAACTGGAACAATGCCAACACAACCAGAGCAAGGCCAAGACAACAAGAGCAAGCCTAAGACAGCTGGAGCAGGCCCACGACAACTGGAGCAAGGCCAAGATAACTGGAGCAAGCTTGAGACAACTGGAGCAAGCCCAAGACAACTTGAGTAAGGCCAAGAAAGGTAGATCAAACCCAATGCATTTGGAGCAAGGCCAAGAAAAATCGAGCAAGCTCAAGACAACTAGAGCAAGACCAACACAACAAGGAAAAGCCCAGGAAAATTGGAGCAAGCCTAAGACAACTGGAGCAAGCCCAAGAAAATTGAGGAAGGCGAAGAGAGCTAAAGTAAGCCCAAGACACCTGGAGCAATCCCAAAACAACTGGAGCAAGGCCAAGACAAATGGAGGAATCCCAAGACAACTAGAGCAAGCCCAAGACAACTTGAGCAAGCCCAAGACAAATGGAGTAAGTCGAAGACAGCTCAAGCAATGCCATGATAAGTGGAGCAAGCCAAACACAACTGGAGCAAGCCAAAGATAATAGGAGAGAGGCCAAGACAACTGGAGCAAGCCCAAGACAATAGGAGCAAGCTTGATACAACTGGTGTAAGGCCACGGAAATTGGAGAAAGCCCACGAGAACAGGAGCATGCTTAAGACAAATGGAGCAAGCCGAAGACAAGTGGAGCAATCATAGGACAAGTGGACCAAGTCCTAGACAACTGGAGCAATGCCAAGACAACTGGAGCAAGGCCAAGACAACGAGAGTAAGCCTAAGACAACTAAAGCAAGCCCAGGACAACTCGAGGAAGCCCAAGATATTTGGGCAAGCCTAAGACAATTGGAGCAAAACTAAGAAAACTGGAGCAAGGCCAAGACAACTGGAGCAAGCTCAAGACAACTAGAGCAAGCCCATGATAACTGGAGCATGCCCAAGAAAACTGGAGCAAGGTAAAGAGAACTAGAGCAAGCCCAAGACCCCTAGAGCAAGTCCAAAACAATTGGAGCAAGGCCAGGACAACTGTAGCAAGGCCAAACAAACTAGAGCAGGTTCAAGACAACTAGAGCAAGGCCAAGACAACTGGAACAAGGCGAAGCCAGCTGGATCAAGGCAAAGACAGCTGGAGCAAGGCGAAGAGAACTGGAGCAAGTCCAAGAGAAGTGGAGCAAGGCCAAGACAACTGCAGCAACCCCAAGACACTAGAGCAAGGCGAAGACAAGTGGAGCAAGTCCAAGACAGTTGGAGCAAGCTCAAGACAATTGAAGCAAGCCCATGATAACCGGAGGAAGCACAAGACAATTGGAGCAGGGCCAAGACAACAAGAACAAGGCAAAGACATCTGGAGCATATGCAAGACAAATGGAGCAAGCCGAAGACGACTAGAGCAAGCCCAAAATAGAAGGATCAAGGCCAAGAAAACTAGAGCACGTCAAGGACAACTGGAGCAAGCTCAAGATAACTCGAGCAAGGCAAAGACAACTAGAGCAAGCCCAAGACAACTGGAGCACGCCCAAAGCAACTTGAGCAAGGCCAAGACAGCTGGAGCAAGCCCAAGACAACTAGAGCAAGCCCAAGACAACTTGGGCAAGCCCAAGACAACAAGAGCAAGCCTAAGACAGCTGAATCAAGGCAAAAACAACTGGAGCAGGCCCAGGACAACTGGAGCAAGCCCAAGACAACTGGAGCAAACCCAAGAAGGCTTTAGCAAGGAGAAGAGAACCGAAGCAAGCCCAAGACACCTGGAGCAAGCCCATCACAACTAGAGTAACGCCAAGACAAATGGAGGAAGGCCAAGACAGCTGGAGGAAGGCCAAGACTGTCAGAACTAGAATATGACAACGAGAATACCTCGAAATGAACAAAGGATCAAAAGGAAGGACCTCGGAATAACACACTGAGACACCCGGTTCAAGTCTTCGAGGACTACATCTCACTCAACGGTCACAATCGAAAACAGCACAAAGCCAAGCAATGAAGGATCATTAGAGCAATAAGCAAGCATGTTTGCAACATGATAGGCTAGCGATAGGAAGCCATTGCCCACGATTCGTCCTGCTCTGGATTGTATATACAAATGACGTTCATTCCCTCCTTGTGTAACCAGAACAGTTCTATCCATCCTGTTCCCCTTTGGTTCTACGGCTTCACTGCCATATTCTCGCTTTGCTCACTCCTCTCTCCTACTGCATTTCCTAACCGTTCTCCGCTCACTCCTCTTTGCTTTGTCATCTTGCGCTCAGCACACATCAACTTGTCACTTGTTTTGCTCCTACTTTCTCTCACTCACCTCCTATCTACCTCGCATATTTAATGCCACGTCTCTCTCGATGCTCTGCAACTAACTCCTTGGGATATCTCACGCCTTTCCACTTCCTTCTTTTGCTGAAGTGCTTGTGCATGTTCTGATTGCTTCTGCCTGCTTCTCTTATGACTGTCTACGCCTATTTTATTCTTGTCACATGGTATCAGAGCATCAGAAAATATCACCTGGTGCCGCGTAACCCAGTCATTACGTCACTGCCTCAATTGCTCCACTCCTCTTTTCAGCATTCTTGTGCTGCCGCCGCCACCACTTTGTGCCCTTTTGCTTTGCCAGCAGCTGACGACAGCAGTACTACCTCGATTGCTCCTCAGACACAAGTGACACCTCGTCATCCTAATCGAGCCCTGGACTAGGTCCGCGTCCGTGGCCAAGTTGGTGATGCGACGTTAATAAAAGCAGAGAACAGCTCTTAAGTCGCTGCTTGTCGCCATCTTTCTAGAAGCTTCTCGCCGCACGCCACTCGTCGCTTCTTTTCCTTAGCCTTCGCGAGCACGTTTTTCCTCCTCATCTGTTTCATTTGCCTCATCCCCTCCAACTACTGGAGTACATTAGCCTAATCAGCGTCATCCTCTCAAGACATATCCTTGGACACTTTCCCACGTTGTCAGTAGCGGGAGCGTGCCATTCGCCGACAGGATGTCGCACACCACTCGTCTTCCTGCTCTTGTTGTGAGCCAACTGGGCAACAAGCCGTCACTCTCCTGGCATCAACAGACCAACGTCACTGCTTACCTCACGACTTTCTCTACTGCAGCTGATCTTCTCTTTCTCGTTGTCAAGATATCGAACACCACCTGTCTCCCTGCTCAGACTCCGAGCCAACTGGGGAACAAGCCATCACTCTCCTGACAGCAGAGCAGCTGGTTGCTTCACTTGCGCCTCTTGCTACTACGCTTGCTTCTCAACCACCTGCCTCCTTCTGTCACTCCTTCATCCGCAGCCTCTGCACTTCATCCTCAGCACTATCGCATCTCTATCCTCCAACATCATTGTCAGCTATGCATCCTCGATTCCTCCTTATCATCCTCCGTATCGATTCGCAGCGCACGTGGTTCCGCTCCTCAGTCATCAGTCGCTTCCCCGCCATTATCTACCCTCATCATCGGTTCATTTACGTCCATCATCGTACTTTGCTGGGCACATGGATCTGCTCGGTCGCATCGCCCATTCCGCGACGACCTGTACCCATGCTGAAACTTCCGCAGCGCACGTGGTTTTATCCCTGCACCCACTCCTTCCTCATCAGCGTCCACCTTCATCATCAGCTATCATCAGCATCTGTGGCAAGCACAAGGACCAGCACAAGCTAGCTGCCCGTCTTGTAGCAGCGTGCACCCACGCCGGCAGCAGATTTCTTATAGCACGTCGGTGATTGCCTTCCCCTTGCCGCATTCTAGTCCCCTATTTCAGCAGCACACGTAGTTCAATCCCTGCGCCCACTACGTTTGCATTCGCTCCTCCACCTCCAGCACCATCTTCTGCTCGACAAATGGATTTGCCCAATCACATCACACGTTTTGTACCGACCCGCGCCCACGCCGAATCCTCTGTAGTGCACGCGGCTTGCCCCTGCACCCATGCCCATCAATCCATCAGCATCCTCATCACCAACACCAAGCTCTGTACACTCCAGTCAACAAACCGTACAGCAATCAGCATCTGCACTGACATCATACTTCTTGTGGCGCGTTGGTCCCTGCCGTTTTCTTGCCAAGACCCTCTCCTCTAACTTCACAAGCCCACAAAGTCCAAGCAGCCATCATTCACCGTCAGGCGACAAGACACCATCCCGGCATTACAGCAAAATCTTCACCTGTAGCAAAAACTTTCCTGGCCAAAGATGGTCAGAACACTCTTCTCCGGACACGCAACGTGTAGACCACCGGCAAAATAGTCTCAAACCAAGGATATGGCTTCTATGATCTCTTTCAAAGAAATATCCAAGACCTTTGAGCTGCTCACACATCTCCCTCAGGCCTCAACACAGCAACTACCTCAGCATGGGAGCAACTGAAGACTTTCATGGCTTCTCCTACCACGGTCTTGTGGAATAAGCATGCAGTGCTCTTGACCTCTGGTACAAGCTGCAACAAGGAGCTTGGGAAAGGCACCACATCTCCTCCACCACTCTCCTCGTAACTACTCGCCCTCCACTTCATCTGGACAAGCTATACTACTGACCTCTAGGCCATGATCCTGTGCAGCCCACACAAGAATAAACCAATCTGAGAACCTGGCAACGAGCAGCATACTCACAACTAAAGCCCAATTTGCTACACGGTTTTGCCACTACCAATGGAATTCTGGATGCTCACAATTAGCTTGGGAACGTGTGCAGCACCACTGAATCTGAGAGAAAGCTTGAAGCTTTCAACAGGATATAAGGGAAGGACTCAAAGAGCTCATTGAACCTGATTTCCATCCCCTGCGAGAACAAGAACCAGGCAACATCACCGGATTGTGCCGGCAGCTGATCAACGTTTGCGGGTGCTACATGCCGCTTTGCTATAACTACATCTATCACCATTGAGAAACAATAATCGTTCCACCCCCTAGGCGCTTTGCATTCCGATCAGTATGTCAGACTCCGTTTGCACAACGCATCAGTATGTCGGACTCACGGAGGGTCTCAGAAGCAAAATCCGACAACAACACCACCTTGGATTGAACAAAGAACCAAAAGGAAGGATCTCGGAATAACATGCCAAGACATCCGGTTGAATTCTCCGAGGACTATTTCTCACTCAACAGTCACAATCGAAAATAGCACAAAACCAAGTAATGAACGACTGTTAGAGCAATAAGCAAACATAATGGCAACACTTCCTCTCTATATACAATGCTCTGGATTGTATATAGAGAGGAAGTTCATTACCTCCCAGTTTAACCAAAACAGTTATATCCCTCGTGTTCCACAACTTTGCCGCCGTGTTCTCGCTCTGCTCACTCCTTGCTCCCACTGCCTTTGCCAACCATTCTCCGCTTACCCCTCTTTCCTTCGTCATCCTTCCCTTAGCACACATGAACCTGTCACTTGTTTTGCTCCTACTTTCTCTCATTCGGCTCCTGTCTACCTCACATTATAAGTGCCGTGTCCCTCTCGATGCTCAGCGACTAACTCCTTGGGACATCTCACGCTTTTCCACTTCCTTCTTCTACTGAAGTGCTTGTGCATGTTTGGATTGCTTCTGCCTCCTTCTGCTATTGCCGTCTACGTCCATCTCATTCTTCTGACAAAGAAAGCTGGACCAAGCCCAAGACAATTGGAGCAAGTACAAGACACCTGGAGAAATTCCAAGACAACTGGAGCAAGCCAAAAACAACTAGAGCAAGCCAAAGATACGTGGAGCAAGGCCAAGACAGCTTGAGCAAGCCCAAGACCACTGGAGCAAGCCTAGGACAACTGGTGCAAGGCCAAGATAACAAGAGCAAGCCCATGACAACTGGAGCAAGCCCACGACAATTGAAGCAAGCTTAAGACAACTGGAGCATGTCCACGAGAATTGGAGCAAGCCCAAGACAACCGGAGCAAGGCAAAGACAAATGGGGAAAGCCCAGGACAACTTGAGCAAACATATGACAAATGGAGCAAGGCCAAGCCAACTGGAGCAAGCCCAAGACAACTGGAGCAAGCCCAAGACAACTGGAGCAAGTCCAAGAAAACATGAGCAAGGCCAAGACAACTAGAGCAAGCCCAAGACACCTAGAGGAAGCCCAAAACAAGTGGAGAAAGCCCAAGACAACTAGAGCAAGACAGAGACAAGAGGAGCAAGCCAAAGACAAGAAGAACAAGCCCAATACAACTGGAGCAAGGCTAAGACAGCTGGAGCAATCCCAAGACACTACAGCAAGGCCAAGGAAACAGGAGCAAGCCCAAGACAGCTGGAGCAAGCTCAAGACAACTGGAGCAAGCCGAGGCCAACCGGAGGAATCCCAAGACCACTGGAGCAAGCCGAAGACAACTGGAGAAAGCCTAAGACAACTAAAGCAAGTTCAAGACAACTGGAGCTAGCCCAAGACAACTGGAGCAAGCCTTACACAACTAGAGCAAGGCAAAGACAAGAGGAGTAAGCCCAAGACAAATGGAGCAGGGCGAAGACAGCTAGAGCAAGGCCAAGACAACTGGAGCAAGCCCAAGGCAACTGCAAGAAGCCAAAGACAATTGGAGGAATCCCAAGATAATTGGAGCAAGGTCAAGACAACTGGAGCAAGTCCATGACAACTAGAGCAAGCCAAAGAAAACTGGAGCAAGGCAAAGACAACTAGAGCAAGCCCAAGACAACTGGGGCAAGACAACTGGAGCAAGCCACTTTTCTGGAGCCTTGCTCAAGTAGGCTTGGGCTTGCTCAACTTGTCTTAGGATTGATCAAGTTGTACTGGGCTTGATCCAGTTGTCTTGACATTGCTCCAGTTGTCTTGGACTTGCTGGAGTTGTCTTGGGCTCGCTCCTGTTGTCTTGGGCTCGCTTCAGTTCTCTTGGCCTTGCTCCAGTTGTCATGGCCTTGCTTGAGTTATTCTGGGCTTGCTCCAGGTGTCTTGGGCTTGCTCCAGTTGTCTTGGACTTGCTCTAGTTTTCTTGGGGTTCGTCCACTTGTCCTGGGCTTGCTCAAGTTGTCTTGGGCTTGCTCCAGTTGTCATTGCCTTGCCCACTTGTCTTGGGCTTGTCGCATTTGTCTTGGGCTTGCTCCAGTTGTCTTGGCCTTGCTCAAGTTGGCTATGGCGTGCTCCAGTTGTCATGGGCTTGCTCCTGTTGTATTGGCCTTGCTCCAATTGTCTTAGACCTGCTCAAACTGACTTGGACCTGCTCCAGTTCTCTTGGCCTTGCTCCTGTTGTCTTAGGCTTCCTACAATTGTCTTGGCCTTGCTCTGGGTTTCTTCGGCTCGCTCCAGTTGTCTTGGGCTTTCTCGAGTTGTCTTGGGCTTGCTCCAGCTGTCTTGCCCTTGACCTAGTTGTCATGGGCTTGCTCCAGTTGTCTTGGGCTTGTCTTAGTGATCTTGGAGTTGATCCAGTTGTTTTGGGCTTGCGTTAGTTGTCTTCGCATTGGTCCAGTTGTCTTGGGCTTGCTCTAGTTATCTTGGGCTTCCTCCTGTTGTCTTGGCCTTGCTCGAGTTGTCTTGGACTTGCTCCTGTTGTCTTTGGCTTGATCCACTTGTATCGGAGGTGTTCATGTTGTGTTGGGCTTGTTCCAGCTGTCTTGGCCTTGCTCTAGTTGTATTGGCCTCGCTCTAGTTGTCTTGGCGTTTCTCCAGTTGTATTAGTCGTGCTCTAGTTTTCTTGAGCTCTGTCCAACTTTCTTGGCCTTGCTCCAGTTGTCTTGGCTGTGCTCTAGTTGTCTTGGCCTTGCTCCAATTGTCATGGCCTTGCTCTAGTTGTCTTGGGCCTGCTTTAGCTTTCTTGGGCTTGCTCCACTTGACTTGGTCTTGCTCCAGTTGTCTTGGCCTTGATCCAATTTTCTAGGGCCTCCATCAATTGTCTTGGGATTGCTCCAGTTGTGTTGGGCTTGCTCCGGTTTTCTTGGGCTTTCTCCAGTTGTCTTGGCCTTGTTCAAGGTTTTATCGGGCTTGCTCCAGTTATCTTGGGCTTGCTCTAGTTGTCTTGGCCTTGCTTCAATTGTCTTGGACTTGCTCCAATTGTTTTGGGCTTGCTCCAGTTGTCTTGGGCTCGCTCTAGTTGTCTTGGCATTGCTCCAGTTGTCTTGGACTTGATCAAGTTGTTTAGGGCTTGCTCCTGTTGTCTTCGGCTTGCTCCAGTTATCCTGGCCTTGATGTGTTTTTCTTGGGCTTGCTCCAGTTGTCTTGAGCTTCCTCCTGTTGTCTTGGGCTTGCTCTAGTTATCTTGGCCTTGCTTCAGTTTTCATAGGCTTGCTCGAGTTGTCTTGGGCTTGTTTTAGTTGTCTTGGGCTTGCTCTAGTGGTCTTGGCTTTGCTCTAGTTGTATTGGCCTTTTTCTAGTTGTTTTGGGCTTGATCTTGGTGTCTTGGGCTTGCTCGAGTTGTCTTGGTCTTGCTCAAATTTTCCTGGGCTTGCTCCAGTTGTCTTGGGCTTGCTCCACTTGTCTTGGGCTTGCTCCAGTTGGCTTGGCCTTGCTCCAGTTGTCATAGGCTTGCTCAAGTTGTCCAGGGCTTGCCTGAGTTGTCTTGGCCTTTCTTTAGTTGTCTTGGGCTTGCTCCAGTAGTCTTGGCCTTGCTCCAGTTTTCTTAGGCTTGCTTCATTTGTCTTAGGCGTGCTCCAGTTTTTGTGGGCTTGCTCCAGACGTCTTGAGTTTGCTCCAGTTTTATTGGGCTTGCTCCAGTTATCTTGGCCTTGTTTCTGTTGTCCTGGGCTTCTTCTAGTGGTCTTGGTCTTGCTCCAGTTGTTGTGGCCTTGCTCCAGTTATCTTTGGCTTAGTCTAGTTGTGTTTGGCTTGCTCCAGTTGTCTTGGCGTTGCTCCAGCTGTTTTGGAATTGCTCATATTGTCTTGGGCGTGGTCCAGTTGTTTTGCTCCTCCTCCAGTTTTTTTGGGCTTGCTCCAGGTGACTTGGGCTTGCTCCAGTTCTCTTTGCCTTGCTCCAACTTCTTGGAATTGCTCCAGTTGTCTTGGGCTTGCTCCATTTGTCTTGGGCCTGCTCCAGTTGTCTTGGGCTTGCTTCAGTTGTCTTGGGCTTGCTCCATATGTCTTGGGCCTGCTTTAGTTGTCTACGCCTTGCTCGTGCTGTCTTAGGCTTTGTTCAAGTTGTGTTGGGCTTGCCCCAATTGTCTTGGGCTTGCTCTAGTTGTCTTGAGCTTGCTCCTGTTGTCTTGGCCTTGCTTAGTTGTCTTGGGCATGCTCCAAAAAACTGGCTTGCTCCAGTTGTATTGTCCCAATTGTCTTGGGCTTGCTCATTTTGTTTTTGGCTTGCTCTAGTTGTCTAAGCCTTGCTCCAGGTGTCTTAGACTTACTCAAGTTGTCTTGGGCTTGCTCAAGTGGTCTTGGGCTTGCTCGAGTTTATTTCGCATTGCTCTGGTTGTCATAGGCTTGCTCCAGTTGTCTTGGACTTGCTTTTGTTGACTTCGCCTTGCTCCAGTTGTCTTGGAGTTGCTCAAATTGCCTTCACCTTGCTCTAGCTGTCTTAGGCTTTCACCTGCTGTTTTGGGCTGTCTCCAGTTGTCTTGGGCTTGCTCTTGTTGTCTTTGGCTTGCTTTAGTTGTCTTGGACTTGGTTCAATTGGCTTTGCCCTTCTTCAGTTGTCATAGGCTTGCTCGAGCTGTCTTGGGATTGCTTTTTTGTCTTGGCCTTGCTGCAATTGTCTTGGGCTTGCTCTAGCTGTCTCGGCGTTGCTCTTGTTGTCTTAGGCTTGCTCCAGTGTTCTTAGGCTTGCTCCAGTTGTCTTTGGCTTGCTCCAGTTGTCTTGGGCTTGCTCCACTTGTCTTGGGCTTGGTCCAGTTGTCTTGGGCTTGCTCCCGTTGTCTTCACCTTGCTTGAGTTGTCTTGGCCTGGCTATAGTTGTCTTGGCTTTGCTCCAGTTGTCTTGGCCTTCCTCTAGTTGTCTTCGGCCAGCTCTAGTTTTCTTTTGCTTGCTCTAGTTGTCTCTTGCTTGCTCTAGAAGTATTGGGCTTGCTCAAGTTGACTTGGGCTTGCTCTGGTTGTCTTCGCCTTGCTTCAGTTGTATTTGGCTCGATCAAGTTGTCTTGGGCTTGCTCCAGTTGTCTTGGCGTTGCTTCAATCGTGCTGGCCTTGCACTAGTTGTCTTGGCCTTGTCCGAATTGTCTTGGCCTTACTCCAGTTGTCTTGGGCCTGCTCCACTTTTCTTGGGCTTGCTCTACATGTCTTGGGATTACTTCAGTTGTATTTAGCTTGCTCCAGTTGTCTTGGGCTTGCTCCAATTGTCTTGGCCTTGCTCCAATTGCCTTTGGCTTGCTCCAGTTGTCTTGGGCTTGCTCCAGTTGTCTTGGGCTTGCCCCAATTGTCTTGGACATGCTCCAGTTGTCTTGGTTTTGCTCCGGTTGTCTTGGCCTTGCACCAGTAGTCTTGGGCTTGGTCCACCTGTCTTGGGCTTGCTCCAGTAGTCTTGGGCTTGCTCTAGTTGTCTTGGGCTTGCTGCAGTTTTGTTGGCCTTGCACCACTTGTTTCAAGCTTGCTCTTGTTCTCTTGGGCATGCTCCAGTCGTTTTGGTCTTGCTCTAGTTATCTTTGGCTTGCTCCAGTTGTCTTTGGCTTGCTCGAGTTGTCTTAGCCTTGCTTGAGCTGCCTTGGACTTGATCCAGTTGTCTTATGCTTCCTCCAGTTGTCTGGGGCTTGCTCCGATTGTCCTTGCCTTGCTCCAGCTGTCTTGGTCTTCCTCCAGTTGCTTTGGGCTTGCCCCAGGTGTCTTGGCCTTGCTCCAGTTCTCTTGGACTTGCTCCAGTTGTCTTGGGCTTACTCCAGTTGTCTTGGGCTGGCTCCAGTTGCCTTGGCATTGCTCTATTTGTCATAGGTTTGCTCCAATTGTATTATGCTTGCCGCAGTTGCCTTTGGCTTTCTCCATTTCTCTTGGGCTTGCTCCAGTTGTCTTGGCCTTGCCCTTGTGTCTTGGCCTTACTCCAGTTGTCTTGGCCTTGCTCTAGTTGTCTTAGGCTTGCTCCAGCTGTTTTGGCCTCGCTCCAGTTGTCTTGGCTTTACTCCAGTTGACTTGGTCTTGATGGAGTTGTGTTGGGTCTTCTCCATTAGTCTTTGGCTTGCTCTAGTTGTATTGGCTTTACTCCAGTTCTCTTTGGCTTGCTTGAGTTGTCTTGGCCTTGCTCCAGATGTCTTGGCCTTGCTCCAGTTGTCTTCGGCCTGCTCGAGTTGTCTTTGGCCTACTCCAGTTGTCTTGGGCTCGCTCCAGGTTTCTTGGCCTAGCTTCTGTTGTCTTGGCCTTGCTCCAGTTGTCTTGGGCTTTCTCCAGTTATCTTGGGTTTTCTCCAGTTGTCGTAGCCTTACTCCAGTTGTCTTGGACTTTCTCCAGATGTCACGGACTTGCTTCAGTTATCTTGGGCTTGCTCCAGCTGTCTTCGCTTTGCTCCAATTGTCTTTGCCTTGCTCCAGTTGTTTTGGGCTAGCTCCTCGTCTCTTGGGCTTGCTCTAGTTATTTTGGCCTTGCTGCAGTTATCTTGGGCTTGCTCTAGTTGTCTTAGGCTTGACCTAGCTGTCTTTGGCTTGCTCTAGTTGTCTAGTTCTTGCTCCAGATGTCTTGGGCTTACTTCAACTGTCTTGGCCTTGCTCCAGTTATCTTGGCGTTGCTCCAGTTGTCTTGGCCTTGCTCGAGTTGTCTTGGCATTGCACATATTATCATGGGCTTGCTCCAGTTTTCTTTGCATTGCTCTAGTTGTCTTGGGCTTGGTCCACTTGTTGTGGGCTTGCTTTTGTTGTCTTGGGCTTGCTTGAGTTGTCTCGGGCTTGCTTCAGTAATCTTGAGCCTGCTCTAGTTGTCTTGGCCTTGCGTCAATTACATCAGGCTTACTCTAGTTGTCTTGGGCTTGCTCTAGTTTTCTTGGCCTTGCTCCAAGTATCTTTGGTTTGCTCCAGTTGTATTTGGCTTGCTCCAGTTGTCTTGGCCTTGATCCAGCTTTTTTGGACTTGCTCCAGTTGTCTCGGGCGCGCTCTAGTTGTCATGGCCTTGCTCCAGTTGTCTTAGGCTTACTCCGGTTTACTTGGCCTTGCTCCAATTGTCATAGGCGTGCTCTTGTTGTCTTGGGCTTTCTCCAGGTGTCTTGGCTTTGTTCCATTTGTCTTAGGCTTGCTCCAGTTGTCTTGGGCTTGCTCCAATTGTCTTGGGCTTTCTTAGTTGTCTTGGGCTTGCTCCAGTTTTCTTGCGCTTGCTCGAGTTGTCTTGGCGTTGCTCCAGTTGTCTAAAGCTTGCTCCAGTTGTCTTGGACCTTCCCCAGTTCTCCGGGGCCTTCTCCAGTTGTCTTGGCCTTGCGCCAAATGTCTTGGGCTTGCTCCAGCTGTCTCAGCCTTGCTCCAATTGTCCTGGCCTTGCTCTAGTTATACTGGCCTTGCTCGATTTGTCTTGGCCTTGCTCCAGTTATCTTGGGCTTGCTCCAGTTGTCTTTGCCTTGCTCTAGTTGTCTTGGGCTTGGTCCACCTGTCTCGGGCTTGCTCCAGGTGTCTTGGGCTTGCTCGAGTTGTCTTGGGCTTGTTCTAGTTGTCTTGGACCTGCTCCAGTTGTGTTGGCCTTGCTCCAATTATATCAGGCTTACCCTAGTTGTCCTGGGCTTGCTCCAGTTGTCTTGGCCTTGCTCCAGGTATCCTTGGCTTGCTCCTGTTGTCTTTGGCTTGCTCAAGTTGTCTTGGCCTTGATCCACCTGTCTTGGACTTGCTTCAGTTATCTTGGGCATGCTCCAATTGTCTTGGGCTTGCTCTTGTTGTCTCGGGCTTGCTCAAGTTAACTTGGTCTTGCTCAAGTTCTCATAGGCTTGCTCCAGTTGTCTTGGGCTTGCTCCTGTTGTCTTGGCGTTGCTCCAGTTGTCTTAGGCTTGCACCAGCTGTCTTGGCCTTGCTCTAGTTGTGTGAGGCTTGAACCAGTTGTGTTGGGCTTGCTCCACTTGTCTTGGGCTTGCTAAAGTTGTCGTGCGCTTGATCTAGCTGGCTCGGCCTTGCTTTAGTTGTCATAGGCTTACTCGAGTTTTCTTTGGCTTGCTCCAGTTGTCTTAGGCTTGCTCCTGTTGTCTTGAGCTTGCTCCACTTGTCTTGGGTTTGCTCTAGTTGTCTTGGGCTTGCTCCAGTTGTCTTGGGCTTGCTCCACTTGTCTTGGGCTTGCTACAATTGTTTTTTCCTTCCTCTAGTTGTCTTGGCCTTGCTCTAGTAATCTTGGCCTTGCTCGAGTTGTCTTGGGTCTGCTCTAGTTTTCCTTGGCTTGCTATAGTTGTCTTGGGCTTGCTCAAGTTGTATTGGGCTTGATCTAGTTGTTTTAAGCTTGGTCCACTTGTCTTGGGCTTGCCCAAAATGTCTTGGGCTTGCTCCAGTTGTCTCGGGCTTGCTCCAGTTGTCTTGGCCTTGCTCTAGTTGTATCATGCTTGCTCTGGTTGTATTCGGCTTGCTCCAGTTGTCTTGGCCTTGCTGAAGTTATTTTTGGCTTGCTCAAGTTGTCTTAGCCTTGCTTGAGCTGTCTTGGACTCGCTCCAGTTGTCGTTTTCGTCCTCCAGTTGGCTTAAGCTTGCTCTAGTTGTTTTGGCCTTGCTCGAGTTATCTTGGCGTTGCTGCAGTTGCTTTGGGCTTTCTCAAGGTTTCTTGGGCTTGCTCCAGTTCTCTGGGCCTAGCTCCAGTTTCTTGGGCTTGCTCAAGGTGTCTAGGCTTACTCTAGTTATCTTGGGCTTGCTCCAGTTGCCTTGGCCTTGATCCTGTTGTCTTAGGTTTGCTGCAGTTATCTTGGGCTTACCCCAGTTGTCTGGGGCTTGCTCCAGTTTTCTTAGACTTGCTCCAATTGTCTTGGCCTTGAAGCAGTTTTTGTGAGCTTGTTCCATCTATCTTGGGCTTGCTCCAGTTGTCTTGGCCTTGCTCCAGTTATCTTGGCCTTGCTCCAGCTGTCTTGGCCTTGCTGTAGTTGTCTTGGCCTGCTCCAGATGTCATGGCCCTGTTATAGTTGTCATGGGCCTGCTCTAGTTGTCTTGGGCTTGCTCCAGTTTTCTTGGGTTTGTTCCACTTGTCTTGGCCTTGCTCCATTGTTCTTGGGCTTGCTCCAGTTGTCTTTGGCTTGCTCTAGTTGTCTTGACCTTACTCCAGTTGTCTACGACATGATTTAGTTGTCTTGGGCTTGCTCGAGTTGTCTGGGGCTTGCTTCACCTGTCTTGGCGTTGATCTGGCTGTCTTGGCCTTCTTTCAGTTGTTTTGGGCTTGCTCCAAGTGTATTGGGATTGCTCCAGTTGTTTTGGCCTTGTTCCGGTTATCTTGGGCTTTCTCCAATTCTCTTGGGCTTGCTCCAGTTGTATTGGGCTTGCCCCAGTTGCCCTTGACTTGCTCTAGTTGTCTTTGGCTTGCTCTTGCTGTCTTGGCCTTGCTCCACTTGTCTTGGGCTTGCTCCTCCTGTCCTAGCCTTGCTCCAGTTGTCTTGGCCTTACTGGAGGTATCTTGGCCTTGCACTAGTTGTATTGGCTTTGCTCCAGTTGTCTTAAGCCTGATCGAGTTGTCTTTGGCTTGCTCCAGTTGTCTTGGCCCGCTTCAGTTGCCTTAGCCATGCTCTAGTTGTCTTTGACCTGCTCCAGTTGTCTTGGGCTTGCTCTAGTTGTCTTGGGCTTGCTCCAGATTTCTTTGCCTTGCTCTAGTTGTCTTGGCCTTGCTCCAGTTGTCTTTGGCGTGCTCTAGTTGTCTTCAGTTTGCTCCAATTGTCTCAGCCTTGCTCAAGTTGTCTTGGACTTGCTTCGGTTGTCTTGGACTTGCTCCAGTTTTCTTGGGCTTGATCCAGTTGTCTTAGCCTTGCTCCAGTTATCTTGGCCTTGCTTCAGTTGTTTTGGGCTTACTCTTGGTGTCTTGGACTTGCTCCTGTTGTTTTGGCCTTGTTCTAGTTATCTTGGGCTTCCTCTAGTTTTCTTCGGCTTGCTCCAGTTGTCTTGGGCGTTCCCTAGTTATCTTGGACTTACTACAGCTTTCTTGGGCTTGCTCCAGTTGTCTTGGCCTTGCTCTAGTTCTCTTGGGCTTGCTCCAGCTGTCTTGGGCTTGCTTCAGCTGTCTTGGTCTTGCTCCAGTTGTCTTTGCCTTGGTCCAGTTGTCTTGGCCTTACTCCAGTTGTCTTAGCCTTGGTCCAGTTGTCTTGGCATTACTCCAGTTGTCTTGGCGTTGCTCTAGTTGTCTTTGTCTAGTTGTCTTGGTGTTGCTCCAGTTGTCTTGGACATATGCCTAGTTTGGTTGTTTGGTGTGCATATTAGCCACACCGTGCCGCTATGTATTGAAGTTCTTTGTCCTTTTTAGTCAATACATAGGGTTAAAAAACCATTGTCTCTCCCTCAGACCATTCGTGACTCGTGTTACGAGTTGTCAATGTTGACCACACACAGTGGACTTTTTCGGTCATAGGCTGTGACGTATGCATCCTTTGGTTGGTCACTGTACATGCTACCCACACATTGCCACTGCTTGTTGAAGGACTTTGTACTTGCTAGTTGATAACTAGTGTTCCCAACCCATTTGTGACTCATGTTATGACTTTTCAATGCTGACCACACACTGTGAAATTGTTTTTGTCATGGTAAGTGACATATGCCCACTTTGGTTTGTCACTGGACATGGTTACCATGCCGTGTCACTATGTATGGAAGGTCTTTGTGCTTTCTAGTTGATAGCTAGTCTTCCCAAACCATTGTTACCCCCTGTGACTATCTGTGACACGTGTTGTGAGTTGTCAACATTGACCACATGAAGTGGAGTTTTCTGGTCATGGTCAGTGACATATGCATACTTTGGTGTGTCACTGTGCATTGTAGCCACAGTGTGCCACTACATATTGAAGGTATTTGTACATGCTACTCAATAACTAGTATTCAGAAACCATTATCTTCCACTCTGACCATATGTGACTTGTGTTACGAGTTGTCAAAGCTTACCACACATGGTGAAATTCTTCGGTCATGGTCAGTGGAATATGCATGCTTTGGTTCGTCATCGTGCATGGTATCCACACTGTGCCACAACTCATTGAAGGTCATTGTGCTTGCAAGTTGATACCAGGCATTCCCAAATCATTGTTTCCCCCTCTGACCATTTGTGACTCCTATTATGAGTTGTCAATGTTGACCACACACAGCGGATTTCTTTGGTCGAAGGCAGTGCACATGCCTACTTTTGTTGGTCAATGTGCATGGTGGCCACACCGTGCTACTACTGATTGAAGGTCATTGTACTTGCTAGTTGAGAAGTGATATTCCCGGACCATTGTTTCCCCCTCTGACTGTTTGTGACTTGGGTTATGGTTGGTGAACGTTGACTCCCCATATTGAAATTATTTTGTCATGGTCAGTGACATATGCCTAGTTGGGTTGTTTGGTTTGCATAGTAGCCACGCCGTGCCACTATGCATCGAACTTCTTTGTCCTTTCTAGTACATGTATATGGTTCCCAAACCATTGTCTCTCCCTCTGACCATTTGTGACTCCTGTTATGAGTTGTCAATTTTGACCAGACATAGTGCACTTCTTCGGTCATAGTCAGTGACGTATGCATCTTTTGGTTGGTCACTGTGCACCCTAGCCAGACCATCCCACTGCTCGTTGTAGGTCTTTGTACTTGCTAGTTGATAACTAGTATTTTCAACCCATTGTTTCCCCTTCTGACCATTTGTGACTCGTGTTATGAGTTTTCAACGTTGACCACACACTGTGGAATTCTTTTGGTCATGGTTATTGACATATGCATACTTGGGTTTGTCACTGTACATGGTCACCACGCCCTGTCACTACGTGTTGAAGGTCTTTGTGCTTTCTAGTTGATAGCTAGTATTCTTAAACCATTGTTATCCTCTCTCACTATCTGTGACTCGTGTTGTGAGTTGTCAACGTTGACTACATGAAGTGAAATTCGCTGGTCATGGTCAGTGACATATGCATACTTTGGTTGGTCACTGTGCATGGTAGCCACACTGTGCCACTATATATGGAAGGTATTTGTACTTGCTAGTCAATAACTAGTATTCATAAGCAATTTTTGTCCACTCTGACCATTTACCACACATGGTGCCATTCTTTGGTCATGGTCAATGACATGTGCATACTTTGGTTGGTCATCGTGCATGATATTCACACCGTGCCAGAACTCATTGAAGGTCATTGTGCTTGCTAGTTGATACATGGTATTCCCAAACCATTGCTTCCGCTCTGAGCATTTGTGACTCGTATAATGAATTGTCAATGTTGACCACACAGAGCGGATTTCTTTGGTCAAAGGCAGTACATATGCCTACTTTGGTCGGTCATTGTGCATGGTAGCAACGCCTTGCTACTACTGATTGAAGGTCGTTGTACTTGCTAGTTGGTATCTAATATCCCTAAACTATTGTTTCCCCCTCTAACAATTCGTGACCCATATTTTTGGTTGTTGACGTTGACCACACATAGTAAAATTATTTGGTCATGTTAAGTGGCACATGCCTAATCTGGTTGGTCATTGTGCATGGTAGCCACACCGTGCCACTTCTTATTGAAGGTCTTTGTACTTGCTAGTCAATAAATAGCAAAGGGTGTCTCCCTTTGACACCAGGTCGGTTTTTGTTCATTTGTTGTGCGTAGGTGCCTTCACTAGAATACTCCCTCCCACCCCCCTAGAGAGATGTCCGATGGAGGTCCTGAAAGACAGATTTGCGCTCACATTATGACACCCCCCCTACCCCTCCACGGCTTAGGCTCAAAGATAGAGAAGAGGTATGACAACACGGCCCCCCCCCCCCCCCAGGTTGCGAGCCTGTTCTATACTGCGCGTACGAGGATTCAAACCCAGGACCTACCGCTTCAGAATCTAACTCTGTAAGCACTAAGCCAGCTCACATGGTGTTCATATGATGTCCAAATGATGGTATAGGAGTTCTTGGGGTAGAGGACACAAAATAAGGGGATGTAAGATTTGAGGGTAGTTTCCAAAATCATGAATAACAACAAAGTTAGTTTAATCATAATCAATTGACGCGGATGGAATTTCAATGTTTGCAACTCCGAGCTCGAATAACTTCTCGACCGTTGCTCCGAATGACCAGCCGTAAGACGGAATATTGACTACACACAATGAAATTCCTTTTATAATGTTGAGTGACACAAGCATACTTTGGTTCATCATTGTGCATGGTAGCCACACTCTATCACCACTTATCGAAGGTCTTTGTACTTGCTAGTCGATACCGAGTATTCCCAAATCATTGTTTCTCCCTCTGCCCATTTTCTACTTGTATTATGAGCTGTGAACGCTGGCCATACACACCAATGTTCTTTGGTAATGAGCAGTGATGTATGCCTACTTGGATTGGTCATTGTGCACGATAGCCACACCGTGCCAATACATACAAACGATCTTTGTACTTGCTAGAAGATACATAGTGTTTCGAAACCATTGTTTCCCCCCCTCTGACCATTTGTGACTCGTATTATGGGCTGTGAACATTGACCACCCATATTGAAATTCTTTGGTCATACTCAGTGACATATGCCTAGTTTGGTTTGTCACTGTACATGGTTACCATGCCGTGTCACTACGTATTGAAGGTCTTTGTGCGTTCTAGTTGATAGCTAGTCTTACCAACCCATTGGTACCCTCTCTCACTATATGTGACTCGTGATGTGAGTTGTCAACATTGACCACATGAAGTGAAATTCTTTGGTCATGGTTAGTGACATATGTATACTTTGGTTGGTCACTGTGCATTGAAGGAACACTGTGCCACTACAAATTGAAGGTATTTGTACTTGCTAGTGGATAACTAGTATTCAGAAACCATTATCTTCCACTCTGACCATTTGTGACTCGTGTTATGAGTTGTCAAAGTTTACCACACATGAGGACATTCTTTGGTCATGGTCAGTGACATATGCATACTTTGGTTGGTCATCGTGCATGGTATCCACACCGTGCCACAACACATTGAAGGTCATTGTGCTTACTAGTTGATACCGTGTCTTCCCAAACCATTGTTTCCGGCTCTGACCATTTGTGACTCGTATTATGAGTTCTTAATGTTGACCACACACAGCGGATTTTGTTGGTCAAAGGCAGTACATATGCCTACTTTGGTCGGTCATTGTGCATGGTAGCCACGCCGTGATACTACTGATTCAACTTTGTTGGACTTGCTAGTTGGTATCTAGTATTCCTAAACGAGTTTTTCCCCCTCCAACAATTCGTGACTCATGTTATGGGTTGTCAACATTAACACATAGTAAAATTATCTGGTCATGGTAAGTGGCACATGCCTAATGGGGTTGGTTATTGTGCATGGTAGCCACATTGTGCCACTTCTTGTTGAAGTTCTTTGCACTTGCTAGTCAATAAACAACAAAAGGTTTCTCCCTTTGACACCAGGTCGGTTTTTGTTGATATTTTGCGCGTAGGTGCCTTCAGTGGAGCACTCCCTCCCACCCCCCTAGAGGGATGTTCCGTGGATGACCTGGAGGACAGATTTTCTACCACAGTATGACACCACCCCTCCCCCCCCCGCAACGGCTTAGGCACAAAGGTAGAGTAGAGGTATCACAACATGGCCGTCCCCCCCACCCCAGGTCGCAAGCCTATTCTATATCGTGCGTACGAGGATTCAAACCCAGGGCCTACCGCTCCAGAATCTAACTCTGTAAGCACTAAGCTAACTCACATGGTGTTCATATGATGTCCAAATGATGGTATAGGAGTTCCTATGGGTAGAGGACATAGAATAAGAGGGTGTAAGATTTGAGGGTAATTTTCAAAATTATGAATAACAACAAAGTTAGTGTAATCATAAACAATTGACGCAGACGGAAGTTCAATTTTTCCAACTCCGAGCTCGAATAACTTCTCAACCGTTGCTCCGATTGACCAGCTGTAAGACGGAAAGTTGATTACACACAGTGAAATTCGTTTTATAATGTTCACTGACACAAGCATACATTGGTTGGTCATTGTGCATGGTAGCCACACTCTGCCAGTACTTATCGAAGGCCTTTGTACTTGCTAGTCGATACCGAGTATTCCCAAATCATTATTTCTCCCTCTGCCCATTTTTGCCTTGATTATGAGCTGTGAACGCTGACCATACACACCAATCTTCGTTGGTAATGAGCAGTGATGTATGCCTACTTGTATAGGTCATTGTGCACGATAGCCATACCGTGCTCATACATACAAACAATCTTTGTACTTGCTAGAAGATACATAGTGTTTCGAAACCATTGTTTCCCCCCTCTGACCATTTGTGACTCGTGTCATGCGTTGTGAACATTGACCACCCATATTTAAATGATTTGGTCATACTCAGTGACATATGCCTAGTTTGGTTTGTCACTGTACATGGTTACCATGCCGTCTCACTACGTACAGAAGGTCTTTGTGCTTTCTAGTTGATAACTAGTCTTCCCAACCCATTCTTACCCTCTCTCACTATCTGTGACTCGTGATGTGAGTTGTCAACATTGACCACATGAAGTGAAATTCTTTGGTAATGGTTAGTGACATATGCATACTTTGGTTGATCACTGTGCATTGTAGCTACACTATGCAACTACATATTGAAGGTATTTGTACTTGCTAGTCGATAACTAGTATTCAGAAACCATTATCTTCCACTCTGACCATTTGTGACTCCTGTTATCAGTTGTCAAAGTTTACCACACATGGTGACATTCTTTGGTCGTGGTTAGTGACATATGCATACTTTGGTTGGTCTTCCTGCATGGTATCCACACCGTGCCACAACTCATTGAAGGTTATTGTGCTTGCTAGTTGATACCTGGTGTTCCCAAACCATTGTTTCCCCCTGTGACCATTTGTGACTCGTATTATGAGTTGTCGATGTTGACCACAAACAGCGGATTTCTTTGGTCAAAGGCAGTACATATGCCTACTTTGGTCGGTCATTGTGCATGGTAGCCACAGCGTGCTACTACTGATTGAAGGTCGTTGTAATTGCTAGTTGAGAACTGATATTCCCAGACCATTGTTTCCCCCTCTGACCGTTTGTGACTCGTGTTATGGTTGGTGAATGTTCACCACCCATTTTGAAATTATTCTGTCATAGTCAGTGACATATGCCTACTTTGGTTGTTTGGTGTTTATAGTAGCCACACCGTGCCACTACGTATTGAAGTTCTTTGTCCTTTCTAGTCCATGCATAGGTTTCCCAAACCATTGTCTCGCCCTCTGACCATTTGTGACTTGTGTTATGAGTTGTCAATGCTGACCAAAAAAGGTGGACTTCTCTGGTCATAGTCAGTGACGTATGCATCGTTTGGTTGGTCACTGTGCACGCTAGCCACACCGTGCCACTACTTGTTGAAGGTCTTTCTACTTGCTAGTTGATAACTAGTATTCCCAACCCATTGTTTCCCCCTCTGACCACTTGTGACTCATGAGTTTTCAACGTTGACCACACATTGAAATTCGTTTGCTCATGGTTAGTGACATATGCCTACTTTGGTTTGTCACAGTACATGGTTACCACGTTGTGTCACTAGGTATTGGAGGTCTTTGTTCTTTCTAGTGGATATCTAGTGTTCGCAAAACATTGTTACCCCCCTTAGACTATATGTGACTCGTGTTGTGAGTTGTCAAAGTTGACCACATGAAGTGAAATTCCTTAGTCATGGTCTATGACATATGCATACTTTGGTTGGCCACTGTGCATGGTAGCTACACATTGCCTCTACATATTGAGTGTATTTGTACTTGCTACTTGATAACTAGTATTCACAAACCATTGTCTTCCACTATGACCAATTGTGACTTGTTTTATGAGTTGTCAACGTTTATCACACATAGTGACATTATTTGGTCATGGTCAGTGACACATGCCTACTTTGGTTGGTCATCGTGCATGGTATCCACACCGTGCCACAACGTATTGAAGGTCCTTGTGCTTGCTAGTTGATGACTGGTGTTCCCAAACCATTGTTTCCCTCTCTGACCATTTGTGACTTGTATTATGAGTTGTCAACGTTGACCACACACAGCGGATTTCTTTGGTCAAAGGCAGTAAATATGCCTACTTTGGTGAGTCATTGTGCATGGTAGCCACACCATGCTACTACAGATTGAAGGTTGCTGTACTTGCTAGTTGAGAACTGATATTCCAAGACCATTGCTTCCCCCTCTAACTGTTTGTGAATCGTGTTATGGTTGGTGACGGTGACCACCCATATTGAAATCATTTGTTCATGATTAGTGACATATGCCTAGTTTGGTTGTTTGGTGTGCATATTAGCCACACCGTGCCACTACGTATTGAAGTTCTTTGTCCTTTCTAGTCAATACATATGGTTCCCAAACCATTGTCTCTCCCTCTGACAATTTGTAACTCTTGTTATGAGTTGTCAATGTTGACCACACCTAGAGGACTTCTTCCATCATAGTCAGTGACGTATGCATCCTTTGGTTGGTCAGTGTGCATGCTAGCCACACTGTGCCACTCCTTGTTGAAGGAATTCACCCATTGTTTCCTCCTTTGACCATTTCTGACTCGTGTGATGAGTTTTCAACGTTGACCACACACTGTGAAATTCTTTTGGTCATGGTTATTGGCATATGCCTACCTTGGCTTGTCACTGTACATGGTTACCAAGCCGTATCACTACGTTTTGAAGGTCTTTGTGTTTTCTAGTTGATAGCTAGTCTTCCCAAACCATTGTCACCCCCTCTGACTATCTATTACTCGTGTTGTGAGTTGTCAACATTGACCAAATGAAGTGGCCTTATTTGGTCATGGTAAGTGACATATGCACACTTTGGTTGGTCATTGTGCATTGTAGCCACATTCTGCTACTACATATTGAAGGTATTTGTACTTGCTAGTCGATAAATGGTATTCAGAAACCATTATCTTCTACTCTGACCATTTGTGATTCATGTTATTAGTTGTCAACGTTAACCACACATGGTGACATTCTTTGGTCATGGTCAGTGACATATGCGTACATTGGTTGGTCATCGTGCATGGTATCCACATCGTGCCACAACTCATTGAAGGTCATTGTGCTTGCTAGTTGAAACCTGGTGTTTTAAAACCATTGTTTCCCCCTCTGACCATTTGTGACTTGTATTATGAGTTGTCAATTTTGACCACACACAGCGGATTTCTTTGGCCAAAGGCAGTACATATGCCTACTTTGGTCGGTCATTGTGCATGGTAGCCACACCGTGCTACTACTGATTGAAGTTCATTGTACTTGCTAGTTGAGAACTGATATTCCCATACCATTGTTTCCCCTTTGACCGTTTGTGAATGGTGTTATGGTTGGTGAACGTTGACCACCTATGTTGAAATTCTTTGGTCGTGGTTAGTGACATATGCCTAGTTTGGTTGTTTGGTGTGCATATGAGCCACACCGTGCCACTACACATTGAAGTTCTTTGTCCTTTTTAGTCAATACATAGGGTTCGAAAACCATTTTCTCTCCGTCTGACTATTTGTGACTCATGTTACGAGCTATCAATATTGACCACACATCGTGGACTTCTTCGGTCATAGTCAGTAACGCATGCATCATATGGTTGGTCACTGTGCATGCTAGCCACACCGTGCCACTGCTTGTTGAAGGATTTTGTACTTGCTAGTTGATAACTAGTGTTCCCAACGCATTGTTTCCTCCTCTCACCATTTGTGACTCGTGTTATGAGTTTTCAACGTTGACCACACACTGTGAAATTCTTTTGGTCATGGTAAGTGATATATGCCTACTTTGGTTTGTCACCGTACATGGTTACCACGTTGTGTCACTATGTATTGAAGGTCTTTGTGCTTTCTAGTTGATAGCTAGTCTTCCCAAACCATTGTTACCCCTTCTGAATATCTAAGACTTGTGTTGTGAGTTGTCAACATTGACCACATGAAGTGAAATTCTTTGGTCATGGTTAGTGACATATGCATACTTTGGTTGGTGAGTGTGCATTGTAGCCACACTGTGCAACTACATATTAAAAGTATTTGTACTTGCTAGTTGATGACTAGTATTCAGAAACCATATCTTCCACTCTGACCATTTGTGACTCCTATTATAAGTTGTCAAAGTTTACCACACATGGTGACATTTTTTGGTCATGGTTAGTGACATATGCATACTTTGGTTGGTCATCGTGCATGGTATCCACACCTTGTCACAACTTATTGAAGGTCATTGTGCTTGCTAGTTGATACCTGGTGTTCCCAAACCATTGTTTCCCCCTCTGACCATTTGTGACTTGTATTATTAGCTGTCAACGTTGACCCCACACAGCGGATTTCTTTGGTCAAAGGCAGTACATATGCTTACTTTGGTCCGTCACTGTGCATGGTAGCCAATCCGTGCTACTACTGATTGAAGGTCGATGTACGTGCTTGTTGAGAACTGACATTCCCGGACCATTGTTTCCCCCTTTGACCGTTTATGACTCGTGTTATGGTTGGTGGACGTTGACCACCAATATTGAAATTCTTTGGTCATGGTCAGTCACATGTGCCTAGTTTGGTTGTTTGGTGTGCATAGTAGCCACGCCGTGCCACTACACATTGAAGTTTTTTGTCCTTTCTAGTCCATGTATGTGGTTCCCAAACCATTGTCTCTCCCTCTGACCATTTGTGACTCGTGTTATGAGTTGTCAATGTTGACCAAACATAGTGGACTTCTTCTGTCATAGTCAGTGATGTATACATCCTTTGGTTGGTAGCTGTTCACGCTAGCCACACCGTGCCACTGCTTGTTGAAGGTCTTTGTACTTGCTAGTTGATGACTAGTGTTCCCAACCCATTGTTTCCCCCTCTGAGCATTCGTGACTTGTGTTATGAGTTTTCAACGTTGACCACATACTGTGGAATTCGTTTGGTCATGGTTAGTGACATATACATACTTTGGTTTGTCACTGTACATGGTTACCACTCTGTGTCACTACGTATTGAAGGTCTTTGTGCTTTCTAGTTGATAGCTAGTATTCCCAAACCATTGATACCCTCTCTCACTTTATGTGACTCGTGTTGTGAATTTTCAACGTTGACCACATGAAGTGAAATTCGTTGGTCATGGTCAGTGACATATGCATACTTTGGTTGGTCACTGTGCATGGTAGCCACACTGTGCCACTATATATTGAAGGTATTTGTACTTGCTAGTCAATAACTAGTATTCTGGAGCCATTTTCGTCTACCCTGACCATGTGTGACTCGTGTTATGAGTTGTCAAAGTTGACCACACATGATGACATTCTTTGGTCATGGTCAATGACATGTGCATACCTTGGTTGGTCATCGTGCATGGTATCCACACTGTGCCACAACTCATTGAATGTCATTGTGCTTCCTAGTGGATACCTGGTGTTCCCAAACCATTGTTTCCTGCTCTAACAATTTGTGACTCGTATTATGAGTTGTCAATGTTGACCACACAAAGCGGATTTCTTTGGTCAAAGGTAGTACATATGCCTACTTTGGTTGGTCATTGTGCATGGTAGCCACGGCGTGCTACTACTGATTGAAGGTTTTTGTACTTGCTAGTTCGAATGTAGTATTCCTAAACAAGTGTTTCCCCCTCTAACAATTCGTGATCCACATTATGGGTTGTCAACGTTGACCACACATAGTAAAATTATTTGGTCATGGTAAGTGGCACATGCCTCATCTGGTTGGTCATTGTGCATGGTAGCCACACCGTGCCACTTCTTGTTGAAGTTCTTTGCACTTGCTAGTCAATAAATTGCAAAAGGTTTCTCCCTTTGACACCAGGTCGGTTTTTGTTGATTTGTTGCGCGTAGGTGCCTTCACTGGAACACTCCCTCCCAACCCCCTAAAGGGATGTTCCATGGATGACCTGGAGGACAGATTTGTGACCGCATTATGACACACTCCCTACCACCCCATGGCTTAGGCTAGAAGGTAGAGTAGAGGTATCACAACACTGCCGCTCCCCCAAGGTCGCGAGCCTATTCTATATTGCGCGTACGAGGACTCAAACCCAGGACCTACCGCTCCAGAATGTAACTCTATAAGCACTAAACCAATTCACATGGTGTTCATATGATTTCCAAATGATGGTATAGGAGTTCCTATGGGTAGAGGACATAAAATAAGGGGGTGTAAGATTTGAGGGTATATTCCAGAATTATGAATAATAACAAAGTTAGTTTAATCATAAACAATTGACGCGGACAGAATTTCAATTTTTGCAACTCCGAGCTTGAATAACTTCTCGACCATTGCTCCGACTGAGCAGCCATAAGACAGAAACTTGACAACACACAATGAAATTCTTTTTATAATTTTCAGTGACACAAGCATACTTTGGTTGGTCATTGTGCATGGTAGCCACACCCTGCCCTCACTTATCGAAGGTCTTTGTACTTGCTAGTCGATACCGAGTATTCCCAAATCATTGTTTCTCCCTCTGTTCATTTTTGACTTGTATTATGAGCTGTGAATAATGACCATACACACCAATCTTCTTTGGTAATGAGCAGTGATGTATGCCTACTTGGATAGGTCATTGTGCACGGTAGCCACACCGTGCCAAAACGTACGTACAATCTTTATACTTGGTAGAAGATACACAGTCTTTCGAAACCATTCTTTCCCCCCTCTGACCATTTGTGACTCGTGTTATGGGTTGTGAACATTGCATACCCATATTGAAATTCTTTGGTCATACTCAGTGACATATGCCTAGTTTGGTTTGTCACTATACATGGTAACCATGCCGTGTCACTACGTATTGAAGGTCTTTGTGCTTTCTAGTTGACAGCTAGTCTTCCCAACCCATTGTTACCCTCTCTCACTATCTGTGACTCGTGTTGTGAGTTGTCAACATTGACCACATGAAGTGAAATTATTTGGTCATGGTTAGTGACATATGCATGCTTTGGTTGGTCACTGTGCATTGTAGCCACACTATGCAACTACATATTGAAGGTATTTGTACTTGCTAGTCGATAACTAGTATTCAGAAACCATTATCTTCCACTCTGACGACTTGTGACTCCTGTTATGAGTTGTCAAAGTTTACCACACATGGTGACATTCTTTGGTCATGGTCAGTGACATATCTATACTTTGGTTGGTTATCGTGTATGGTATCCACACCGTGCCACAACTCATTGAAGGTCATAGTGCTTGCTAGTTAATACCTCGTGTTCCCAAACCATTGTTCCCCCCTCTGACCATTTGTGACTCGTATTATGAGTTGTCGACGTTGACCACACACAACGGATTTATTTGGTTAAATGCAGTACATATGCATACTTTGGTCGGTCATTGTGCATGGTAGCCACACCGTGCTACTACTGATTGAAGGTCGTTGTACTTGCTAGTTGAGAACTGATATTCCCGGACCATTGTTTCGCCCTCTGACTGTTTGTGACTTGTGTTATGGTTTGTGAACATTGACCACCCATATTGAAATTCTTTTGTCATGGTCAGTGACATATGCCTAGTTTGGTTGTCTGGTGTGCATAGTAGCCACACCGTGCCACTACGTATTGAAGTTCTTTGTCCTTTCTAGTCCATGCATAGGTTTCCCAAACCATTGTCTTGCCCTCTGACCATTTGTGACTCGTGTCATGAGTTGTCAATGTTGACCAATAATAGTGGACTTCTTCGGTCATAGTCAGTGACGTATGCATCCTTTGGTTGGTCACTGTGCACGTTAGCCACAATGTGCCACTCCTTGTTGAAGGTATTCGTACTTGCTAGTTGATACCTAGTATTCCCAACCCGTTGTTTCCCCCTCAGACCATTTGTGACTCATGAGTTTTCAACGTTGAACACACACTGTGAAATTCGTTTGCTTATGGTTAGTGAGATATGCCTACTTTGGTTTGTCACTGGACATGGTTACCACATTGTGTCACTACGTATCGAAGGTCTTTGTGCTTTCTAGTCGATCTCTAGTGTTCCCCAACCATTGTTACCCCCCTCAGACTATCTGTGACTCGTGTTGTGAGTTGCCAACGTTGACCACATGAAGTGAAATTCCTCGGTCATGGTCTATGACATATGCATACTTTGGTTGGTCACTGTGCATGGTAGCCACACAGTGCCACTACATATTGAATGTGTTTTTACTTGCTACTCAAAAACTAGTATTCACAAAACATTGTCTTCCACGCTGACCATTTGTGACTCGTGTTATGAGTTCTCAACGTTTACCACACATAGTGACATTATTTGGTCATGGTCAGTGACATATGCCTACTTTGGTTTGTCATCTTGCATAGTATCCACACCGTGCTACTACTGATTGAAGGTCGCTGTACTTGCTAGTTGAGAACTGATATTCCCAGACCATTGTTTCCCTCTCGGACCGTTTGTGACGTGTGTTATGGTTGGTGAACGTTGACCACCCATATTGAAATTCTTTGTTCATGGTCAGTGCCATATGCCTAGTTTGGTTGTTTGGTGTGCATATTAGTCACACCGTGCCACTACGCATTGAAGTTATTTGTCCTTTCTAGTCAATACATATGGTTCCCAAGCTATTGTCTCTCCCTCTGACCATTTGTGACTTGTCTTATGAGTTGTCAATATTGACCACACATAGTGGACTTCTTCGGTCATAGTCAGTGACGTATGCATCCTTTGTTTGGTCACTGTGCATACTAGCCACACCGTGTAACTACTTGTTGAAGGCCTTTGTACTTGCTAGTTGATAACCAGTGTTCCCAACCCATTGTTTCCCCCTCTGACCATTTGTGACTCGTGTTATGAGTTTTCAACGTTGACCACACACTGTGAAATTCGTTTGGTCATGGTTAGTGGCATATACCTACCTTGGTTTGCCACTATACATGGTTACCACGCCGTGTCAATATGTATTGAACGTCTTTGTGCTTTCTAGTTGATAGCTAGTCTTCCCAAACCATTTTTACCCCCTCTGACTGTCTTTTACTCGTGTTGTGAGTTGTCAACATGGACCACATGAAGTGGAATTATTTGGTCATGGTCAGTGACATAAGATACTTTGGTTGGTCACTGTGCATTGTAGCCACACTGAGCCCCTACATATTGAAGGTATTTGTACTTGCTAGTCGTTAACTAGTATTCAAAAACCATTATCTTCCACTGTGACCATTTGTGACTCGTGTTATTAGCTGTCAACGTTAACTACACATGGTGACATTCGTTGGTCATGGTCAGTGACATATGCCTACATTGGTTGGTCATCGTGCATGGTATCCACACTGTGCAACAACTCATCGAAATTCACTGTGCTTGCTAGTTGATACCTGGTGTTCCCAAACCATTGTTTCACCCTCCGACCATTTGCGACTCGTTTTATGAGTTGTCAACGTTGACCACACACAGCGGATTTCTTTGGTAAAAGGCAGTACATGTGCCTACTTTGGTCGGTCATTGTGCATGGTAGCCACACCGTACTACTACTGATTGAAGGTTGTTTTACTTGCTAGTTGAGAACTGACATTCCCGGACCATTGTTTCCTTCTCTGGCCGTTTGTGACTCGTGTTATGGTTGGTGAACGTTGACCACCCATATTGAAATTCTTTTGTCATGGTCAGTGACATATGCCTAGTTTGGTTGTCTGGTGAGCATAGTAGCCACACCGTGCCACTACATATTGAAGTTCATTGTCCTTTCTAGTCTATGCATAGGTTTCCCAAACCATTGTCTCGCCCTCTGACCATTTGTGACTCTTGTCATGAGTTGTCAATGTTGACCAAAAATAGTGGACTTCTTCGGTCATAGTCAGTGACGTATGCATCCTTTGGTTGGTCACTGTGCACGCTAGCCACACTGTGCCACTTCTTGTTGAAGGTCTTCCTACTTGCTAGTTGATACCTAGTATTCCCAACCCATTGTTTCCCCCTCTGACCATGTGTCTCATGAGTTTTCAACGTTGACCACACACTGTGAAATTCGTTTGGTAATGGTTAGTGAGATATGCCAACTTTGGTTTGACACTGTACATGGTTACCACGCCGTGTCACTACGTACTGAAGGTCTTTGTGCTTTCTAGTCAATATCTAGTGTTCCCAATTCATTGTTACCCCCCTCAGACTATCTTTGACTCGTGTTGTAAGTTGCCAACGTTGACCACATGAAGTGAAATTCCTTGGTCGTGGTCTATCACATATGCATACTTTGGTTGGTCACTGTGCATGGTAGCCACAAAGTGCCACTAAATATTGAATGTATTTGTACTTGCTACTCGATAACTAGTATTCACAAACCATTGTCTTCCGCTCTGACCATTTGTGACTCATGTTATGAGTTCTCAACGTTTACCACACATAGTGACATTATTTGGTCATGGTCAGTGACATATGCCTACTTTGGTTGGTCATCTTGCATGGTAGCCACACTGTGCTACTACTGATTGAAGGTCGCTGTACTTGCTAGTTGAGAACTGATATTCCCAGACCATTGATTCCCCCTCCGACCGTTTGTGAGTCGTGTTATGGTTGGTGAACGTTGACCACCCATATTGAAATTCTTTGTTCATGGTCAGTGCCATATGCTTAGTTTGGTTGTTTGGTGTGCATATTAGTCACACCGTGCCACTACGCATTGAAGTTCTTTGTCCTTTCTAGTCAATGCATATGATTCCCAAACTATTGTCTTCCCTCTGACCATTTATGACTCGTGTTATGAGTTGTGAATGTTGACCACACATAGTGGACTTCTTCGGTCATAGTCAGTGACGTATGCATCCTTTGTTTGGTCATTGTGCATACTAGCCACACCGTGTAATTACTTGTTGAAGGCCTTTGTACTTGCTAGTTGATAACTAGTGTTCCCAACCCATTGCTTCCCCCTCTGACCATTTGTGACTCGTGTTATGAGTTTTCAATGTTGACCACACACTGTGAAATTCTTTTGGTCATGGTTAGTGGCATATGCCTACCTTGGTTTGTCACTATACATGGTTACCATGCCGTGTCACTATGTATTGAACGTTTTGTTCTTTCTAGTTGATAGGTAGTCTTCCCAAACCATTGTTACCCCCTCTGACTGTCTGTTACTCGTGTTGTGAGTTGTCAACATTGACCACATGAAGTGGAATTATTTGGTCATGGTCAGTGACATATGCATACTTTGGTTGGTCACTGTGCATTGTAGCCACACTGTGCCCCTACATATTGAAAGGATTTGTACTTGCTAGTCGATAACTAGTATTCAGAAACCATTATCTTCCACTGCGACCATTTGTGACTCGTGTCATCAGTTGTCAACGTTAACCACACATGGTGACATTCTTTGATCATGGTCAGTGACACATGCGTACATTGGTTGGTCATCTTGCATGGTATCCACACTGTGCCACAACTCATTGAAAGTCATTGTGCTTGCTAGTTGATACCTGGTGTTCGCAAACCATTGTTTCACCCTCCGGCCATTTGTGACTCGTATTATGAGTTGTCAACGTTGACCACACACAGCGGATTTCTTTGGTAAAAGGCAGTACATGTGCCTACTTTGGTCGGTTTTTGTGCAGGGTAGCCACACCGTGCTACTACTGATTGAAGGTTGTTTTACTTGCTAGTTGAGAACTGACATTCCCGGACCATTGTTTCCCCATCTGAACGTTTGTGACTCGTGTTATGGTTGGTAAACTATGACCATCCATATTGAAATTCTTTGGTCATGGACAGTGACATGTGCCTAGTTTGGTTGTTTGGTGTGCATAGGAGCCACGCAGTGCCATTAAGTATTGAAGTTCTTTGTCCTTTGTAGTCCATGCATAGGGTTTCCAAACCATTGTCTCTCCCTCTGACAATTTGTGACTCATGTGATGAGTTTTCAATGTTGACCACACATAGTGGACTTCTTCGGTCATAGTCAGTGACGTATGCATCATTTGGTTGGTTATTGTGCAATCTAGCCACACCGTGTGACTGCTTGTTGAAGGACTTTGTACTTGCTAGTTGATAATTAGTGTTCCCAATCCATTGTTTCCCCCTCTGACCATTTGTGACTCGTGTGGTGAGTTTTCAACGTTGACCACACACTGTGAAATAATTTTGGTCATGGTTAGTGACATATGCCTACTTTGGTTTGTCACTGTACATGGTTACATCGCTGTGTCACTACGTATTGAAGGTCTTTGTGCTTCCTAGTTGATAGCTAGTCTTCCCAACCCATTGTTACCCTCTGTTACTATATGTGACTTGTGTTGTGAGTTGTCAACATTGACCACATGAAGTGAAATTTGCATACTTTGGTTGGCAACTGTGCATTGTCACACTGTACAACAGCATATTGAAGGTATTTTTATTTGCTAGTTGATAACGAGTATTCGAAAACCATTATCTTCCACTCTGACCATTTGTGACTCGTGTTATGACTTGTGAAAAATTACCACACATGGTGACATTCTTTGGTCATGGTCAGTGACATATGCATACTTTGGCTGGTCATCGTGCATGGTATCCACACCGTGCCACAACTCATTGAAGCTCATTGTGCTTGCTAGTTGATACATGGTGTTCCCAAACCATTTCCCCCCCTCTGACCATTTGTGACCCGTATTATGACCTGTCATTGTTGACCACAAACAGCGGATTTCTTTGGTCAAAGGCAGTACATATGCCGACTTTGGCCAGTCATTGTTCATGGTAGCTACACCGTGCTACTACTGATTGAAGGTCGTTGTACTTGCTAGTTGAGAGCTGATATTCCCGGACCATTGTCTCCCCCTCTGACCGTTTGTGACTCGTGTTATGGTTGATGAGCGTTGAACACCCATATTGAAATTCGTTTGTCATGGTCAGTGACATATGCCTAGTTTGGTTGTTTGGTGTGCATATTAGCCATAGCGTGCCACTACGTATTGAAGATCTTTGTCCTTTCTAGTCAATACATATGGTTCCCAAACCATTGTCTCTTCCTCTGACCATTTGTGACTCGTGTTATAAGTTGTCAATGTTGACCACACATAGTGGACTTCTTCGTTCATAGTGAGTGATGTATGCATCCTTTGGTTGGTTAATATGCATGCTAGCCACACTGTGCCACTGCTTGTTGAAGGAATTTGTACTTGCTAGTTGATAACCAGTGTTCCCAACCCATTGTTTCCCCCTCTGAGCATTTGTGACTCGTGTTATGAGTTTTGAACGTTGACCACGCACTGTGAAATTCGTTTGGTCATGGTTAGTGGCATATGCCTACTTTTGTTTGTCACCGTACATGGTTACCCCGCTGTGTCACTACGTGTTGAAGGTCTTTGTGCTTTCTACTTGATAGCTAGTCTTCCCAAACCATTGTTACCCTGTCTGACTATTTGTGACTCGTGTTGTGAGTTGTCAACATTGACCACATGAACTGGAATTGTTTGGTCATGGTCAATGACATATGCATACTTTGGTTGGTCACTGTGCATTGTAGCCACACTGTGCCACTACAGATTGAAGGTATGTGTATTTGCTAGTCGATAACTAGTATTCAGAAACCATTATCTTCCACTCTGACCATTTGTGACTCGTGTTATCAGTTGTCAACGTTTACCGCACATGGTGACATTTTGTGGTCATGGTCAGTGACATATGTATACTTTGGTTTGTCATCGTGCATGGTATCCACACTGTGCCACAACTCATTGAAGGTCATTGTGCTTGCTAGTGTGTACCTGGTGTTCTCAAACCATTGTTTCCCCCTCCGACCATTTGTGACTCGCATTATGAGTTGTCAACCCTGACCACACACAGCAGATTTCTTTGGTCAAAGGCAGTACATATGCCTACTTTGGTCTGTCATTGTGCATTGTAGCCACACTGGCTACTACTGATTGAAGGTCGTTGTACTTGCTAGTTGGGAAATGATATTCCAGGGCTATTGTTCCCCCCTCTGACTGTTTGTGGCTCGTGTTATGGTTGGTGAACGTTGACCACCCATATTGAAACTCTTTGGTCATGGTCAGTGACACATTCCTAGTTTGGTTGTTTGGTGTGCATAGGAGCCACGCAGTGCCACTAAGTATTGAAGTTCTTTGTCCTTTCTAGTCCATGCATAGGGTTTCCAAACCAATATCTCTCTCTCTGACCATTTGTGACTCGTGTTATGAGTTCTTAATGTTGACCACACATAGTGGATTTCTCGGTCATAGTCAGTGACGTATGCATCCTTTGGTTGGTCACTGTGCACGCTAGCCACACCGTGCCACCGCTTGTTGAAGGTCTTCGTACTTGCTAGTTGATAACTAGTGTTCCCAACCCATTGTTTCCCCCTCTGACAATTTGTGACGCGTGTTATGAGTTTTCAACGTTGACCACACACAGTGAAATTGTCTTGGTCATGGTTAGTGACATATGCATACTTTGGTTTGTCATTTTACATGGTTACCTCGCCGTGTCACTACGTATTGAAGCTCTTTGTGCTTTCTAGTTGATAGCTAGTCTTCCCAACAAATGTTTATCCTCTCTTACTATCTGTGACTCGTATTGTGAGTTGTCAACATTGACCACATGAAATGAGATTCTTTGGTCGTGGTTACTGACATATGCATACTTTGGTTGGTCACTATGCATTGTAGCCACACTGTGCAACTACATATTGAAGGTTTTTTTACTTGCTAGTGGATAACTAGTATTCAGAAACCATTATCTTCCACTGTAACCATTTGGGACTCGTGTTATGATTTGTCAAAGTTTACCACACATGGTGACATTCGTTGGTCATGGTCAGTGACATATGCATACTTTGGTTGGTCATCGTGCATGGTATCCACACCGTGCCACAACTCATTGAAGATCATTGTGCTTGCTAGTTGATACCTGGTATTCCCAAACCTTTGTTCCCCCATCTGACCATTTGTGACTCCTATTATGAGTGGTCAATGTTGACCACACACAGGGGATGTCTTTGGTCAAAGGCAGTACATATGCCTAATTTGATTGGTCATTGTGCATGGTAGCCACGCCGTGATACTACTGATTGAAGGTCTTTGTACTTGCTAGTTGGTATCTAATATTCTGACGCTATTGTTTCCCCCTCTAACAATTCCTGAACCATATAATTGGTTGTCAACGCTGACCACACATAGTAAAATTATTGGTCATGGTAAGTGGCACATGCCTTATCTGGTTGGTCATTATGCATGGTAGCCACAACGTGCCACTTCTCGTTGAAGATCTTTGCACTTGCTAGTCGATAAATAGCAAAAGGTTTATTTCTTTGACACCAGGTCGGTTTTTATTGGTTGGTTGTGCGTAGGTGTCATCACTTGAATACTCCCTACCACCCTCTAGAGGGATGTTCCGTGAACGACCTGGAGGACAGATTTGTGACCGCATTATGACACCCCCCCTACCCCTCGATGGCTTAGGCTTGAAGGTAGAGTAGAGGTATCACAACACGGCCGCCCCCCCCCCCCCCCCC